>CM054147.1:66457094-66459594 GCA_028751875.1 Rapana venosa
TTGCTTTGTATTGCCATGATAGCGAAGAATGCATGTCCAGATCTTCAACTTTTTGTTGTTTTTTCCATATTGAGGTGGGGGAAATGTGTGTGTTTGTGGGGTGTGTGGGGTGGGGGAGGGGGGGAGGCTGGAGGTGTTGGTGTGTGTGGTGTGGTGTGGTGTGGTGTGGTATGGTGTGGTGTAGTGTGGTGTGGTGCGGTGTGGTGTGGTGCGGTGTGGTGTGTGTGTGTGTGTTTATTTATGTATTCTTTTATTTCGAGGATAATGGAATAACCACTCCATGCATTTCTGCATCCAGTCCCCGTGTGTATGCAGTTTTGTAAATATTTTCCTCCGTTCCCACAAACACACAATGACCTACGTTTATGTCAAGTGGAACGGGTTTTAACGTGTGCGCAAGATGTTCTGCGTGCGTTCACACACAGAACCTCGGCTTATAATCTCATCCGAAGGACATTTTGGGGGGGAGAGTGGAGTCGGCACGGATGTTAAATCCAGAGGAAAAAATCCTCTTGAACGAGATTCGAACCCGGGTCAGCAGATCACGAATACATGACTCTTAACCACCAGGCTGTCCTGTCCATTAGGATGACAGCAGACTTGTCCATCTGACCTTTCTAATGGCTAGCTGCCTCATGTGCTGTGACCACAGTCAGTGTCCGTCACACAGACAGCCCTGGGGTCAATAATTAGTATAGGTCATGGGGAGGATGCGTAGTCCCTTGTTCAACGTCAGTCCATAACACTCTTGCTTTGTATTGCCATGATAGCGAAGAATGCATGTCCAGATCTTCATCTTTTTCTTGTTTTTTCCATATTGAGGTGGGGGAAATGTGTGTGTTTGTGGGGGGGTGTGGGTGGAGGTGGTGTGTGTTGGGGTGGATGGGGTGTGGTGGGGGTGAGGGGGGGTTGTTGTGTGTATGTGTGTGTGTGTGTGCGTGTGTGTGTGTGTGGTGTGTGTGTGTGTGTGTGTGCACGCGCGCGTATGTGTGTGTCTGTTGTTGTTGTTTACGATTTTACGTCTGTGTGTGTGTGTGTGTGTGTGTGTGTGTGTTCATGTGTTCGTGTATGTGTGTGTGTGTGTGTGTGTTGTGTGTGCGTGTGTGTGTGTGTGTGTGTGTTCATGTGTGTGTGTGTGTGTGTGTGTGTTCGTGTGTGTGCGTGTGTGTGTGTGTTCGTGTGTGTGTGTGTGTCCATGTGTTCGTGTTTTGTGTGTGTGTGTGTGTGTGTGTTGCGTGCGTGTGTGCTCATGTGTTCGCGTGTGTGTGTGTGTGTGTGTTCGTGTGTGTGTGTGTGTGTGTGTGTGTGTGTGTGTGCTGTGTGTGTGTGTGTGTGTGTGTGTGTGTGTGTGTGTGTGTGTGTTCATGTGTTCGTGTGTGTGTGTGTGTGTGTTCATGTGTTCGTGTGTGTGTGTGTTCGTGTGTGTGTGTGTGTTCATGTGTTCGTGTGTGTTTGTGTTCGTGTGTGTGTGTGTGTTCGTGTGTGTGTGTGTATGTGTGTTCGTGTGTGTCTGTGTGTGTCTGTGTGTGTGTGTGTGTGTCTGCGTGTGTGTGTATGTGTGTGTGTGAAAGTCAATTCAAACCAAAGTCTTTTTTTAAATTTTCAGATGGCACATTGAATACGCAATACATGTCCTTTTATGCACCGTATACATCCGTGGGTATGCTGAGATATTTTTTTTAATTTTTGGTCCATTCTCCTGCCTCTTTTTTTCTTCTCAGAAATTCTAAGAATAATAGCAATTCTCTCCCACGTTGAAGTTTGACATGCTTGGCCTGACATGTCAGGCGCTTAATCAGTAGGGCAACGCATTTTGGCTCATAAGACAATCATACAACCCTAGTTGCTCTATGAGCGTTGAATCACGAAGAAGAAGAAGAATATGAAAACGAATCCTGTAATTGAGCCAGGTCATAGAAAGTAACACAGCCTTCAGGTATGTTGCATATGAGGGTTGTTTTTGGAATCTCCTGGCACGGGTAGACGACAGTTGTCATCATATATCATCGTGCTAAGCGTAAAGGGCAGGCTCTGAACAGATTCCACAGATCAAGAACGTACTTCTTCTCGAGTGCAATTCCCAGGTGGTAGACAATGTAAATCATCACAGCCATGCATATAAGTTTGTCTAGCAGTCTGGATCAGTTGAAGCAGGAATTTGGTGTGGAAAAATAGTTAGAGAGAGAGCGGCATCAAAGCAAGCTTGCTGGCCAATCTTTGTATAGTAGAGGTTGTTGTGCCAAAAGGTAGTAAAAATAAAAAATAAAATAAAAAAGTCAGAAAGCCTATTTATTGTGAGTGATAACACACTTCTAATATGGTCCAAACTTCCAATGTTCATCTTTAATTTTTATCAGGGATTCTGTCACTTTTAGATACGTCCATATTTTGCAAAAGTTCCGCCTGCATGACGAACCTACATCTAGATTATCACGAATATTTTGTTCGTGTATTTTACGTATTCAGTACCAGAGAGATACACAGACAAGCAGATAAAGCA
>CM054147.1:66467094-66477094 GCA_028751875.1 Rapana venosa
AGATACACTGTATATACCACTCCACTTCTGGCTGCAGTTCCCTAGGAATGGACAAGGTAAATCATCACAACATGCAACGATATTTGCCCAGCAGTCTGCATCTGATGAAGGAGGCGTTTGCTGGCACAGGTATAAAGACATAAGACCAAACTCGCAGGGCAATGCTTCTATGCTAGCTAGAGGTGTCTGAGCCAAAGAAAGAGAAGAGGGATAAGAAGTTGTGATAGCACTTCAGTGTGATCAATGTCCCTCTTCACGTGGGATCAAAGGGCTACACGATCATCTGTACCTTTTATCACACATAGTAAAGAAAATCACTATTGTTTCTCTTCAGGAAATATGCTTTCCTTTTCTTAACGAAGATTTCATATTAGTGAATGTTTAGCAAGGCACCTTTTCGCTTTTAAAAACCAGCGTTTATGCATTTTACTTTTAACTTTACAAATTAAAAACCAAGGACTCACTGCCATTCTGACATTTGCACATGGAAATCGGTTTCCTTTTCGAAGTGATGCGTTTTTTACCAACATCTGACTACTAAAATATACATGATTTACCCCATTTAAAACGTGTCGGTACTGGCTTTTAGAAATGTTGATCTGCTGTTTGTTTAGGTGTAGTACATTCCATCAAGTGAAAGAAAGAGATGCAGCCTCTCCAAACCTATCTGGGTGGGTTACTTGCTTCTTAATCTTGGATACTGATGTCCCAGACTATCATGATTGGTGCTCGTCTTGAGTACGGAGGGCAGACGGTGCATTCACAGCCCTGATTAAGCACACTTCTTAGAGCCATTCCCCGGTAAGAGATAGGGTAAATCATCAAAACATGCAGCTAGCTGTATTTATCATACGGTCTGGAACTGTTGCGGTAAGGGTTTGCTGGCAAAATACAGAGGCATACAGGCGAGCTTTCAGATCAATGGTAGAGGTTGCTGTGCCAAAACAAGTAAAGAGGGATAAAGTAGAGGTTGTGATAGCTCTTAATGATGATCAGTGCAATCCGTCAACTAGGATCAGAGCCGGTTTGTGCAGCTGCTATCGTAGTTTATCCTTTTCCACTTTTGTTTTATTCATTGCTGTCTCGGGAGGGAGAAAACAAAACTACTGTTTATTTCTTCAGGAAGACCTTCTTTTCTTTTCTTCTGAAAACAAATTGATATTTACCTAGACATTTTTTGGGTTTTAGAAAAGAACCTTTATGTATGTTTCTTTTTATGCTGTACAAATATTTTTTAATACAGGGAAGAACTGGGGATAGTGCTTATCATCATCCTGACTTTATTACATGAAAATTAATTTGAGTGTACATCTTAATGTCTTTGAAACGTTTGCAATTCCTACTAACTTTGAACTATCAGACTTCTAAAACTCTGACATGATTAACGCCATTGAAAAAGCTTTTGGAGTGGAGGCTTTTCAGAAACTTCCCTATGCTGCTTTTTTTTTTTTAGTGTAACACATTTTTTAACCTTTGTACTTGAACCAAAATCTGTATCGACATCATTCTGTGAGGTCAAGTCAAAGACATTAACACTGCCCCTCAAAATGATATATATGCACGGATACTTTTGATATTCCCTGACACTGATCTGCCTTTACTATCATGACCAGCGACGTTGTCTGGTAACAGAGGGCAGACTGTAGACGACACCATTCATCAATCAAGCACTCTTCACATGAGTGCAACAGTTTCCTGGTGATGGGCAAGGTAAAGCAGCGCAGCATGCAGGGATGTTTGCCTGGCAGTCTGGATGTGTTGAAAGAGAGGTTTGCTGCCAAAGGCCATGGCATTGGGTCAAGGGGTCTAAGGTTCTAATGTTTTCGTGTGGAATGAGGTGAAGAGGGCTAAGAGATTGTGACAGCTCTTCTCAATGCGATCGATAGGATCTTTCAAGTTCGGTCAAAGACTGCAATGACTGTGTTCAGCTTTCGCCACAAACTGTATTTGAACTCATGATTTTCTTTTTACATAACAACAGTATTATTTCCCGGCTAAGTTCATTATTGTGGATACTTGCTTTAGAAAAAAAAAAGCTTACCTATCATGAACGTGGCATCATTCAATTTTACTATTTATATAGGTATTTTATAGAATAGTAGCTAAGCATTAACTGGGTGAGGTATCAATTCCTACCAAGTTTACCTTGCATGAATGTAGCATCATTCAGTTTAGTATTTGTATACATACTTTACAAAGCAGTAGCTTGAAATTAACTGGCAATGGTATCAATACCGACGTTGATTTTCAAATTTATTCATTTATTTATTTATCTATATCGAGAATAATGGAATAAGCACTCATGTGCTTTTTCATATGCGACAACAAGCAGTTGGAACCATTGCTATATTTTTGGATTTGTTGGTTTCTGACTCCTAACAATATAACTACTTGACTACAAAAGCTCACCTACTTAGTTTTCTATTGAAACTTGTGTTGCCATTCAACCCTACACATCTTGTGTGGTGACTGTGGCTGTTCTGTAGTTGACCTATACATTCTTTTTCAAGTTACTTCAACTAACATACGTCTAGCCCCGCGAGGATGCCAGGGGCCTGCTAGTATAAATAGCATCCCCACCTTCTGGAAATTATAACCTAGAATTTTCCTCTTTTCTATCACTCTCTTTGTTTCTGCCTCGTTCCTTTTCTTCCTGTCACTTCCTTCATGTCTATTTTCTGCCGTCTTGGTCCATTCTCCTGCTTGTTTTTCCCCCAGAAAGACTTAAAATATATCAATTCTCTCTTGTGCCGAAGTCGGATGCGCTGGGCCTGACTTGTCAGGCGCTTATTTGCAGCGTGACGCATTTTTTGCGAATATAACAGACAACGATAGCTGCTGCCTGAGAGTTCGATGAAGAAGAAGAAGATACGTCTTTACAACCTTCTTTTGCAAACCCAAGTCAAAGACAGTGGTGCCGTTTCTTAAGATATTGCCTGCATGGACCGATTGTTCAAGCCCAGGACACTGACAAGGCGTATGCCTGTCTGTGATGCTCTGTAATAGTGTCTAAGTGCAGAGGATAAGGTGTGAACAGACACCACAGATCAAACCCACTTCTTTAAGGTAATGGACAAAGTAACCCCCCCCCCCCCCCCCCTTCCCCTTCCCATGCCGTTATGTTTGTCTGGCAGTCTGGATCTGTTCAAGTAGATAGAAGGAGGCCAAGGTTTAAACTGCTTTATCTATGAAAAGGGACACTGTTTCAAGGGAAGCTGTTGATGTTGTTGTCGTGCGTTCCCCAGCTTAACACTCTGGGGGTCACCCATAATGTGCACTCTGACTCACTCATCATCCCGCCTGGGAATCACTGTGAGATTTGAAATTGCACACACTGAATGAGAAGTTTGCATGCATGACTGTTTCTAAGTACCTCGCCATACAGGCAGCCATACTACGACTTCAGATGATTGGGTTTTTTTCTCGTTAAAGAAGAGTGCAGATTGTTATGTTCAGAGCTTGTCATGGCTGAAGGCAGTCTCAACACAATATTTTACTACGTAACAGCATTTTAGTGTAAAAGGTAAAGGAGTTCCATAACTTATAAGGTCGTAGGGGAGCGAGGCGTCAGAGACCTCACTTCTTTAGGGCCAGCATATTGAGGGCGGCGCCCATCTCCTCTCCCTCGCTGCTTTACCTTCCCTGACCCTAAAGAGGACAGGTACCCATTTACAGCTGGGTGAACTGGGGGAACTGTACTGAAGCCAAGGCGCGCAAACGGTCACCCATCCAACTGGTAACCACGCTCGACGCTTCTTAACTTGGCTGGGGGAAAGCGAGTGCTCCGACCACTGAGCTATCCCGTCCAGTTTTTATTTTAGTGTAGGCTTTGGCAAATAGCTGGAATCAATAACTGACACAGTGTTTGGTCTGCGCCAATCAAATGCAGTGAAGAAGGAACAAGTAATAGCCTTGGAGAGTTGGTTTTTTGTTTTGTTGGTTGTTGTTGTTGTTGTCAGAATCTACATTATGCTTTGAGTGCAATCATAGACTTGTATGTTTATTTTAAGATCTCTTGCAGGTGTTTTTTTCACAGATGTAGTTATACTTTTTTGTTCTTTAAATTTGTGTGTGTGTGTGTGTGTGTGTGTGGTGTGCGTGGTGTGTGTGTTTATGTGTGTGTGTATGTGTGTGTTTGTTTAAAGAAAGAATTAATATATTCATATACATTTATGCTTACCTACATAACTGTAGCTTTCTTTTCACAAAGGACAATTTGTCGGGTTTTTTCCTTGTTTTTTTTTATATAACTGAATAGCTTGAGCATGGACATAATACAGCTCTTGAAAATCAAAACATTTAGCTACAGACAAATGAAGAAACAGTTCTAGTAAAATTGATGTTATTAATTTGCACTTTTTTACCTGGCATTTATAAATAGGATAACGATAGAAAACTCAAAGAGATAAGTATAGATATATAAAGAGAGAATGAAACAAAATGAAACAGAGAGAGGGAGAAAGGGGGAAAAGGTGAGACAGACAAAAAGAGACAAATAAACAGAAAAAATAAACAGACAACAAGACAGACAGCTAAGACAAGAGTGCAGTGACCTTAATTTTATAAAGAGTGTAACATTTTATTATAGTTCTTTAATCATATGCATAGCCTTTCATACAAAACATGATAACTACAGCACTTTCAGATTTAATCATGTATATGAATTAATTACCCTTGCAGACTTTATAAAATGTTGTATGCATATTTCCGGGGATAGAATGCTATTATTGCCAAGCTTCATTTTACATTCATTTCCCTTATTTTTTGTTCTATTTCATTGTCAGTGTGTCTTAAATCCTCCTCTAGCTTCTTTTATTTTTCCATGTCAGTCTCTCGCACTATTTTTGTTGCTATCTCCATCTCCCATTCAAAGGGACAGTGTTATCTTCAAGGAAAAGGAAACTAGTCAGTTGGAAGAGACATATCAAGTCAACTTTCTTCACGCTCTGCTGTCCAATTGCCAAAGAAACAGGATTATTTCCACTTGTGGGCTAACACAGCTCACAGAGTTGTATCGATCACCGCCCAAACATTTTGTCTCTCTGGCCTGTACATAACATGGATGGAGAGTGCCATAGATGTGTAAAATGACCTGAGTGAGTGTGAAGAAATAGATTGCTTGTCTGGAGGGAGTGCTTGAAGACATGTTTGTGTGGAGCCAGGAAGGTGTGTGTGTGTGTGTGTGGGGGGGGGGGGGGGGGGGGGGTGAATGGGTTAGAGGCGTAGGAAGGGACAAAGAAAGATGAAGAAGATCTGTGTGTACAGTGTGTTGGTGTATGAACGCTTGTGTTCATTTGTATGTGTATGTATATGACACTGTGTGTGAGTAGGGTATGTATAATATATGTGTGCGTGCGTGCGTGCTTGCGTGCGTGTGTGTGTGTGGTACACATACAAATAAATATTTGAGTACCAGTGTCATACCTCTGTGGATTCAGTGTGCCTGTATATTCTCTTACAAAATGCGAGTAGAATATCACTAACTAATAATAATTTATTTCCATGCCAGAATACGCATTGACTAAAGTATTTTTTCCTCTTGTTAACTGACAGATTGTTTCTCAAACTGTTGTTGTTTGTGCGTACACTTTCATGCAATTCAGTTATTTAGCTTTCTATGTAATTCAAACATGTATTCATCACAACAAGGTAAAGGAACTCCTCAGCTGGAAGAAACAACATTATACCAAGACAACTTCTTTCATGCCTTGCCGACCAGTTCCCAGAGAAACACGATTATTTCCACTTCTGGGCTAACACACCTCACAGAGTTGTATCGATCACCACCCAAACATTTTGTCTCTCTGGCCTGTACATAACATGGATGGAGAGTGCCATAGATGTGTAAAATGACCTGACTGAGTGTGAAGAAATAGATTGTTTGTCTGGAGGGAGTGCCAGAAAAAGAAAATGTTTGTGTGG
This sequence comes from Rapana venosa, assembly GCA_028751875.1. Taxonomy (NCBI): domain Eukaryota; kingdom Metazoa; phylum Mollusca; class Gastropoda; order Neogastropoda; family Muricidae; genus Rapana; species Rapana venosa. The sequence goes on from CM054147.1 coordinate 66,473,017, forward strand.
AGCCAGGAAGTAGGTGAAGGGGTAGAGGCGTAGGAAGGGACAAAGAAAGATAAAGGGGATTTGTGTGTACAATGTCTTGGTGCATGAATGCTTGTGTTCATTTGTATGTGTATGTATATGTCACTGTGTGTGAGTAGGGTATATATAATATATGTGTGTGTGCGTGCGTGTGTGCATGTGTGCGTGCGTGCATGTGTGTGTGTGATACACATAATATAGAAATATTTGAGTACCAGTGTCATACTTCAGTGGATTCTGTGTACCTGTATTGTCTCTTACAAAATGCGTGTAGAATATCGCTGACTAATAATAATTGATTTCCATGCGAGAATACGCATTGACTAAAGTATTTTCCTCTTGTTAACTGACAGATTGTTTCTCAAGCTGTTGTTGTTTGTGTGTACACTTTCATGCAATTCAGTTATTTAGCTTTCTATCTAATTCAAACATGTATCCATCACAACAAGGAAAAGGAACTCCTCAGCTTGAAGAAACAACATTATACCAAGACAACTTCTTTCATGCCTTGCCGACCAGTTCCCAGAGAAACACGATTATTTCCACTTCTGGGCTAACACGGCTCACAGAGTTGTATTGATCACCGCCAAAACGTTTTGTCTCCCTGGCCTGTACATAACATGGATGGAGAGTGCCATAGATGTGTAAAATGACCTGAGTGAGTGTGAAGAAATTAGATTGCTTGTCTGGAGGGAGTGCTTGAAGACATGTTTGTGTGGAGCCAGGAAAGGGGGTGAAGGGGTAGAGATGTAGGAAGGGACAAAGAAAGATAAAGGAGATTTGTGTGTACAGTGTGTTGGTGCATGAACGCTTGTGTTCATCTGTATGTGTATGTATATGTCACTGTGTGTGAGTAGGGTATGTATAATATATGTGTGTGTGTGCGTGCGTGCGCGCGTGCGTGTGTGTATGTGTGTCTGTGTGTGTGTTTGTGTGGTACACATACATATAAATATTTGAGTACCAGTGTCATACTTCAGTGCATTCTGTGTACCTGTATTGTCTCTTACAAAATGCAAGTAGAATATCACTGACTGATAATAATTGATTTCCATGCGAGAATATGCATTGACTACAGTTTTTTTCCCCTTGTTAACTGACAGATTGTTTCTCAAACTGTTGTTGTTTGTGCGTACACGTTCATGCAATTCAGTCATTTAGCTTTCTATCTAATTCAAACATTTTTTTCATCACAACAAGGAAAAGAAACTCCTCAGCTGGAAGAAACAACATTATACCAAGACAACTTCTTGCATGCCTTGCCGACCAGTTCCCAGAGAAACACGATTACTTCCACTTGTGGGCTAACATAGCTCACAGAGTTGTATCGATCACCACCCAAACATTTTGTCTCTCTGGCCTGTACATAACATGGATGGAGAGTGCCATAGATGTGCAAAATGACCTGACTGGGTGTGAAGAAATAGATTGCTTGTCTGGATCCCATGACTGGGAAAAAATCTCTGAGGAGAGGAGAGGGAGGGAGGGATCGGGGGGGGGGGGGGAGAGAGATAAAGTTATTTTTTCATTTTGTTGGTACATGAACACTTGTGTCTACTTGTATATTTTAGTGTGTGTGCGTGGCGTGTTTTGGTATGATGTGTGCGCGCGTGTGTGTGCGTGTGTGTGTGTGCATGCATCGTACGCGTGCGCGCGCGTGTGTGTGTGTTTGTGTGTGTGTGTGTGTGTGTGTGTGTTTGCTTGTATTTGGTGTGTTTTATTTTTGTTTCATTTTTTTTTCTTTTATCTTGAGGATAATGGAATATTTCTATTGTTATTGTATCATGTGGGTTTTTTACGTACAGTCTCCTTGTATATGCAGTTTCTTAAATTCTGTCAATTGTCTCACCCATTCGAACCAGCACTCACTGGCCTAATGTGTGTTAGTGTTTGTGTGTGTGTGTGTGCAAGTGTGTGTGTGTGTGTGAGTGCGTGCATGTGTGCGTGAGTGCGTGCATGCGTGCGTGTGTGTGCATGTGTGTGTGTGCGGTGTGAGAGAGAAACGGGAGAGAGAGAGAGACAGACAGACAGAGCAGAGACAGACAAACAGACAGACAGGGATACAGAGAGAGATAGAGAGAGAGAAACAGAGAGAGACAGAGAGAGTCAGAGAGAGATTGTGAGACAAACAAGGAAACAAAGTTGAAGACCACAACCATTTCAGGCAGTTTGAGAAGTTTATTTTGTTTACACTTCTCATGTGTGAAAGTTATCTTCAACATTATGACATTTGTCTGTCAAGAATATAAAAACTGAAGCCCCAAACAAACAGAAGTTCTCCTGACATACCTTACCACTCCCCTTCACATTTTTCTATAAACTTTTCAATCAGTTTGCAAGAGCCTATTCCTCCCAACTGCAGATATTACTGTTTGCTCTTATCTATCCAAGTTGTATATATTTACGGGGGAGGGGAGACATTTCTAAAAAAATATATATTTACACCCACCCACGAAGTTCCTGGAAAGGTCTTTTTTTCTCTATACATTCCATATATTCGTTATAGTTTGCTTCTTGTTGCTTTACTGACCTCACTGAAAGTAACTAGAAATAGTTTCTGAACGTTAGGGCATGTCTGCTTTGTATTGCTATTGCCAGGATTTGACAGTTGCAAAGGGCAGACTCTTTTGTGTTGTGTGTTGTTCTGTTTATGGGCTTCGTGAAAAACGCCCACAACAGTGCCAATTCATTGCTTCCTCGTGGTTTATTTATAACATGCTCCTCTCTCTCTCTCTCTCTCCTCTCTCCTCTCTCTCCATCTCTCTCTCTCTCTCTCTCTCCTTTTAAAATATTATATATATATATAATATATATTATATATATATATATATATAATATATTATTATTTATTATATATATATATATATATATATCTATCTATCTATTTTATCTATCTGTCCCGAGTCTGACGCCCGTGGGGGCACCCTCAAAGACTCAGAAACCCAGTTCCCCCCCTTTTCTCTCTTTTTCTGCCTTTTCCCCGGGGGTTTTGTTGGTTCTAGGCCTTTTCCCATTCACTGATGTTATCCTCCCACTCTTCCTTGGTCGCCTTTCTTCTTCCCCCTTTGGGGACAGTCCCTTCCCAAAATGTCTTTGAAATTCCCTTTTGGGGAAATTTTTGTGACATCCCCCATACCCTTAATTTACGCTTTTTACGTCGTTAGAAGGTTCTCTAGGGTCCAAGGGTTTTTGTGGATTCTTTTAATGCCCCGTTTTTCGTTCCCTTATGTGGTCTTTGTGGGAGATCCCAAAGGGGGGGGGGGGCTTTCCAAAAGGGCATTAATCTCCACTCCGGTCTCTCCTCTCCAAATCTCCCGGCCCAGGGCCCTTTGATTCACAGGCATACAGAAATATGGAATGACAAGGGAGGGGAAAAAATTAGTTGGATCTTGGAGTTTAAGTGAGATATTCTTATCCCCTCCGGGATGGTGTTTAGTTTTGACAAAGTTTTAAATTGTCTGGGCGCCTGCATAAAATTTGGGCCCTTGGATCCCTGGTGGGGATACAAGGGCTCCCGGGGTTATTTGAAGCTTTAAAACTGTTTCCCGGGCTTCTGGTCTTTAAAACCCCCTGATATCAGTGCTAAGGGGCCGTTGTGTTATTAGTAATCAGTTTGGTCTTCTCTGCATGATTTCCATGCCGTATGTTTTGGGAGGCCTTATCCAAGTGTTCTGTTAGGCTGGCAAGCTCTTTTTCTGATCCGCTTCCATCATGTCATCTGCGAAGCGGAGGTTGTGATCGTTTCTGCCACCATGCTGCTGACCTTCATGATTTCCAGTGCACGCCTGATTCTCCAAGGAAGATGTTGAAAAGGGTGGTGAGAGTAGCCCAGCCTCCCTTACCCCAACTGTTGTTCGAAACCATTCTCCAATGTTGTTGTTGTAGTACACTGCACTGGTGGCCTCCCTGTACAGCTGTTTGATGACTCTGATCAGGTTTGCATTGATGCTGTTACAAGTTCATGGTTCCCCACAAAGTGCATGCCAACCCCCTGTCAAAATGCCTTCTTAAAATCGATAAATACGTGGTATAGGTCTTGTTGATGTTGAAGGGTTTACCG
>CM054147.1:66487094-66489594 GCA_028751875.1 Rapana venosa
AAAGGCCCTGACTAGCTGTAGCAGCAGGTGTCATTTTTCAAGAAAAACAACAACCACCACCTGTGAATGTGACTTAATGGATGTCATCAATCTACACCAAAAGCCCTTCTGTCTGGCAGCTCTGTAAACAATATTCTGAAAGTACTGTTTCTGCCTTCTCATTATTTTAAAGTATGGGCACAGTCTGTCTGGTTAAAGTCTGCAGAGTGATGTGTTGAGTTTGTTGTCAACAGCTCATCACCCTCTTGCGTTGTTGGTTTGCTGCTAGAACAAAGGAAACTTTTTTTTCATTTACTGCTCTGCAATATACAGTGTTATTTTCACTGTTTATTACACTGTCAAGATTTTTCATTTCCTTTTATTTTTTCACAGTTTGTTACACAGTAAGTATGTTTTTTTCCTTTTTTTTAGTTGTACACCAGTCAATTACGTTTTTTATATCTATTTATCCAAGTTTTTCGTTTCTTTCATTGTGTCAATTTTTTCTTCTTTCTTTTTTGTCTTCTTTCTTTTCATTCTTACTTCTTCTTTCTTTTTTCTTTTTCTGTCTGTTTTGTGTGTTTCTACTTCCTTCCCTTTTCTTTCTTTCTTTCTTTCTTTCATTCTTCTTTCTTTCTTTTCTTTCTTTCCTTCTCCTTTTATTTTTTACTTCCCTCTTGTCTTTTTCATTTCGTTCTGATGGCTCTCTTCTTTTACCTTTAGTGTATTCTTTTCTTTCATTTACCATCTTAAAATTATTCAAGATTCTGTTATAAGAACATTGGTCAAACTGAAGTTGTGTTTACAGCTCATGTTGATTGTACTACATTGAAGGCACACTTGAAATTGCTAAATCTATAAATTATTCATGTTTTATGCATGTTGCCATGGAAACAATCCAAACGGCTGCCAAACTAATGTTCAAACTCTAAGCCTTTTGATCTATATCAGGTACAATAAACCTGTTTCTTCAACATGTTTTACAACCGAGTTATTTAAAATTACGCAGGAAATCTCCATATTTGCAACTAGCAAATTTTATTCACAATCCGATGTTTGGCCTTTACAAGTTTCTAAGCTTACTGTTAAGTGCTGATTGAGTGATACGTTTTTGTAGTGTAACACCTTATCAATTCTCAACCCATTCATTATTGAAAAATGGTCTTTGTTTTATAAAGAAAGAAAATAAATATTGAAAAAGCTGAAATAAACATGACACCTCAGCTTCGCCCCAACCAAACTCAATAGTTTGCCAGAAAAACACGCTTGCGGGCTAACACAGCTCACAGAGTTGTATCGATCACCACCCAAACATTTTGTCTCTCTGGCCTGTACATAACATGGATGGAGAGTGCCATATATGTGTAAAATGACCTGAGTGAGTGTGAAGAAATAGATTGCTGGTCTGGAGGGAGGGCTGCTAGAATGAAAGTCGTGTGTGTGTGTGTGTTGTGTGTGTGTGTGTGTGTGTGTGTGTGTGTGTGTGTTGTGGTGCTGTGCGTGCGGTGCGCGCGGTGTGTGTGTGTGTGTGTGTGCAGTACGGCACTAAAACTGTCATTACACGGGGATTGGATCTATAAAAAGCACATGAGTGTTTATTCAATTATCCTCGAAAGAAAAGAATGAATAATAAGTACATGCATACATACATTCATTCATTCATTCATACTAGATACAAACAACATACATACATTTTCATACAATACATACATACAACATAATGAATACATACATACATACCATACATACATACATACATACATACTACACACATACACAACACATACACACATACATACACACATATGCACATACGTACGTAAAGAAAGAAGAAAGAAAGAAGAAGACAGACAGAAAGACAGAAAGAAAGACGAAGAAAGCAGAAAGAGGGCGGAAGGTGTTCACATGCATGACCCATAAGTTTTATGGGATATAGGGGGGTGGGGGTAGAGGGTTGAGGGAGGGGCAGAAAGTTTGGAAGGTTTGTGGGATCTGTGTGTGCCTAACTGTAAGTTTATGTGTTACTCTCCACTGGTTTCTGTCTTTATCTATTACATTTGAACAGCGCATGGAAAGAGATAAAAAGGCAAACATAAATTGATGGAAAGGCAGCATTATATAGTGGGTTGGTTTTCAGTGGAAAGACATGCTACAGAAAGCTGGAAACCACAAGACTGGAGGAAGCTGGTTGCAAAGTCTTCAGTGGTGCCCCAAAGGTCTACTAGACTACCACCAACTCACCAACCGATTTCGAGGATAACCAACAGTGAGATTTTGCTTATGCAGCCGTTTTTGCCTACCATAAAGGTAGCCAGATTCTGTTTTGTTTTGTTTGTTTGTTTTTGTTTAATGTCCATTCACTACTTGGTGATAAGGACACACCCGCATTCAAACCAACATCTCTCTCTCTCTCTCTCTCTCTCTCTCTCTCTCTCTCTCTCTCTCTCTCCTTCTCTATCCCTCTCTCACTCTCTTTATTGTATGTATATTTATATTCTCACAACTATCTACAGTAGAGGTC
>CM054147.1:66494594-66509594 GCA_028751875.1 Rapana venosa
AGATTCTAAGATCTTTGGAATTGTATTGCGTTTTTAAAAAAGTTGTTATTTTGTTTCCAAAAGTATTTTAGTCTAAAATAACTTGAAACTTTGTAATTTGTTTAAAGCAAAAGAGGGGCATTGTGTTTGAAATTAAATACATTTCAAACTTGAAAAGGTAATGAAATATTGTCGTACTGAATTTACTTGTCACCAATTTGGGTTTGTTAATATTGAAATATTAAAACTCAATTCCACTAAATTAATGTGATCTTGCATTGTTTTCAAAAAAAAAGGTCAAAGGACCACAGGTTTTGTAATTCAGGATTTTTCTATAAGAAAGAACATTATTGTATGTTTGTGCAAAAGAGTGTGCAAGAGAGAGAGAGAGAGAGAGAGAGAGAGAGAGAGGAGAGAGAGAGAGAGAGAGAGAGAGAGAGAGAGGAGGCGGGAGGGAGACAGACAGACAGATAGATAGACAAACAGACATACAGAAAGGCTGTAACTGTCAGTAACTCTTAATATCATATGGGTGTGTGTTGCTTTCTCAGGAATGTAGCACCGCCTCTGATGTGTAACACTTTAGATAGATACACAGCAAAAAACCAACTCTCTCCCAGTTAGAAGGAACAGTACAGGCTTTTTCGCCAGGGGGATTGAAAACAGATCACAGAAAGGGGGAAAAAGGAGAGGAGGGAAAAGGCGGAAGGATCCAGTAAACAGAGCCCTGTTCTCGTTTGGCCTATGGGGTATGAACTACCTCCATCAGTTTGTTTATTCTGGCCACACATCTGTCACTATGCTGGCGATAGCGTTTAGACGTATGAGGTGCAAACATCAACTTTGAAAGCTGCTGGAGATGATGACGCCTGCCTCTTTCTGTGTCTGTTTCTGTTTGTTTGGGGTTTTTTTGTTTTTGTTTCTTATTCTGGGTTTGTTCATGGTATGTGCTTCTCTCTCTGTCTGACTATTTGTCTGTTCGTCTCTGTGTATGTCTGCGTGTCTGTCCATCTATCTGCTTGACTGTATCTGTGTCTGTTTGTCTATCTGTTTGTCTCTATGTTTGTTCATCTGTCTGTCTGTCTGTTTCCCTCTCTCTCTCTACCCCCTCTCTTTCTTCCTCCCTCCCTCGCACACACACACACTCACACATGTGCATGCACGCAGACATACACACATATACGCTTGTGCACTCGCGATCAAATGCAAACACGCACACGCACGCATGCACGCACACACACACACACGTGCACGCGTACACACGCACATATACACACATATGCACATATGCACATGTGTGCTCTCATGTGAACGCACGCAGGCGCGTACACACACACACGCGCGCACACACACACACACACACACACACACACACATTCTCATTCCAGCAGAGCTCCCTCCAGACAAGCAATCTATTTCTTCACACTCAGTCAGGTCATTTTACACATCTATAGCACTCTCCATCCATGTTATGTACAGGCCAGGGAGACAAAATGTTTTGGCGGTGAATCGATACAACTCTGTGAGCTGTGTTAGCCCACAGGCAAATAATCGTGTTTCTCTGGGAACTGGTCGGCAGCGCTTGAAAAGAGTTGACTTGATAATGAGTCTCTTCCAGCTGACTACTTCTGTTTTCCTTTCAGCCCAGATTGTCTGTTTTGAATGTGGATAGATAGGTGATAAATAGATAGAGAAGTTAAGTAAATCAGTTTAGCTGGAAGAAATAAAAGAATATCCATTGTAAAAATGATTGATGTTTTTTTGCTATGACCGTAGAAATTGTCATGAAATCGAATGGTTAAATCATATCCTTAATAAACAAATACAAACTAATAGCTTGAATAAGTATGCCAAGACAAAAGAAAGAAGTGAAATAAGTAAGTAAATGATACAGTAAATAAGTAAACACATAAATAAGTAAGTGAATGCAAGGACATAGAAATGCATAAAAATGAAGGGGAGAGAGAGGCATACACACATGCGCACGCACACACACATACACACACACAGAGGACCAACAACCCACACACACATACTCTCAAGGACTAAGACAAACACAGAGACAAAGACACACAAGCTGATATAAGCAAACATAATCTCATTTACTTACGAGCAGTGTCCCACAACAACAAAACTGATATGTAGACAGACTATTATGTGAAAGCGTTCCTACAATGCTTCCAGACAAATGCCTTATCAGAAGAGTGGATTAATTATGATCAGGCCATTCTACCACCCTTCCAACCAAGTGACTTGTTGTATAGACACAAAAGCGAGGTTAGAATATCAAGGGTATCTCTGACCAGTGAAACACACTGATGTCAGCATGGGACATTGTCTTCATCGCCTGTACAGACACAGATACTTTGAATGCATCACAGGCTGGCAAACTGTATTTGATGCGCCAAACAACTTTTTTTTGCTTGGATCTTAGATGACAATACTACACCAGATATAAATGCTAAAGGCTAGGCTTGCAAGCATACAAAATGGTATACCTTTGTATAGATGTTAACAAATGAATGATATAAACATTTTGACCTGTCATAGCTGCTGAATTTGTACATGGATAAACTTGGCTGAACAAAACTGCTCATCACTAATGCATATACTAAATCCAGTCCGCTGCATAGATGCTTTCATGCTTTCTTTCTCTTAGTAATGAGCAACTACGGTAGTTTGTTAGTGATTTTAAACCCAGAATAGTTTAATCACCCTAGAATATTCTTTTGTTTACTGTTTGTACCCATGATTACAAACAATTTACATCATTCGGTCACTTTTTAACATTTATGTATGTCGTGCATATGGATTTATAAGACATGTACAATATTTGTGAATGGTACTGAAGTATGCATTGCTCTTTCACAGAGAGAGTGTGTGTCACCACATAGCAACGCCATGTTTCTGGCTTGTCTTTGTTATGGTCTAATACATTAATTGGATGTGATGAAAATAGAGCGCCCTTTGAATATGTCAATAATAAATAGAACATTTCAAATGTTTGACTTTTCATTAAAATATGTCATCAAACAATCTGTAACATGACTGAATATATTTAGTTAAGATTTTACCTAACAGCATCTAAAGGTAAATAAAATAAGGTACCCTTTGGCCTGAAACAAGTTGGTAGAGAAGACTTGCATTCTATTTTTTAACTCGAGTCCAGTGACGAACATGAAGACAGAGATAGCATTCAACATTTTACCAAAAATCAAGACTATTTGTATGTGGTATTTTTTCTGTTCTGTTCCTGTTTCTGATTGTGCTACTGGGCTTTGCCTTTCAATTTAGTCTGGTTCTCATCTTCTCTCTGTCTTAACGGAATTGAAAATATACACCAAGACAAATATGAATCAACCATACAAGTGCACACACGTTGTTGTTGTTGTTGTTGTTGTTGTTGTTGTTGTTGTTGTTGTTGTTGTTGTTGTTGTTGTTGTTGTTATTATTATTATTATTATTATTATTATTATTTTTATTATAATATATCGAGGATAACGGAATAAGCACTCATGTGTTTTTACATCCAGTCCCCGTGTGTATGCGGTATTGTAAATTTTGTCATCTGTTTCCACCGGCACACAATGGCCTACTCTTCCGAAAAGCGGAACAGGATTTAACGTGTGCGCAAGATGTTCTGTATGCGTTCGAACACGGGCTCGGTTTATAGTCTCATCCGTTTTGCGTGTTTGTTTTAATGCGCGTGAACACACACACGCGCGCACACATACACACACACACAATCACAAACCACAGATATCTGTTAGAGAGGAGGATCGATCAAAGACATATTTTCAAGTAAGTGGGCATGCAAGCGCAGATTCAGCAAGAGCAAAAGAAGCTAGCAAAGAAATAGGCATGTCTTTGGCAATCCCGAAATGTAACCAGGACATGTTTACAAAGAGATGGGACACGGGGAAATTGGAAGCAAACTTGCAGGGAAGTTGGAAGCAAAGTTAGATGAATACATGTGCTGACACTGTCGGGATTTGCAAACTTGATGCCATCTCTTTTCCCACATTCCCACCCAGCTTATTTCAACAAAACCCCAAAACTAAATGTTGATATGAATTCAAACACCAAAAACAGAAAAGGAAAGTTATAAGCAAGATAGAAAGGAAAGATGCCGATAAAAGGTTGAAGCATAAACAAAAATGGAAAAGTGAACACCAACAAACAAAAACAACAACAATGACAACAGCAAGAAGAATAACAACAGCAATGGTAAAAATGGAGAAACCGTAACAATGATGACAACAATCATAACATAGAAACAACACCATAGCAACACAACAATAACAATAACAAACTGGGTTTGTTTGTTTTGGTGTAGATTTTTTCTTGCCGAAAACAGTACTTTTTTAGCTGACAATTATTTTGTTGATTATGTCATGTGTATGTCATAAATGAGGCTGAGTAAAACAAATAACAAATATCAACTCAAAAGGCTGCTAAAAATGATGAACATCTATGCATCATATTATGTTTGTCTCTCAATCTGGATTTCTTCTCATATATGTCACTTAGGCGGGTGTTTTGTTTGCTTGTTTGTTTTAATTTGTTTCTTTTGTATCGCATGCGCGTGCACGCATGCACACACACACACACAAACACACACATACACACACACATACACACGCACATGAAAACAAACAGCACACACACACACGCATACTCAACCACACTTTCATTCCAACAGTCCTTTCACTCCAGACAAGCAAATCTATTTCTTCACACCCAGTCAGGTCATTTTACACATCTATGGCACTCTCCATCCATGTTATGTACAGGCCAGAGAGACAAAACGTTTTGGCGGTGATCGATACAACTCTGTGAGCTGTGTTAGCCCACAAGCAAATAATCGTGTTTCTCTAGGAATTGGTTAGCAGTGGTGGCAAAGACGTTGACTTGATATATCTCTTCCTTCTGACTGAATCTGTTGATTTTTTTTGGGTATTGCTCAGAATTTCTGTTTTCCACCATTGGGATGCTGGAGACCTTTCAGTATAAACAGCATCACCACCTTCTGGATAGTCTGCGCTAGGAATGCGATCTGTTCTATCGTTCTCTTTGCTTCGGACTTCTTTCTTTTCTTCTCGTTATCTCCATCTTGTCTACGTTCCACCTTCTGCATCCATTCTTCTGCATTTTATTTCCAGAGAGTCTTATTTATTTATTTTTTTATTCTTTTATATTTTTATATCGAGGATAATGGAATAAGCACTTGTGTGCCTTTTTGCATCCAGTCCCAGTGTGTATGCAGTTTTGTAAATTTTGTCATAATTATTCTCTCCTATTCCAAATTTGGATGTGCTGGGCCTGACTTGTCAGGCGCTTAACGGGAGCGTAAAGCATTTTTGCTGTCATATGGTAGACAACATGAGTTACTGTCTGAGGATTTGGTAGAGAACTGATTAAATAAAGAATGGGGAAATGGATCAACAAGAAACAGGAAAAAAAAGGAAAAGTGAGGAAAAGAGTGAATTGAATGAATGAATGAATGAATGAATGAACGAACGAACGAACGAACGAACGAACGAATGAATGAATGAATGGATGAATGAATGAATGAATGAATGGATGAATAAATGAATGAATGAATGAATGAATGAATGAATGAATGAATGAAAGAACGAACGAACGAATGAATGATTGATTGATTGATTGATTGATTGAATGAACGATCCAACGAATAAATGAATGAAGAAAAAAATGCGTATACACACTAACTAAATACCATGAAAGAAAATCATGATGGGACACTAATTGTATTGTACTGTATTGTATAGAACTTAAAGTCACGGCACATTTCTCTGCATGGAATTTAGGTAGCTCTCCCCCATGGAAACCGTGTCACCACAAGAGCAGCGCCACATATTACTTTATTTCCTTTTTATGTGCGCATATTTATTTGTTTCCCTATAAGAGTGGCTTTTTTTCTACATAATTTTGCCAGGGACAGCTCTCTTGTTACCGTGGGGCTCTTTTACGTGTGCTGAAAGCATGTTGCACACACAGACGGGGTGTAGACACAGACACAAAAAGACAAAGACAAAGAAAGACACACACACGCAGACAGACATACAGAGACACGGAGAAATGCTGTACTGAAAGACAAAGACAGAGAAACGCAGACATACATAAAGACACAGAAAGAGAAATGGTAGAATGTGGAAGAGAGAGAGAGAGAGAGAGGGAGAGAGAGAGAGAGAGAGAGAGAGAGAGAGAGACAGACAGACAGACAGACAGACAGACAGACAGACAGACAGAGACGGAGACAGAGACAGACGGAGACGGAGACAGAGACAGAGACAGAGACAGAGACGGACAGACAGACAGAAACAGAGTCAGAGATACAGAAAGAGAGAGCATTGAACTTGTGTAAATCTTTTCCACCTCAAAAGAGCGACGACAACTTTAAAAGCTGTGCTCGAAAGTTTGGTACAAAATCTGCCACAGTGCAGAACCAGAAAAAAGAAAAAGAAAAGAAAAGAAAATGATACCCTGGGTGGTCAGTGACTTTGATATTGATCCTTGAAAAACTGTACAAAAAGGTGAGTCGGTGGTCTAGAGGTCAAGCACCTGTCTAGAAAGCGGGAAATTCCGGGTTGGGAAGTGCGCTGCTGTTTAATCCCCGTTTGAGCCCGAAACTTCCCCCCTCCGCTACCCCCGCCCCCACCCCCCATCCATCAGACCGTGAGTGGCGGCCTGGGTCCTAGTCTTTCGGATGTGACGATAAACTGAGGTCGCGTGTGTTACACATAATTATTGAGCGCACGTAAACCAACCTATGGCAACAAGAGAGGTATCCCTGGGGGAAAATATGTATAAAAAAAACCCACTTTCATAGAGAAACAAATACAGTTGGAAGCAGGGGCAAAAATAAAATGGGTGGCGCTGCTCTTGTGGCGACGCCCTGGCCCCGGAAAGAGGAGTCAGAACTTCACGCAGAGAAACCTGCTGTGACTTAAAAGGTGTATACAAAATGAGTACAATTAATAAATAGCTAGCATTATTATTACATTTTGTGCCTGGTAAGGACATATTTCATATTCACCAATCCCCTGTAGAATGCAATAGGCACTTGAATTATGAAAACTGACTCGCATAAAGAGCGAAAGGCATGGAGAGAGGAACACACACAGAGACAGATAGAGAGAGAGACAGAGACAGAGAGAAGTAGGCAGAGGGAGAAGTGATACCATACACTGACAGTTGTGCACAAGAAACTTGCTTCCTTTGCTATCTTATCTTCTACGAGTTACAGAATTATCGACAATGTATTTTGTTCCTTTTTTGCATCATTATCAACGACGAAGAGGATGATGCATCAAAGCTGCTCTGGGAGTGCAGTGCATCTGCTTTGAGACTACGTGACAGGGATGTATCCACCGCTTCCTATCATTATATTACCCCTGCCTCAACCGGGCCCCTAGAGATACAAACACCTGCTGTGCTGGTCAGATAATTAAAATAACACTCTCAAAACCCCAGCGCACGAAACTCGACTGTGTGGTCCCAGTCTTCCCAAACGAGCCCATAACAAACTCACTCTGAGTAAGAGCCGGCAGGAGTCCGAAAAAAATTACTTCGGGATTCGAACCTGTGACTTTCCAGTCCGTAACCCGTGACGCTAACCACTGGAACCAAGGCGGCTGGCTTGTGCTCAACAAGAAGCTTGCAACGGAGCCAGACCGTGTCAGGAAAAGCTTTGCTGCAAAAACAGCAGACGAGGCTTTGTCACAAAAGAGTGGGTCAACACAGACCAGGGAGTACTACTACTATCAGCCTGGCAGGGCAGACAAGCCGCTGGTCCTTGTCTGGAACAGATAAGGTTAGGTAGGAAGGATATCAGCCGTATCTGTGATCAGTGAGAGTTGCTCATGTTGTCACTGTTAATAAGTTTGTCTGCGCGTTGTTCAAGAATTTTCCATCCACAGACACAGACAGAGAGAGCGAGAGAGAGAGAGAGAGAGAGAGAGAGAGAGAGAGAGAGAGAGAGAGAGAGAGAGAGAGAGAGAGAGAGAGAGAGAGAGAGAGAGAGATGGAGGGAGGGAGGGAGGGAGCGAGGGAGAGAAAGAGCACTATTTAGCATAGTGCTTTTGTTTCCTTTGTGTCTGGATGTATTGTTGTTTGGATTTTTTGTTGTTTGCATGCTTGTTTGTTTGTTTCTTTCTTTGCTTGTTCTTTATCCCTCTCTGTTCGTTGTTTTTTCTTTTACTTTTTTGTTTTTTAAAGCTTGTACCATCCAAAGCACATACCAAATATTGTCTGTATCAACGTTAGAATTTAGCATTCAGCATGTATGATCAAAACGGACATTTACGTAACACAGCGGGGCTGGTTAGTTTAAACAGAGCACATTGCCACGAAATTGTGACGAAATTGTTGTTTTTCCTATTTTTTTTAAACTATGCAACATATCGAATATGGACATGGCTGGCGCAGAGAGATTGTCATGAGCAGCATGGGGATAGCAGGACAATCATGTCACAGAAGATTGCACAGCATCAAACCCTGACCAACCAACCAATCAATCAACCAACCAAGAAAACAGCCAACCAACCAATCAACTAAACAAAGAACCAACCAACCAACCAAACAACCCACCAACCAACCAAACAACCAACCAACCTACCAACGACCAACCAACCAACCAACCCATCAACCAACCAACCAAGAAAACAACCAACCAACCAACCAATCAACGAAGAAAACAACCAACCAACCAACCAACCAAACAAGAAAACAACCAACCAACCAACCAACCCACCAACCAACCAACCAACCCACCAGCCAACCAACCAACTATCCAACAATCCAATCAACTAACCAACCAACAAACTAGCCTACTAAACAAACAAACAAAACAACATTACCAAACAACTGTACAGTGAAACACCAGGAGAAACACTCTAGAAAATAACAAGAAATTATCAAAGCTATGTATATTTTCTACACGTTTTAATGATCTATTCATACACAGACCACCAAAACAAATAATTTTAAAAGGCACATCACCACAAAAATTATCACCAAATGCCAGGTATGTCTGCCGCTTTTCCTGTTTTGGGTTGGTGATATAAAACAACGATGTAACCCTAATCGTTCCCCCCATCTTATCAGTCTGAATAAAATGGGAAAAAAAGGAAGACAAATTCCGAACTTCCCCCTCCCTCCTATTCGAAAACGAAATGATTTCGATGCATGCACGCACGCACCTGCGCGCGTGCACACACACTCGCACACGTGCGTACACACAGGGAAATAAGTGAGGGAAGCGAGAGAGAGAGAAGAGAGAGAGAGAGAGAGAGAGAGAGAGAGAGAGAGAGAGAGAGAGAGAGAGGAGAGAGACAGACAGACAGACAGACAGACAGACAGAAAGACAGAGACAGAAACAGACACAGACAACCAGAGATACAGACACACTGAACAAAGAAAAAGAATACATTATAAGTGAGTGTGCATGTTTGTAGACATCACATGACAGGAATTAAGGAAAATAGATAGGCGCAACTTGGGTAGTCCTGGAGATGTACCTAGGAAATGTTTACAAAGAGGCGGGACTGAGGGGAAATTGGATGGCAAACTAGCATTCAAGCGGAGGCAGTAGTTGAAGTTTTGAAACGAATCATTACGTTTACTGTCTGGGTTTTGCAGCTTTAACCGCAACTGCTATTTTGCCCACCCACCTCATTCCTTGCAAATGAAACAGTTTTGAAATAGTCGAACACGAAGAGAGAAAAAACAAAACAAGCTAAAAGATTAAATGATTAAAAGAAAACAACATTATTAGCAGCAACAAAAAACAACAACACTACCACCAATTCTAACAACAACACAAGCAGCAGCAGCAGCAACAACAGCAAAAACAGTAACAACAAGAACAAGAAGACACCTAAACATCTCACATACACAAACATTGAAAAGGGCTAAAAAAAAAAGAAACACACATTCTCTCTCTCTCTCTCTCTCTCTCTCTCTCTCTCTCTCTCTCTCTCTTCTCTCTCTCTCTCTCTCTCTCTCTCTCTCTCTCTCTCTCTCTCTCTTCTCTCTCTCTCTCTCTCTCTCTCTCTCTCTGTCTGTTTTCATATTTTTGAGGGGGGGGGGGGGGGGGATGTTGCTTTTTGTGGTTGTTTTTTGAGGGAGGTTAGTTGTGTTTGTTGTTGTTTGCATGTATGTGGGTTGTTGTTTTTTTCTTCTTTTATTTTGATCGGTGGGGGGGGGGGGGGGGGGGGGGGGGGGGGGGGAGGGCGGTTACTGTAGGGGTTTTTGGTGGGGGTCGTCGTCGTTGTTGTTGTTGTGCCTGCTGGTGCTGTTGTTCTTATTAAGTGGAGTTGTATTTGAATCTTTCCACTATATGTTACTTCTTAGTTGGTTGTGTGTTGTTGTTTTTTTTATAATAATCTGCATGTTGTGTCTAAACTCAAACGTGTTACGTTATGGCTTGAATGGCAGATTCCGTTACCGTGCCTTTCTGTCAAATTCAGCGATCAAATTATGTTCTTGTTGGTCAGATTTAAACGTCACTTTTGGTCTATTCAATATCGTTTTGTATAATATGCCTGCATACATGCACACATGTGCATACACACGCTAACATGTGCACACGACCCCTCACAAACACAAACATTCACACACATACACACTCACGCACACACACATACACACACACACACACACACACCACACGCACACACACGCACACACACACACACACACACCACACACACACACACACACACACACGCACACGCACGCACACAAACATAACTTCGGATCCCAGGAGGAAAAAGCAATCACCAAGAAGATGTCCATCACAAGACAAGACACACACAGACATATCAATCATAGAAAAGAGAAAATATGAAACTGAAAGCATATAGAGAAAGTATGATGGCAACAAGTTGAACCAGCCAGAAACTTCTCTGGAAGAGATCCCAGTGTTCCAGCCATGCACAAGTCTTCCAGTTCTGGCACCAGAGAAGACCGTGTCTGGCAGTCCAGGGAAATCACTCAAGACATGGCCTGCTGTGCTGATCCCATTGGTCAAACAGCACTGCACTCCACAAACTAGTGCAGTGCACTCCTAAGGGGACTGGGCAGAGAAGTAAAGGGAAACAACTTTAGCTCTGGATGTGATCTGACTGATGGCCAAGCACTTTAGTGTAGGGGGAAGGGATTATGTATGACTTTGTTGGGGTAAAATATTCTATCATTTCTTCTGTCTGTCTGTTTCTGAGTCTCCATCTATATGTATGTCGTCTAATATCACTAAGAGTGAACAGACGTTAAACTGAAGACAACAACAACTATATGTATGTCTGCTTATCATTCCCCCTGTTAGTATGACACTTCCTGACTTTCTTTGAATCTCTTGCTATCTCGTTTTTTCCCCTACATGCTTGTTATGTATGCACTTACCTGTCTCTGTCTGATATTTTTCTTTGTGTGTATCTCTTTCAGTACCTCTGTCTGTGTGTCTCTCTCTGTCTCTCTGTCTCTGTCTATCTCACCCTTTCTCTGTGTCTCTGTCTCTCTGCTTCTATGTCTCTATCTATATCTCTCAATCACACACACACTCACTCACACTCACACACACACAACACACCATCCTCTGTCTCCCTTTATCCATATATGATTATACACTCATAAACACACTGACCCACTCACATGCACGTACATGAATTTGCGCCTGTACATGCACAGTCCCAAAACAAACAGTGTCATGGAAAAGCAATGACCAAGAAGCTATCCCAGAGAAGGGAAGACACACACAGACATAATTATCATAAATAGAAAAGAGAAAACATGAAACTGAAAGGATATAGAGAAAGTATGATGGCAAACAATTCACCAACTCAGAAACTTCTCTGGAAGAGATCTCTCAGTGTTCCAGCCATGCACAAGTCTTCCAGTTCTGGCACCAGAGAAGACCAAGTCTGGCAGTCCAGGGAAATCACTCAAGACATGGCCTGCTGTGCTGATCCCATTGGTCAAACAGCACTGCACTCCACAAACTAGTGCAGTGCACTCCTAAGGGGACTGGGCAGAGAAGTAAAGGGAAACAACTTTAGCTCTGGGTGTGATCTGACTGATGGCCAAGCACTTTAGTGTGTGGGGAAGGGATTATGTATGACTTTGTTGGGGTAAAACGTTCTATCATTTCTTCTGTCTATCTGTTTCTGAGTCTCCATCTATATGTATGTCGTATAATGTCACTAAGAGTGAACAGACGTTAAACTGAAGACAACCACAACTATATGTATGTCTGCTTATCATTCCCCCTGTTATTGTGACACTGTCTGACTTTCTTGTTATCTCTTGCTATCTCTTTTTTTTCTACATGCTTGTATGTATGCACTTACATGACTCTGTCTGATCTTTTTCTTTGTGTGTATCTCTTCCAGTACCTCTGTCTGTGTGTCTCTCTCTGTCTCTGTCTCTCTCACCCTTTATCTGTGTCTCTTTCTCTCTGTGTCTCTGTCTCTGTCTCTATCTCTCACTCATACACACACACCTTTCTTTGTCTCTCTTTATCCATATATGATTATACACTCATAAACACACTAACCCACTCACATGCATGTACATGAATTTGCGCCTGTACATGCACAGTCACAAAACAAACAGTGTCAGGGTAAAGCAATAACCAAGAAGATATCCAAGAGAAGTGAAGACTGATAGACATATCAATCATAGAAAATGGAAAACATGAAGCAGAAAGGATATAGAGAAAGTATGATGCCAAGAAGTTGAACCATCCCAGAAACTTCTCTGGAAGAGATCCCAGTGTTACAGCCATGCACAAGTCTTCCAGTTCTGGCACCAGAGAAGACCAAGTCTGGCAGTCCAGGGAAATCACTCAAGACATGGCCTGCTGTGCTGATCCCATTGGTCAAACAGCACTGCACTCCAACAACTAGTGCAGTGCAATCCTAAGGGGACTGGACAGAGAAGTAAAGGGAAACAACTTTAGCTCTGGATGTGATCTGACTGATGGCCAAGCACTTTAGTGGACGGGGGGGAGGGGGGGGGGGGACAAGGGGAGGGGATTATGTCTGACTTTGTTGAGATAAAACATTGCCTGTTTTCCTATGTCTGTCTGTTTCTGTGACTCTGTCTGCATGTATGTCTACTTATCAGTCTCCCAATGTCTAATTTTATGTCTGTCTGTCTTTTTCTCGATATCTCTGTATGTTTCTGTATGTTTATGTGTCTGTATTCATGTAATTGTCTGTGGGACTTCGTTGTTCTCTCTCTCTCTCTCTCTCTCTCTCTCTCTCTCTCTCTCTCTCTCTCTCTTCTCTCTCTCTCTCTCTCTTTCTCTCTCTCTCTCTCTCTCTCTCTCTCTCTCTCTCTCTCTCTCTCTCTCTCTCTCTCTCTCCTCCTCTTTCTCTCTCTCTCTTCTCTTCTGAGTTCTGAGTTCTCTTACCCCCCGCCCCCCCTCTCTCTCCCCTGCAATTTGATAAACATTCAAGTATGAGAAATAGTGATTTTCTCCTTAATTATTTTAATTCTCCATATTATATAGAATGACGTTGCACATATAAAAATAGCTTGCGCAGAATAAACTTTTTCAAAGAATCCTGAAAGATATGGAATTACTGGTAACCATGGAAAATATGACATGACAGAGTATAATACATGATTTCGTTTTGTCTGCTTGATTGGTTTTGCTTTGTTTTGAGTTTTTTTCCCCTTGCCTAGAATTGCAAGCTTTATCCTTTGTGAGCACCTTGCATATAATAATAATAATAATAATAATAATAATAATAATAATAATAATAATAATAATAATAATAATAAATGGAATTTACATAGCGCTATATCGTGTAAAAAGCAAATCAAAGCGCTTGCATCCATTCCACTCCCACACATACAACCAACAATGATTAACAGTTTAACAAATTCAAATTCACACAAACGCACGACGCGCGCGCACACACATACACACACACAGGTTATCTGCTTCAGCAGGGTGATGGGAGCTTAGGCCAATGAAGGCAAGGACAGATAATTATGAGATGAAACTGTAGGGGGGAAGTCTTAGATTTTAAATAGGTATGTCTTGAGGCTGGATTTAAAAGTGTCGTAAGTAGGCTTTTCGCGAAGGGAGAGAGGGAGGTCATTCCAGATTGATGCACCAGAAACAGAGAAAGAGCGACGGCCAACGGTGGACTGGGTGAATCTAGGTATTCGTAAGCACAGGGTATCTGCAGCAGAGCGGAGGGAACGACAAGGAGTGTACATAAGCGACCATTTCTCCCACCATTATGGTAGCTGTAATCTGACTGCGGGGATGACGTCCAACCGAACGACACTAGTGTGCACGCGCCCATATCATTTTATCATTCGTTCTTACCAGCATGACTGCCATACCTCTTCAAAAAAAAAAAAAGCAGAACAGGTTTTAACATGCACATGAGATATTCTGCATACGTTTTACACACGTAGCCTTCATGTATATTCTCACATGAATGTCTTTCGTAGAAAAGGAGTCAGTCGTGTGTTAACTCCAGGGGAAAACCCCCTTGAAGGGTGGTGTTTTTATGTGGCTCTATCCTGGCCTCACCCAAGGCTGTCAAAGCGCATGTCAGTGGATTGAGAGAAAGGATTGATTCTAGAGTATGGTGACCTTTTCGTGGTGATAGTTGCGATGTATTACGTATAAGTGGTTTTCAAAATGCTGGGGTGATGTATGGTCTCCTTTCAGTTGCCCGCTTCCCGCCCCTTGTTAATGGGGTGAAAAAAGGAAGTAATAAATAACTCTTTCTCTCTTTCTTTCTATCTCTCTCTCTCTCTCTCTCTCTCTCTCTCTCCTTCTCTCTCTCCTCTCTCTCTCTCTCTCTCTCTCTCTGTGCGTGCGTGCGCGCGTGTGTGTATGTGTGTGTTGTGTATGTTCGTGCATGTGTGGAGAGAGAGAGAGAGAGAGAGAGAGAGAGAGAGAGAGAGAGGAGAGAGAAGAGAGAGAGAGTGAGAGAGAGAGAGAGAGGCGAGAGAGAGAGCAAAACAGGA
>CM054147.1:66514594-66519594 GCA_028751875.1 Rapana venosa
GCATGTGAACTCCAGCCAGGCCTTAATATCCGTTAATCTTGCTCACTCTTTTTAGACCAGGTTGGCGTCAGGTTGTGGGCTGGACATTTTGACATTTTCCATCAGGAGGGGAGGTTTAAAAAAAAAACCCAGAAACAGGAATAGAGAGTGAAGATGGAGTGGAGAGAGCAAAGAGCTCTAACATAGCTGGCAGCAAGAGTGTAGTGGAAGAGAATGGCTTTAGCTAAGAGAATGTGATCCCTGCGGAAACATATTCCTGAGGCTGTGTTTGACAATGTCACAAATCTGTTCATGGGTTTGGGGTTGTTGTTTTTTTAAGTTTCAGTTCAATATTGTTTTGTCATTCTTTTTCCCCCCTTTCCACCACTGTCTCTTTATTTATTGATTTATGTTGTATTTGTTTATGTGGAGTTTTTTTTCTTCAAGCTTACTATCAGAGTTTTTACATTTCGGAGTAAGGCCAGTTCTCTTGGTCATGCGGAGTAAGGCCAGTTCTCTTGGTCATGCACGTTATTGTCAAGTCAAGTTCAACATGAAAGAAAGAATGAAAGAAACAAGCGGACAGACTAAAAAAGGAAGGATGGATTTTCAAGGTGTGCACGGGACGTGATGAATAGGCTGACACACGGGGTTTGGGTTTCTACGTCTCTTCAGCTGCTTCACTCTAGGAGGAAAGTCTTCTCAAAACCACAGCTCAGAGGAGGAGGAGTCATCATCGATGTGGTAGACTGACTCTAGGACCACTAGACTATTTCATTCTGCCTGTGTTTGCACACGGAGCTTCAGTTTACGATGTGGTCTGAAGGACTTTTTTTTTGGTAGTGGGGTCAGTTTTGATGTTAACTTCAGGGTAAAATTCCCTAAAACTGCTGCCTCCATGGTGGTTCAATCCCCAGACCATCAGATCACTAGCATCATGATCTAACCACTAGGCTATCCGATCCTCTGTATCTGATGTCATTTTTTTGTTTATGAGGGAAACGTTCTCTGGAAAGAAGAAAAGGGTTGCTGTACTAGTTTTACTGTCTGTCTGTCTGTCTAACTGTCTGTCTGTCTGTACGTCTCTCTCTCTCTCTCTCTCTCTCTCTCTCTCTCTCTCTCTCTCTCTCTCTCTCTCTCTCTCTCTCTCTCTCTCCTCTCTCTCTCTCTCTCCTCGTGTTCTGGTTTGTTTTTGTTTTGTTTTTTACAGAAGACGGTGGTGTTTTTTTTATAGAACACAAGATAAAAGACTTGCCCTTTGCAAATCTATGCATAATATCTCACGCTCATATGCAAATACATTCTCAGACAGTGGAAAAACCAAAACCAAAAACAACAGACAAAAAATCATGGTGCATGAAGATGGCGACACAGTCTTTGCAAAGGGATTGTTACTTTTTCTTCGTTCTTTTTTGCGAAGAGAAGAACGTGTGATTCAGTTTATTCCGCTTCTGTCCTAACTGTTTCTTTTTATTTCTAACTTACGTCCTCATACTATATTACGTCCTCATACTATATTGCGTTACATTGTATATTCCCTTTCTACATAATGAACAAACTGGCGCTGTCAATTTAACCTCGTCGAACAACTTATATCAAAGAAGCTCCTCACAGAAGTGAATAAAAGCACGTTTCTTTTATTTATTTTATTATTTCATGTCCTTCTTTGTACGTGAAAAATTCTCTTTGAAGTTAACGCAGAGGAAGCGCGAGAATGGATACGATTCCAAAGGCCAATTGCCCATTGAGGGTTCCGTTGTTCGTTTTGATGCTAGGTTCAGCTGTAAATGTGGCACTGGAGAATGAAGAGTTCCTTGTAGGAAAAGATCTGGGTTCCTTCTTTATTGTAAAAAAAAAAAAAAAGAAGGAAGAAGAAACTGGGTCTTGCTCGTGTCTTTTGTTTTACATTTTTCGTTCTTGTTGTCTTCTCCTTGCTTTCTTGTCTGTTATTTTGTTGTTGTTGGGTTTTGTTGGGGTTTTTTTTTGGTTTTCCTCCTTTGTGTTTTTTGTTGTTTGTTGTTGTTGTTTGTTCTTATTGCTGCTTTTCGTTATCTTTTTGGTTTTTAATGTGCTTGTTCTTTTTTTATCATCATTTGTCTGCTTCTCATTTTTTGATCTTACTTCTCTTCTTTTTTCTTTCTTTCTTTCTTTCTTTCTTCCTTCCTACCTTTCTTCCTTCCTTTCTTTCTTTCTTTCTTCCTTCCTTCCCTTTCTTTCTTTCTTTCTTTCTTTCATTTCTTTCTTTCTTTCTGCCTTCCTGCCTTCCCTCCTTTCTTTCTTTCTTCCTTCCTACCTTCCTTCCTTCCTTTCTTTGTTTCTTCCTTCCTTCCTTCCTTTCTTCCTTTCTTTGTTTCTTTCGTCCTTCCTTCCTTTCTTCCTTTCTTCCTTCCTTCCTTTCTTTCTTTCTTTCTTTCTTCATTCCTTCCTTTCTTCCTTCCTACCTTCCTTCCTTCCTTTCTTTCTTTCTTCCTTCTTTCCTTCCTTCCTTCCTACCTACCTTCCTTCCTTCCTTCCTTCCTTCCTTTCTTTCTTCCTTCCTTTCTTCCTTCCTTTCTTTCGTTCTTTCTTTCTGTCTTTCTTGTCAAAGTAAAGAAGAGACTTCTAAGACGTGTTTGAGGCTCCGAAGAGGACCTGAATGCGTAAGCCTGTGTTTAAATTGTACTGACTATAGTGTGAGACATAGTTTGTGACACCAGCAAACACTCCTCGCTCTCTCTCTCTCTCTCTCTCTCTCTCTCTCTCTCTCTCTCTCTCTCTCTCTCTCTCTCTCTCTCTCTCTCTCTCTCTCTCTCCTCTTCTCTCTCTCTCTCTCTCTCTCTCTCTCTCTCTCTCTCTCTCTCTCTCTCTCTCTCTCTCTCTCTCTCTCTCTCTCTCTCTCTCTCTCTCTCTCCTCTCTCTCTCTCTCTGGCATCAAGTCATCCTGAGGTTGTGCGCAGCCTCACTTTATATTTGTGTAAAGCTTTCAGAATAAGAGAGATAATGTTATCCTAAGTGATATTTTTTGTAGCTGACCTTTTGTTATACAGTAACATGTTGTCTGTGTGTGTGTGTGTGTGTGTGTGTGTGTGTGTTTATAACCAAAATACTAAGCAGTTCGGCAACCCCCCTTCATGTATGGGCCAATGGCCTTTTTGTGAATAAATCATTCGAGTTCGAGTTCAAGTTCGAATTCGAGTTCTCTCTCTCTCTCTCTCTCTCTCCTCTCTCTCTCTCTCTCTCTCTCTCTCTCTCTCTCTCTCTCTATCTCTCTCTCTCTCTCTCTCTCTCTCTCTCTCTCTCTCTCTCTCTCTCTCTCTCTCTCTCTCTTCGGGGGGACGGGATAGCCTACTGGTTAGAACATTGCGCTCGCAATCTGGCGACCCGGGTTCGATTCCCGTTCAAGGGGATATTTTCCCCTGGAGTTAACATCAGTGTAGACTCCACTCTCCCCCAAAAGTCCTTCAGATGAAACTATAAACCGAGGCCCCGTGTGCGAACGCACGCAGAACATCTTGCGCACACGTTAAAACCTTTTCCGCTTTTCGTAAGTGCAGGCCATTGTGTGCCGGTGTGAACAGATGACATAATTTACAAAACCTCATACACACGGGGACTGGATGTAAAAAAGCACATAAGTGCTTATTCCATTAATCTCGATGTAAAAGAATAAATAAATAAATCTCTCGTTCTTGCCAACTTTCTATATGTACATTTTTCTCAAATAAAAGAAAGTGGTACACACAAGATGTGCAATGGTAATGTTAGGATTGCATGTACTTTATAACAATTAATTACAATTTCATTTTAAAAAAACAACAACCAACAACTATAAGAAACCAATGATATTCAAGGTCTTAACAATTTTGGTTTTCACATTGGTCTGTCAATACACTTACATAATAAGTAGACATCAATACGACAAGGGTAAAAGCATCAAGCAACAGCTTATTTCAAGCCCGACCCCATGGTAAATCTACATTGTTACTTAATATGCAGACAAAGTGACTTTTACAATTACACATACATAAAGCCACGTTTTCAAACATAACAACTACACAAAACAGAAAACAAATCAAACAACAATTTAAGTAAAAATTTAAGTTTAAATTTAAGTAGACGGAATAATTTCATTTAACATTTAACAAAAATCGAAAATGAAAGTTGCAGGGCGAAAGAGGAAGCAAGTGAAATGAGAATCGCGTGTAATACAGAATTACAAAAAAAATTTTTTAATGTGTCAATAGTGAAAGAAACGACTTGCTACAGAAAGCTGAAAACCGTGATGGAGGAAGCTGGTTCCAAGATCTTCAGTGGTGCCCCAACGGTCCACTAGACTACAAGATAGATGAAGGTGAAAGTGAAGTACCGAAAGAACTCAGCAGTCCTTGCGTTTTCTCTAGTCATAAACTGGCTGGGTCAGACGCTCCATTATGTTGATGATCAGACAGTCAGTCATATAGCTGCCTGTTATTATTGAATATATACATATCATATTAGTGGAGAAGTCACATTTATTCAACCGAAATCACACAACACCTTTTCAGCGGTATTTTCTAACTTTGTAAAACACAAAAACAGACTTACGCAGGACTTAGTTTGCGCGCTCGTGTGAATATCCATACACACACTCACGCATGCGCACGTGCATACACGCACGCATGTGTATGTGCGCGCACGCACGCACGCGCGTGTCTGTGTCTGTATCTGTGTCTCTGTGTGTGCGTGCGAGCCTACGCGCAAGCGCGCAGTATGTGTGTGTGTGCATGCGTGTGTATGTGTGTGTATATTTATGTGTTTGTGTGTATGTGCATAATTATGTCCCTGTGTGTGTATGCCTGTGTATGTATATGTGTGTGTGCGTACACGCGTGCGTGCGTGTGTGTGTGCGTGTGCGTGTGTATGTGCGTGTGTGTATGTGTGTGAGTGTATGTGTAAAAGGTTTTCCCGTGTGCCACGTGTCATGTATAGCAATCAATCAATCAGGCTGCAAAACGTTTCTGCAGTACTGGGTCTAGCAGGGTTTACCCCAGAGTTAACCTAAT
>CM054147.1:66527094-66567094 GCA_028751875.1 Rapana venosa
TAAAAAAAAAAAATCAAAAACAAATACTTCCATACATCCCCCAAAAAAAAAAAAAAAACAAAAAAAAAAATTTTAAAAAAAAAAAAAAAATTTTTTTCCCAAAAAAAAAAAAAAAAAAAACCCAACAACATACATAAAAAAAAACCCCCCAAAATACAACATCCCCCCCAAAAAAAAAATTTTTAAAAAAAAATTTAAAAATACATACATAAAAACCCCAAAAACCAAAAAAAAAAAATTTAGGTTTAAAAACATCATAAAAAAAAAAAAAAAAAAAAAAAAAAAAAAAAAAAAATTTTAAAAATTTAAAAAAAATTTAATAAAATAAAAAAAAAAAAGGGTTTTTGGGGAAAAAAAAAAAAACCCCCCCCCCAAACAAAAAAAACCCCCCAAAAAAACCCCCAACAAAATTAAAAAAAACCCCCCCAAAAAAAAAAAAACCCCCCCCCAAATTTTTTTTTTTTAAAAAAAATTTTTTTAAAGTTTTTAAAAAATTTTTTGTTAAGGGAAAAGGGGAAAAAAAAAAAAAAATTTTTTTTAAAAACCCAAAAAAAAAAGGGGGAAAAAATTTTTTTTTAAAAAACCCCCCCCCTTTTTTTCCCCCCCTTTTCCCCCCCAAAAACCCCCCCCAAAAAAACCCCCCCCAAAAAAAAAAACCCCCCAAAATTTTAACGGTTTTTTTAAAACCCTTTTTTTTTTTTTAAAAACCCAAAAAAAAAAAATTGGGGGGAAAAAAAAAAATTTTTAAAAAAAAAAAAAAAAAAATTTTCTTTTTTTTAAAAATTTTTTTTTTCCCTTTTTTTTTTTTTTTGGGGTTTTTTTTGGGGGGGGGTTTTTTGGGTTTTTTTTTTTTTTTTTAAAAAAAAGGGGGGGTTTAAAAAATTCCCTTTTTTTTGTTTTTTTTTTTTTTCCCCTTTTTTTTTTTTTTTTTTTAAGGGGCCCCAAAAAAAAAAGGAAAAATTTTTTCCCAAAGGAATTTGGTTGGGGGGGAAAAAAAAGGGAAAAGGGGAAAATTTTCCTATCCCCGGAACTTTTTTTCCCGGGGGGGAAAAAAGGGGGAAAAAAAAAAAAATTTTTTTTTTAAAAAAAAGGGGTTTTTTTTTAAAAAAAGGGGTTTTTTTTTAAAAGTAGGTTTTTTTTTTTTCCCCCCCCCCAAAAAATTTTTTTTTTCCCCCCCCTTTTTTTTTGGGGGTTTTTTCCCCCCTTTTTTCCGTTTTTCCCTTTTTTTCCCCCAAAAAATAAAAAAAAACCCCCGGGGTCCCCCCCGGGGGGGCCGGGGGGGGCCCCTTTTTTTTTGGGGGTTTTCCCAAAAAAAAAAGGGTTTTAAAAACCCCCAAAAAAAGGGGGGTTTTTTTTCCCCCCTTTTTTTTTGGGGAAATTCCCCAAATTTTTTTTTAAAGGGGGGGGTTTTTTTTTTAAAAAGGGGGGTTTTTTTTTTCCCCCAAAAAAAGGGTTTTAAAAATTTTAAAAAAAAAAAAAAGGGGGGGTTTTTGGTTTAAAAAAAAACCCCCCCTTCCCCAAAATTTTTTTTTTTTTAAAAAAGGAAAAAAAAAAAGGGGGTTTTTTAAAAAAAATTTTTTGGGGGTTTTTTTTTTTTTTTGGGGGTTTTGGGAAAGAACCAAAAAAAAAAAAAAAAAAAAAAAAATTTTTTTCCAAAAAAACCCCCTTTTTTTTTTAAAAAAAGAACCCCCAAATTTTTTGGGCCTTGGGGGAGGGGGCCCCTTTTGGGGGGGTTTTAAAGGGGGAAATTTTTTTGGGGGTTTTTTTTTTTTAAAAAAAAAGGGGGGGGGTTGAAAGGGAAAAAGGGGAAAAACCCCCCCCCTTTTTTTGGGAAAATAAAAAAAAGGAAAAAAACCGGGGTTTTCTTTCCCCCAAAAAATTTTTTAAAGGTTTTTTTTTTTTAAAAAAAATTTCTTTTTTAAAAAAAAAAATTTTTAAAAAAGGAAAAAAAAAAAATGGAAAAAAATTTTTTTTTAAAAAAAAAAGGGAAAAAAAAAATTTTTTTTCCCCCCCCCTTTTTTTTTTTTCCCCCCCCTTTTTTTTTCCCCCCCCCCTTTTTTTTCCCCCCTTTTCCTTTTCCCCCCGGGGTTTTTTCCCCCGGGGGGTTTTTTGGGATGCCGTGACTCTTTGACTCGTGTGAATGTGTTTTTAAATTTCTGTCATCTGTCCCACCGGCACACAATGCCTACTCTTACGAAAAAGCGGTAACAGGAATTAAGTGTGCGCAAGATATGTTCTGCGTGCGTTTGCACACAAGGCCTTCGGTTTATTAGTCCCTCAATTCAAGACTTTGGGGAGAGTGGAGTCCTGCACGATGTTAACTCCAGGGTGAAATAGCCCCCTTGAAACGGAATCGAAACCGTGGTAGTGTGTGGTGGTGTGTGTGTGTGTGGGTGTGTGTGTGTTTGTGTGTGTGTTGTGTGTTGTGTGTGTATTTTATTTATTTATTTATTTATTTATTTATTTATGCTTTTATAACGAGGATAAGGGAATAAGCCACTATCATCGTGCTCTTTTACATCAATCCCCGTGTGTAGCGGTTATGTAAATATTTGTCATCTGTTCCCTACCGGCACACAATGGCCTACTCTTTCGAAAAGCGGAACAGAAATAACGTTGCTCAGATGTCAGCATGTAATCGCACACGGGCCTCGATTATAGTCTTTAACCGAAGAATTTGTGTGATGTGAGTTGAGTGTGTGTGTGTGTGGGTGTGTGTGTGTGTGTTGGTTGGGTGTGCGTGTGGTGTGTGAGTGTGTGGAGAGAAAGAAGAAAGAGAGAAGTGAGAGAGAGGGGGGGAGGGGGACCGACATACTATCAAAAAATTCTTCAAGCCGACGGATTCCTAGTGTTTCTTTCACACAAACACCTTGTTTTCTGGTCATTTACTTTGTTTACTAATGGTTCTCTCACTCCTCATCTCTCCCGTCGCTCTCTCCTCATTCTCTCCACCCTTACATCATGCTGCATCTTCTCTCTCACACTCTCTCTCGTCTCCTCTCTCTCTCTCTCTCTCTCTCTTGTCCCTCTCAGTGATCAGTTTCATTATCGCTCTGTCCTCTGTCTCTCTGTCTCTCAAGTAAAGTGACGTCTAATCAGACAGAAATAATCAAAACTCAGTACGGACACCCAGTCCTGTTTAATGGAAAACTAGGAAATTGTATTCATCATAACCGTCCCCCGTCAACTACCCGAACGCTGGAGTTCCTTTTCGTACGTTTCCTCAGACGGATACTCAGTGGTCGGAGCCTCGCTTATCCCCCTACCAAGTTATAGCAGCGTCTGAGCGTGTTACCAAGTTGGATGTGACCGTTTGCGCGCCTGCTTCAGTAAAGTTCCCCCATTCACCCCAGCTTAAATGGGTACCTGCCCTCTTAAGGGTCCGGGAAGGTAAAGCAGCGAGGGAGAGGATATGGGGCCGCCGCCCTCCTATGCGGCCCGAAGAAGTGAGGTCTCCGACGACCTTGCTCCCCTACGAAACCTTATAGGTTATGGACTCCTATTACCTCCTTTACCTATCCTCAGGACAAAATTAAAAGTTTTGGTTTTTACTCGCAACTCATCCCCCAAGCAGCCACAACATTGTCATATTAATTATGTGGCTTTAGTTTTGTGGTCACGTATGTATGAATTCAGTTAACAACATCAGTAAAATATCATGTGATCTATCAATTTAAAAAGCAACAACAAACAAACAAACAACAAAACCAAAAAATTACTTAACTCGGAAAGTTGCAAACAAAAGAACTTGGGGTTTCCTGTTCGCAATTCCTCCTAACCAATAATATAAATCAGGTAGTATGAATTTTGGTTTTGTGTGTTTTTTTCTTTCATTCTTTCTTGTCAGTGGGTTTGTGTGCGGGTGCGTGCGTGCGCGCGTGGTGTGCGTGCGCGCGCATGTGTGAGAGTGTGTGGTATGCGGCTGTTTGCTTCTGTCTATAAGGTCAATCTGGTTTATCACTGCAAACACTCAGGCCATTCACGTGCAGAAGGTGAAATGGGCTGCTAATACTTAAGACGCCCCTGCTTTTTTCTTGTTTATTTTAACCTTTACGTACTTTACCAGTGTTTGCCACAAAGGTGTTTTTTCTATATATGAGGCTTATCACATCTCTCCTCTCTGTATATAAATATATATAAATATATATATATATATTAATATATATTTTATATTTATAATTCATGGGGGGGGGGTGGGGGGATGATATTTCAGTCACACAATGGAAAAACATAATAACAATAATACATAATCATATACAGACAAATACGAAATGTTATGAGAACAACAAAGAAGCAGACGTTTCTACACTACTACAGCTACTACTACTCGCTCTGCTGCTGCTGCTGCTGCTCCAGCTCGTCCCTCCTCCTCCTCCTCCTCCTCCTCCCCTCCTCCTCCTCCTACTACTACTACACTACTACAACTACTCTGACACTACTACAACTACTACTACTACTTCGGCGACGACGACGACGAACGACTACATCTACTACAAATACTACACACTACGAGAAAGACGACGACTGACAACGTTGACGATGATGATGACGAGATAACCGTACTACAACAGCTACTGCTGCTGCTGCCTGCTGCTGCTGCTGCTAGCTGCTGTGCTGGCTGCTGCGCTGCTGCCTGCTGCTAGCTGCTAGCATCTGCAACTACTACTACTACTACTAAACTAGCTACTAATGGCAAATAAGAACATAAATCATGATAACAAACAAGATACGAATGTTATACAACAAAAGCACACATTTTCTACTAATACTACTACTACTACTACGACTACTACTACTACTACTACTTTTCACAACACACACATACACGACACCCACACGTTATTGCACACTCTCACAGTATATTCACCTTCCCTATCACACGCTAGGAGCAAACGAGAAAGACAAGTCCCCATAAAGTCATGTCATACATCTGCATTATCAGTCCTGGATGGTTATAGCTTCTTTTGTTGTTATGTCATGGAGAATGCTTGCAAGCAATACAATTCTGGAGAATTTTTTTTTTTTAAATGAATGATTGCAAAAAATTGTCTCGAGGGATAATAGCCAAGGCAAACCTGTCCGTGTGCGACACTCTGCTTTCCAATTCACCACAGATACAGTTTAGACTCCCTGGGGGGGAGGACAAGATGTGGACGGTTTTTGCTGAAAAACAATCAGAAAATCCAGTGTTGAGGTCTTTTTGTATGATTGAATTTGAAATGGTACTGGAGGTAGTATCTTTGTGGCGGTGAGACTGACTATTGGTCCTTCAAAAGGAAAAGAAAGGTCAGAGGCATAATTGCAAGGCTTAAGATCGATCAGCAAATAGTCTAAGCACTCGGGATTTTGATTTTTTTAATCAGAAAGTGAAATGAGTTTGCGAACAATAACTTTTCAAGCTTTTTTTTTTTTTCCTCCCTAAATTTTTCAATTAGTTAACATGAAAGTATGTTCTATATATGGTTTGGTATATTTATTTGCACAGAGAGACAATAATTTCATAATGCAACAATGTATGGATTCAGACACAATAAGCACACATCGCAACTGCTTACGATCTTACAACTAAACTGACAAAAAAAAAAAAAAAAAAAATGCCCCAGGCACCTTCATTGTACACGAAATCTCTCTTTGTAACCCTTGGAGCACTAGCTGATAAACAGAAAAACCACAACAAACTTTCCGTTGCTGTTGCTAACTACAACTACTACTATTCTACTACTACACTACTACTACAACTGACTACTACTAACTACTACTACTAACTACACTACTACTACTACTACTACTTACTACATTACTACCTACGACTGCTGCTGCTGCTGCGTGCTGCTACTACTACTACTTACTACTACTACAGGCTACTAACTACAACTACTACTATTACTACACTTTCCACTACTACGTCCACTACGACAACTACACCTGTCCACTACTACTTACTACTACTTCCACTACTAACGACTCTACTACTACAACTACTTCCACAACTACTACTACCTACTTACATCCACCACCACATACTACTACTACTACTAACTCACTACTACTACAACCTACCACTATACCTCCACTACTACAAAATTAATCACACAACACACACATACACCTCACACTTTAGTGCAACGACTCTTACAGTATATTCATATCCATCTCACGCTAAATGCAAACGACAAAGACATGTCCATAATCATGTCAAACATCCCAGCATTATCATGTGACTGTGTGGTTAGTATTTTTCGTTGTAATCTTGATGTTTGCCAAGCACTATACAATTCTGGAGAATAATAAAAAAAAGAATAAAAGAAGACTGATTGCAAAAGTTGTCTCGAGGGATAATAGCCATGGCGACCTGTCCTTGAGCGTACTCCAGCTTTCCCCATTCCTCATAGGACAAGAGTTTAGACCTGGGGGCGGACAAGTGAGAAGATTATTTTGCTGGAAATAAGATCAAGAAATTCAGTTTGAAGTTTGGTGTGTTGTATGATTGAATTGGGAAATGGACTGGATATCTATCTATTAGCGTGTGTCTTACTATGTCTGCAAGAAAGGAAAGGAAATAACGTGGTGGCATTATTGCAATATTCAAGATTATGTAACGCTCAAGAAATTGACAGAGAGAGATAGAAAAAGACTTAGAATGGTGAGGAATAGAGAGGATCCGAAACGCGTGAAGAAACCGACAATACAGAGAAAACAGAAAGACAGATAGATAACAAAAACTATTCATTCGCGCGTGCACGCACGAACACACACACAAACAAACACACCACACTACACAAATACCGCAAACAAACGCACGCATCACACACACACACACAGAATAGGCCTACAGGCATAACAATGACAGAGAGAGCAGGAAGATACTGAGACAGGCAACTGACAGACAACTGAAGAACAGACATCAAGACTTAACAATAAAAATATAGAGATAGCAAGATCAAAGCCGACACACAACTGAAACATATAAAAGAGGGACAGAGAGACAGATAGGGACAAAGACAAATATTGAGGTGAAACAATGGATGAGACATAAAAACAAACCAAATATTAATAACAAATAGAAGGGTGAAGTTCCAAATTATCAACAACAACAAACAAAGAAAGGGGGAAAAAACAAACAAAAAACAAACAATAAACCCAAAAACCCCAGAGAAACTCTGCTCAGACAAATATGTCAAAAGACACCTTCCACCCAACCTACTTAGGCATCTGGAAGAATTAGTTCACACTACACAGTGGTATAGTTTCTAGGTGGACAGGAAGCCATTTGCTAA
Organism: Rapana venosa; assembly: GCA_028751875.1. Lineage (NCBI taxonomy): Eukaryota > Metazoa > Mollusca > Gastropoda > Neogastropoda > Muricidae > Rapana > Rapana venosa. Next base: position 66,534,372 of record CM054147.1, read on the forward strand.
AACGTTAGCTAACAGACTGACAGAATCTATTGGTAATGTACATCACAACCACAAGACGAAAAGAGAAAAGCAGCAGCAAACGCAGCAGCAATAAAAGACTGAAAAAAAAAAAAATATGGTAAAAAGAGAAGCTACCTAAGACAGTATATCAAGACTAGTTCACATATTTTAGTGATAATAACCACAGCAGCTAAATGATGAATATAAGTCACAGCATGAAATGTGCATTCAAGAAAAAGTAAGTATGGTTCACCTGGCAGACTGTATGGAACTGCGTAACACACTGTCATAGCAAGTCTACGATCTACACACAACACACGCGAACGCATGACACACACGCAACGCAATGCACAACGCACCACGCAAACGCCACAAACACACATACACACACACCTACACAATTACCTTAATGTGCATGTATGCATACACATATGGTGTAATATTTCAATGCCATTAATTCATTCTTACATATATACACACTTAATTGTCCAAGCGATACCAATTAATCGGAAATTTTTTTTGTTCTTTGTTCTTTTAAGTTAACATGCATAAGGTATTTATTATAAGTAGGGAGAGGGGGGAGTATATTCTAGGTGATGGTTTAGTTGTCAAGAAACACACATGCACAGATGTTGGTTATGCACTAGTTTAGCGTCATTTCAATGTAAAGCTACAGAACTTAATAAAAAGGAATTTAAACACAACTAAAAACAAAGTTGCACATAGACGTGATACTAAACACAAAGATGACCCATAACAAGATAGACACCTGGGATATAATAATGTTGTGCAATGACAAGGTTGTGGCGAAGGTTCTAGACTTAGCGCATTATAGTACCAATATGATGATAAATAATTATGGCTTTGTATAGCCCTGAATCTTTAAAAAACAAACAAATCAAAGCGCTTATGTAGCTTCCTATATTCCAACAATGCTATGCTACCGTGTTTCTTTTCGTATAAAACATTCCCCGAAGTCAGAATGGCGCTACCCTCCTAATGAACAAAAAACGGTAGCATACCAAAATTTACCTCGAAGTCTCTAATCCAGGACAGGAACAAATATCATCGAAAATAAATATTCTACCCTACTTTTACTCTAACAATAGTTTAGTGACTCTACTGAAAGAGTGTACAGGCATTTCACGCTTTGGAAGAAACCAGGCTTTTTCCCCGACTGTTTTAGTAACTGACGAACAGCTCCTAGTAGCGCACACTGTCTTGACAAATGCAAGCATGCCATACAGATGCAGCATAAACAGGGACGAGAAGAACAAAGAACAGAATGACACAGGATGAGAACAAAGAGAGAGACTACCTTTTTGTGCGCTAATCGGCTCATAAGGCAAAATGATCACAGCAGACATGTAGAAGATGATATTGCAAAGCCGTTTTTTTATGTTGGCAGACTACAACAGGATATTAACTGAACGCCACCAATCACACAGTGTTTCTCTTTACACCGACCAGTTCCACAAAAGATACATATGTGTACACGTACACGTTTAATTACAATCAAGTTAAGAGCAAACTACACACCATTCGCACACACACAAGCACACCAAGCATGCGACGCACACACATGCACACATGCACGCCACAGAAAGATCTGGAGAGAGAAAGGCAGACAGACAAACAAAACAAAAGCAAACAGATGATACCAAGCACAAAAAATTGACAGAGAAGAGAGTGAGAGAGAGAGAGAGAGAGAGAGAGAGAGAGACAGACAACAGACAACAACACACACACACACACAGAAAACACAGACCAAACAGACGACAGACCTAAACGCATAAAGACAAACAGTCAGGGGGGGGGGTACAAATAATAAAAAACAAGGCAATTTTAGGGCTTTTATGAGTGTGTCCCTTTGGTTTAGTGTTTTTGTCTTTTGTTGGCTTTGGTGGTTTTTTTTCTTTCTCTTTTTTAACCATAATATATTAAAGACAAAAGCCGTTTGTCTATCGTGTTATTGTTCTATAATTTTCCACAATAGCTATTTCAACGACGCTACAAAAATCACTTTGTTGTTGGACGTATGTGTTCATAGAACTTTAAACCACATTTCACATCTGAAAAAAGTGCACACAGACAAACACACCACACACACACACACACACACAACACACACACACACACACACACTCCAACTCTCATACCCAAAACAACCCCTACCCTTACAGTTATCTAACCTGACGTTTTCACGTCTTTGTAGAGAAGAGAGCACATCGTTTTTCCACAAAAAAGAACTTAAAAAACATCACTCACACACACACACACACACACACACACACACACACACACACACACACACACACACACACACACACACACACGTCTACACCACACACACTCTCTCTCTAATATCACTAAAATGAACAACGTAAAATTAAAGTCAACACACAACAACATCAACCCACACACAAACAACACACACACACCATAACACACATAAAACACACACACACACACACACACACACACACCACACAAGATACACAAAAGGGGCACACACACCACACACACACACTCTCTCTAATATCACTAATAGTGCACAACGTAAAATTAAAGAGTTCATCAACAACAACAACAACAACACACACACACACACACACACACTCACACCACACACACACACACACACAACACATACACACACACACACACACAAACACACACACTAACGAACACCCACACACAGATGCTTGACGAAAAAAAGCAAGTATTTTGCTATTCAATGTACCAATCTGGAAATAAAAGTTTGACATTTGATTCTTTGCTTGACACACAAAAACCAAAAACCCCACAATTACGAGACCTAGAAAGGAAAAGAGTAAAAAAAAAAACCGATGCCTTGGGGCTTTGTCATTTGGAAAGCAATCCTTTTTTTGTTGCTGGTTGGGGGTTTCCCCCGTGTCCAGCAAAACTTTGATTTGGACCAATGGTGAGAAGTTAGGCGTATGGCTACCCGTTTTAAACCCTCCATGCAGGTAGCCAGCATTCCGATTTGACGGTGTATCGATGGTATGCTCGTGTTTTCTCTAACCCACCAATCGCTGCATGATTTACGGGATCTTTTTTAGTATTTTTATTTTATTCTTTAAATATCGATGATAATGTAATAAGCACTTATGTGCATTTGTTTACATCTAGTCCCCATGTGTATGCGATTTGGTGAATCCTGTCGTCGTTCCCACATGAGAGACATACAGACACGGACGCACAGACAGAACAGTCGCTCTCTTCTCTCCACTCACAATCTCATCATCTCCTCTCCTCTCATATCGCTCTCTCGTCTCTCTCTCTCTCCTTCTCTCCTCATCTCATCTCTCTCCCTTCCTCCTCCATCTCTCACTCTCTCTCTCTCTCTCTCTCCCACACACACACACACACACTGTGGGTTTTTTTGATCACTGAGTATGTATCTTTTGTTTGTGAAATACAGTGTTTTCCTAACCATTACTCTCTCTGCTCTCTCGATCTCTCCATCTCTCTCATCTCTCTCTCTCTTCTCTCTCACACACACACACACATATAAACCACACACACCCTCTCCCCCCCCCCCTCCTCCATCCCCCATCTTCCCGTCTGCGTCATGTTTCAGACAGGCAGCAAGGCGTTGAAGTGCAAAAACAGTGGGAGTAAGCCAAAGCGATCCATTGAATTCCAATCACGATGGTGGTCACTGTCCCTCATTGTCTGGCAGAAAGAAAAGCGAGGGAAAGGGTAGGGGCTAGGGAGTATGGGGGGGGGGTGTTGTGATGGGGCTGGGGAGTGGGAGGTGAGGTGTGGGGGTTAGTAGTGTGAGGGGGCTGGGAGGGTGGGTGGGGTAGTTTAACGGCCAAGTACGTTCACCAAGCTCTTCCAGGCTTGTGTGCGGGTGTCTCTGGGGAAAGCCTTTGTACGTCCCATGCTTCCGCTATTTCTGCGGTGAAAGTGAGATGGGGGGGGGGGGGGGGGGGGGGGGGGAGGGGGGGGGGGGGGGGGGGGGGGGGGGGGGGGGGTGAGAGAGGGGAGGGGAGGGTGCCGCCCGCGCATGCCTCACGCATGCACACACATCGACACACTCAAACAAACACACACCAACACACACACACACATTTTTGCGCGTTTGGTGTGTGTTATGTGTTTTCCTTTAGAATATAGTTGTTTTCTTTCACAACAAACTAAAACCTCCATCCCGCCCGAAACTTCACTCAAAATTATTGTCTAGCTTGCGTTATTGTTTGTATTTCAAAGTGATGTGTAAAAGTTATTTAGAATGCCTTGCTATTAAAATGCCTCGTTGTTATTTCAGTAAATTATGCCTCTTAACGCTGAACGTTTTGTGTTTGGCTGTTTCCGTTGGTATTGAGGATATTAAAAAAAATTGTTTAAGGTTAGTTGCTGTTAGTATTACAATCCAGTTTAATCTGCAAATAGTGTGTGTGAGAGTTAGAGAGAGTAAATATGTTGTTGTGGTATAAATTATAGTTTGTTGGGATTGAAAATTAGGAGCGAGGATAAATATAGGGAAAGAGATAAGAGAGAAGAAAGACAACTGGCAGGGCAGAGATCAGACAAACAGAACTGACAGAAAGGTCCCTAGCAAAAGTATAAGTAAAAGAACTGAAAAAAATTAATACACATAGCTACATGCTCCTAAATTGTTAATGCGGATGACAGAAAGTTATCAAGAAAACACAGTACTATTCATCAGAAAAAAACATCACCACACTATCAACAAACACATTTGCCAACCTCATCAATTGAATTTCCACTGCAGTGAACCAACAAGTTCAAGAATACAGACGCACCTACTGAAATCTGTGCTATGATTTCCCTCTTTTCTGTCCCCCTCGCTTTGCATATGTCTCCTTCCTTCCTTTTTGCTTCTGCCACCACATTCTGGTCTAGTTTCCGGCTTTTTGGTCCACACTCCGCCTTTTCACCCTAAAATACATAAAAAGATAACCATTCTCTTCAACGCCTATTAGGGGCCCTACGGAATGTACTTGGGCCTACTATTGTCAAGCTTTAACAGGACAGCTGACTGCGCAAACACATTTTTCTTCATAAGACCGACAACCGATAGTTTGCTGCTGAGCGTTTGAAGAAGAAGGCAAAAACGGAAGGTTGACTCGCAGCGCGTTTTATATCTTTGTCATATATCGCAATAAGTTAGGATATAGAATAATATCAAGTCTAATCCTCTTCATTTATCTTAACATTTTGCGTTTTCCGGTTTGTTGTTGCTTCTTCTTCTTTTGATTTGTTTTTTACATTAACGTCTTGGCGCATACCTCTTTACTGTTATTTTCTCAGAATTTCGGTTTTCTAACACAGAACAAACACTCCTGCTAGAAAAAAAAACAAGAACCAGAAGAAAAGGATCCAGTAGCAACATATGTATACAAATATGTCAACATTATCTTCATTCATTGGGAATATAAAACGGTAAGTCCTATGGTTTTAGGAAGGCGCCACTGATCACCACCATCACACTCGAAAGTGACCCATCCCAGTGCAGGGCTTCTCTAGCAGGTACACCCGCAGCGTACCTAACAATACAATTCAAAACTGCAACAAACAAAAAAGATGAAAAACTATACCTTTTCCTTTGCAAAATAAATCTAAACAACCCATTCATATAGAAAAAAACAACCTACATTCAACCCATTTAAAAAAAAAAAAAAGCACCTGAAAACAAAAAATTCGCCTTACACCAAAAATATATAACAATACATTCATAAATCAAAACAACAAACAACAAACAAAACCAAACTAAACACAAATGAAACTTTCGTATGCTTCTGAGTGCAGACCTTAAAATTGAAAATGGCATCATCCCATAAGTACAGCTCCACCATGTTACATTTAAGCTGTTGCCATAACATGTTGGATTGCTGAAGGTGATTAGAAATAGAAATGGCTGTATTAATCAACAGCAGCCCTGAGATCCAGACAGCCAGACACAGCTAAACCCAAGCTCACTGTCAACTCTTGTTTCTGCACAAATTGGCTAGTACAAACCTTTTTAGTCTATAATTACAGACACCAAATGTCTGAAATATATCAATGTACATGAATTTGGTGGTATTATTAAACAAAGAGGATTGTGGATAATTTAGGACCAATCTAAAATCAGAGGAATACTGAATTCAGCGCTTTAAGATAATTTAACAAGAAAACAAATCACAGTTACAAACTGACTAATTGTTTTTCGCTTGTTGGTTGGTTAGATGGTTGAATTTTGGTTGTGTGCTTGTTGGGGCTGGGTTTTGTTTTTTCTTTATTTTTAATTGTTGCTTTTGTGACACATTGAGTAAGATATAGTTAAAATGTCTTGAATTCTATACATTTTGGAAGACCTTACTCTTATTCATGTTGTTTCTCTTTTTCCCCCTTGAGCCTGTAAATAGAAGCCTCTGCTTATTCCATTACCCTCATAAAATTATTCGATGTTCGAGAGTTCGAGTTCGAGTTCGAGGTCTTCTCTCTCTCTCTCGCTCGTCTCAACCCACACTTCTCTCGTCCTCTCTCTCTCGCTCTCTCTCTCTCCGTCTCTCTCTCTTTATCTCTCTTCTCTCTTCTCTCTCTCCTCTCGGTCTCTCACTCATCATCTCTCTCTCTCCTCGATCTCTCACTCTCTCTCCCTCCCGCTCATCCCTCTCTCTCTCCGCCCTCCTCTCTCTCTCTCTATCTCCCCTCCTCTTCTTAATCTCATCCTTTTCTCTCTTCTCTCTCTCTCTCTCTCTCTTCTCTTCTCTCTCTCATCCCTCTCTAATCGTCTCATCCTCCTCTCTCACTCTCTCATCCTCCCCCTCCCTCTCTCTCCCTCCCTCTCTCTCTCCTCGGGTCTCTCTCTCTGTTAGCCTCTCTCACTCTCTCTCTCTCCTCTCTCCGTTCAAAAATCTCTCTCTTCATCCCTCATCTCTCCATCTCCTCTCCTTCCCCCCCCCTCTCTCTCTCTCCTTCTCTCTCATCTCATCGTACTCTCTTCGTCGTATCATCATGTCATAAGGTTGTTTTTCCCCCTCTCCCTGTGGTTTAGTTGGCATCGTTTGTCCAACTGGTGCTATAAATTGTATTCTATCATATTCATGAGTTGATTACAATCCCCCGTATGTACGGGCCAACGCCCCTTTATGAATACATTGTCAATCTCTCTCAGTCATCTGGTCTCTCTTGCTCTCGCCCACTGTGTGTCTGTTCTCTTCTCCTCTTTGTACCTGTTTTATCTATCTCTTCTATCTATCATCTCGTCTTGCTGTCTGTCTCCTCTTTCTCTCTCACCTCTGTGTGTGTGTGTGCCTGTCTGTCTCTCTCTCTTCTCTCCTCTCCAAGAATCTCTCAAGTCTCTTCGTCTCTCTCTCTCACCTTCTCGTCTCTCTATATTATATATATATATATATATAATATAAATAAAATATGATATAATATATATAATTAGATCAGATAGATAATAGATAGATATAGATATATATATAACATATGCCTTCTGTCTCCCTCTTTCTTTCTCTCTCCCTCTGGTTTTGTGTGGTGTCTCTATCACTCCTTTCTCTCTCCTCTGTGCGTGTGTTGTGTGTGTGTGTGGTGTGTGTGTGTCTGTATATATATATATATATATAGATATATATATATATATATATATATCAATAAATAGTATGTATAATATATATATATGTATCTATATATATATAAGATTCCTATGTATCTATGATATATCTATATATATATATATAGAATAATACATATATATATATATAAATATATCCTGCTGTCTCCTCTTCTCTCATCCCTCTCTTCTCTCTCTCTCTCTCTCTCTCTCTCTCTATATATATATATATAAATATATATATAAATATATATATAGAGAGATGAGAAGAGAAGAGAAGAGAGAGAGAGAGAGAGGGAGAGAGAAAGAGGAGGACAGACAGGCAATAATATAAATATAATGCCTGTCTGTCCTTCTGTCTCCTCGCTCTCTTACTCCCTCTCTCTCTCTGTCTGCCTGCCCCACCAACACCTTCCTCTCTCTAGAGTTATCATCATACCGAACTTCCACCACCCCTCACCCTCCCAAAATAAAATAAAATAAAATACATAACAAATCATTCGATGAGACGATAAACCGAGGTCCCGTTTAAAACGCACGCAGAAAATCTTGACACAACGTTACAAACCCGCTCCGCTTTTGGGAAAGTGGCCTTGTGATTTATAGGAACCAGTAACAACATTTACATATTGGTAATGTTCACATGAAGAAACATTCACACGGGGACGAAGGTGAAAAATAAAAGCTATATGCTTATTTCCATTAATTCCCGAAATAAAAGGATAAATAACTAAATGAACATAAAATAAAAGTCGCGTTTAGTTTTAACCTTCGTCTATAAGCATTTCTAAATTATGTGTGACAAAACACAAAGAATGAGATGCAACATAAAACTATCCCAACTTTTATTTAAAAATTGCAATACTCTTCGCTCTTTGCCAAAATGGATATTTCTTTTTGTTTTTGGCGTCTGATAGTCGTTTCCTCCCAAGGGAGAGAATTGAGGATTCTGTCGAAAAACAAAATAAGAAATTCAAGTACCGGGGGCCATCCTGCGTAATAGAATATGGAAATGATATTAGCATAAGTCCCTACTTCAGATGGGTTTTTTTTCTTCTCTTTACTGAAACCCGCAACGGAACATTAACCAACATTTCATTTTCTGAATGCAACTGATATGTATCATGGTATGGGGGGTTGCAGATGATAAGTAATGTTTTCACATCCAAGTAATATATTATTAGTTAGAACATAGAAAAAGAAAAGTAGCACGAAAATATTAGTCAAATAATGGAGTATGTTTGGGCAATGTCTTCGAAAAGAAAATAAAATACAAATTTGTTTATTGCTATGCTTTTGTACACCTCGTAAACATTGTTTCCAGAACAATAACCTGCTTTGTTTAAATACTACAAGCAGCAAACCCATGATTCTAAAGAATTAAAAGTTTACAATAATAAGACATGATGCCCCAACTTCAGACTTCTGTCAGCTTTTTCTTCTTCCTTTTAATTGCAGGTATTTACTTGACATTTCAAGCGATCTTCTATATAATAATTTTTGGCTACAAGGAAACGGATTAGACAAGTCCGACAAGGTTTGGGATCACGAAGTGTTTTCCTATACGCCAACGCACGCGCGCGCGCTTCGACACACACACTCGCGCGCGCGCGCGCGCACGCTCGCACATAGCACACCACACAACACACCACACACACACACACAAACACACACACTTTCAATATCCAGGAAAATCCGAAGTATCATGCTCTGTAAACTTTTTCTATGGAAAAGACATGAACAATGCATCATAATATCAACCTCCCTTTAAAACTATTAGATAAAATCTCTGTATGTGTGCGTGCGTAGCGGTGCCGGCGCGTGCGTGCGGTGTGTGTGTGTGGTGCGCACGCGTTTTTATTTTATTTATTCTTTTATATCGATGAAATGGAATAAGCACATGTATGTGCTTTTTGACATCCAATCCCTGTGTGTATCTCTCATCTCAACTCATCTGCTCCCATCACCTCCTCCGGGGTCGTAGGGGCACTGCATTGACGAACGTTGCATCACGGGCTCCATTTGCGCGGTTGTGTGCAAGTGGCCTGGTTGGGAAGCTCTTCCCTGTCCATTCAGTGATGTTGTCTGCCATTTCTTCCTATGTCGGCCTCCCTGCTCTTGCACCTCACTGTTCCTGGCAGTATGGTTTTGGGACAGCCTCTGATCTAGTCACATGTCCGTACCATCTGACTTCAATCCTTTTCCTGAGCTGTGTCAGCAGTTTCGTAGTTGCTTTACTTGTTGGTAAGGTTTGTAGGACTTCGTTTGCTGTATTGTGGTCCATGTATGAAATCCAAGGAGTCTTCTGAGGCATCTCAATCTCTAAGCCTGGTCCTCCGTTGTAATCTGCATTCAATGTCCAGATTCGCATGCCTCTGATATGTAGAGATGACTAGTCATGCAGTACTTAACCTTGGTCCTGAGAGATGTTTCGGTTCTTTCCAGATGGAGTCTGAGCTTTGCCATTGCTCAATTGTTTGTGCATCTCACTGCGAGGGATTTCGCTTTTGAACCTTCTTCATTAATAATAGCTCAGGGTACGTGAAGTTGACTACGACCTCAAGTTCTCTTCCACTGATTTGATCTTGTAGTGTGTGGCGGGCAGCTTGTTTGTCTTGAGTTTTAAATTTTCTTTTTCTCGCACTATCTACATGCCAATATCTGAGATGTTTGTCCCAATGTACAACTAGTTGGTTTAGTTCCTGTTCATTTCCTGCCAAGTCCGACGATGTCATCAGCAAACTGAGGTTTGGTGAGTATCCGCCTCCAATACTGGGGGAAAACCCCCCCTGGTGCCATGTGTATCTTCAAAGCAGCATCATTATGCGCTCAGGGAGACATTAAACAGTGTTGGCGATAGGAGAACCCAGCCTTGACCACATCTCCATCTAGCCTGTGAAAAAGACTGCGCTGGTGGCTTTTGAGTATTGCCTTCGATGGTACCGAATGATCTAATTGTCCAATGTTTATTTTTCTTCAATCGTGGTCCCAATAATGCGTCGTGCCATACACTCAAACGCCTTTTATTGAATCATAAGACTGTATAGTTTCTGTTGGTGCTGCTGTACTTCGCGCACAGAACTCGCAGATTGAAAATTTGTAGTGGTCTTCTGTGTGGACGAAGTCTGCCTTTCTTCAGCGCTATCGTTTCTGCCCGTGGCTTTTAGTCTGTTCAAGATGACATTTTACATCACTTTACTGGCAAGGGCTTAGAGGCTGATCGTTCGATAGTTTTGGCAGTTGCTGTAATTGACTTTCTTGGGAGGCAGATGAAGAGTGATTGGGTCCAAGGTGTTGGCCACTCTCCAGTCTGCCAGATCTGTTGCAAATTCTTGTGAGATGTCCTGTCGTCTGTCAACCCCCCCCCCCACCCCCCCCCCCATTCCCCCGTAATTTTGGATCAGCTCAACAGGATTTGTCATGCCTGCAGCTTGTCCACTTTCATGATTGCTTTCTGATCTCAACCTCTTCACGAAGGATAGGAAATTCATCATCTTCTTACATTATTGACTTGTAAGTACACTGGGTCACCTTGTGTCTGATGTTGTAGACCCTGAACAGTACTACTGTCCATCTGTCTAAAGATATCTTTTTCTCTGTGAGCAGTTTCCGTCTTTGTCTTCGATGCCGTGACTCTTTGACTCGTGTGAATGTGTTTTTAAATTTCTGTCATCTGTCCCACCGGCACACAATGCCTACTCTTACGAAAAAGCGGTAACAGGAATTAAGTGTGCGCAAGATATGTTCTGCGTGCGTTTGCACACAAGGCCTTCGGTTTATTAGTCCCTCAATTCAAGACTTTGGGGAGAGTGGAGTCCTGCACGATGTTAACTCCAGGGTGAAATAGCCCCCTTGAAACGGAATCGAAACCGTGGTAGTGTGTGGTGGTGTGTGTGTGTGTGGGTGTGTGTGTGTTTGTGTGTGTGTTGTGTGTTGTGTGTGTATTTTATTTATTTATTTATTTATTTATTTATTTATGCTTTTATAACGAGGATAAGGGAATAAGCCACTATCATCGTGCTCTTTTACATCAATCCCCGTGTGTAGCGGTTATGTAAATATTTGTCATCTGTTCCCTACCGGCACACAATGGCCTACTCTTTCGAAAAGCGGAACAGAAATAACGTTGCTCAGATGTCAGCATGTAATCGCACACGGGCCTCGATTATAGTCTTTAACCGAAGAATTTGTGTGATGTGAGTTGAGTGTGTGTGTGTGTGGGTGTGTGTGTGTGTGTTGGTTGGGTGTGCGTGTGGTGTGTGAGTGTGTGGAGAGAAAGAAGAAAGAGAGAAGTGAGAGAGAGGGGGGGAGGGGGACCGACATACTATCAAAAAATTCTTCAAGCCGACGGATTCCTAGTGTTTCTTTCACACAAACACCTTGTTTTCTGGTCATTTACTTTGTTTACTAATGGTTCTCTCACTCCTCATCTCTCCCGTCGCTCTCTCCTCATTCTCTCCACCCTTACATCATGCTGCATCTTCTCTCTCACACTCTCTCTCGTCTCCTCTCTCTCTCTCTCTCTCTCTCTTGTCCCTCTCAGTGATCAGTTTCATTATCGCTCTGTCCTCTGTCTCTCTGTCTCTCAAGTAAAGTGACGTCTAATCAGACAGAAATAATCAAAACTCAGTACGGACACCCAGTCCTGTTTAATGGAAAACTAGGAAATTGTATTCATCATAACCGTCCCCCGTCAACTACCCGAACGCTGGAGTTCCTTTTCGTACGTTTCCTCAGACGGATACTCAGTGGTCGGAGCCTCGCTTATCCCCCTACCAAGTTATAGCAGCGTCTGAGCGTGTTACCAAGTTGGATGTGACCGTTTGCGCGCCTGCTTCAGTAAAGTTCCCCCATTCACCCCAGCTTAAATGGGTACCTGCCCTCTTAAGGGTCCGGGAAGGTAAAGCAGCGAGGGAGAGGATATGGGGCCGCCGCCCTCCTATGCGGCCCGAAGAAGTGAGGTCTCCGACGACCTTGCTCCCCTACGAAACCTTATAGGTTATGGACTCCTATTACCTCCTTTACCTATCCTCAGGACAAAATTAAAAGTTTTGGTTTTTACTCGCAACTCATCCCCCAAGCAGCCACAACATTGTCATATTAATTATGTGGCTTTAGTTTTGTGGTCACGTATGTATGAATTCAGTTAACAACATCAGTAAAATATCATGTGATCTATCAATTTAAAAAGCAACAACAAACAAACAAACAACAAAACCAAAAAATTACTTAACTCGGAAAGTTGCAAACAAAAGAACTTGGGGTTTCCTGTTCGCAATTCCTCCTAACCAATAATATAAATCAGGTAGTATGAATTTTGGTTTTGTGTGTTTTTTTCTTTCATTCTTTCTTGTCAGTGGGTTTGTGTGCGGGTGCGTGCGTGCGCGCGTGGTGTGCGTGCGCGCGCATGTGTGAGAGTGTGTGGTATGCGGCTGTTTGCTTCTGTCTATAAGGTCAATCTGGTTTATCACTGCAAACACTCAGGCCATTCACGTGCAGAAGGTGAAATGGGCTGCTAATACTTAAGACGCCCCTGCTTTTTTCTTGTTTATTTTAACCTTTACGTACTTTACCAGTGTTTGCCACAAAGGTGTTTTTTCTATATATGAGGCTTATCACATCTCTCCTCTCTGTATATAAATATATATAAATATATATATATATATTAATATATATTTTATATTTATAATTCATGGGGGGGGGGTGGGGGGATGATATTTCAGTCACACAATGGAAAAACATAATAACAATAATACATAATCATATACAGACAAATACGAAATGTTATGAGAACAACAAAGAAGCAGACGTTTCTACACTACTACAGCTACTACTACTCGCTCTGCTGCTGCTGCTGCTGCTCCAGCTCGTCCCTCCTCCTCCTCCTCCTCCTCCTCCCCTCCTCCTCCTCCTACTACTACTACACTACTACAACTACTCTGACACTACTACAACTACTACTACTACTTCGGCGACGACGACGACGAACGACTACATCTACTACAAATACTACACACTACGAGAAAGACGACGACTGACAACGTTGACGATGATGATGACGAGATAACCGTACTACAACAGCTACTGCTGCTGCTGCCTGCTGCTGCTGCTGCTAGCTGCTGTGCTGGCTGCTGCGCTGCTGCCTGCTGCTAGCTGCTAGCATCTGCAACTACTACTACTACTACTAAACTAGCTACTAATGGCAAATAAGAACATAAATCATGATAACAAACAAGATACGAATGTTATACAACAAAAGCACACATTTTCTACTAATACTACTACTACTACTACGACTACTACTACTACTACTACTTTTCACAACACACACATACACGACACCCACACGTTATTGCACACTCTCACAGTATATTCACCTTCCCTATCACACGCTAGGAGCAAACGAGAAAGACAAGTCCCCATAAAGTCATGTCATACATCTGCATTATCAGTCCTGGATGGTTATAGCTTCTTTTGTTGTTATGTCATGGAGAATGCTTGCAAGCAATACAATTCTGGAGAATTTTTTTTTTTTAAATGAATGATTGCAAAAAATTGTCTCGAGGGATAATAGCCAAGGCAAACCTGTCCGTGTGCGACACTCTGCTTTCCAATTCACCACAGATACAGTTTAGACTCCCTGGGGGGGAGGACAAGATGTGGACGGTTTTTGCTGAAAAACAATCAGAAAATCCAGTGTTGAGGTCTTTTTGTATGATTGAATTTGAAATGGTACTGGAGGTAGTATCTTTGTGGCGGTGAGACTGACTATTGGTCCTTCAAAAGGAAAAGAAAGGTCAGAGGCATAATTGCAAGGCTTAAGATCGATCAGCAAATAGTCTAAGCACTCGGGATTTTGATTTTTTTAATCAGAAAGTGAAATGAGTTTGCGAACAATAACTTTTCAAGCTTTTTTTTTTTTTCCTCCCTAAATTTTTCAATTAGTTAACATGAAAGTATGTTCTATATATGGTTTGGTATATTTATTTGCACAGAGAGACAATAATTTCATAATGCAACAATGTATGGATTCAGACACAATAAGCACACATCGCAACTGCTTACGATCTTACAACTAAACTGACAAAAAAAAAAAAAAAAAAAATGCCCCAGGCACCTTCATTGTACACGAAATCTCTCTTTGTAACCCTTGGAGCACTAGCTGATAAACAGAAAAACCACAACAAACTTTCCGTTGCTGTTGCTAACTACAACTACTACTATTCTACTACTACACTACTACTACAACTGACTACTACTAACTACTACTACTAACTACACTACTACTACTACTACTACTTACTACATTACTACCTACGACTGCTGCTGCTGCTGCGTGCTGCTACTACTACTACTTACTACTACTACAGGCTACTAACTACAACTACTACTATTACTACACTTTCCACTACTACGTCCACTACGACAACTACACCTGTCCACTACTACTTACTACTACTTCCACTACTAACGACTCTACTACTACAACTACTTCCACAACTACTACTACCTACTTACATCCACCACCACATACTACTACTACTACTAACTCACTACTACTACAACCTACCACTATACCTCCACTACTACAAAATTAATCACACAACACACACATACACCTCACACTTTAGTGCAACGACTCTTACAGTATATTCATATCCATCTCACGCTAAATGCAAACGACAAAGACATGTCCATAATCATGTCAAACATCCCAGCATTATCATGTGACTGTGTGGTTAGTATTTTTCGTTGTAATCTTGATGTTTGCCAAGCACTATACAATTCTGGAGAATAATAAAAAAAAGAATAAAAGAAGACTGATTGCAAAAGTTGTCTCGAGGGATAATAGCCATGGCGACCTGTCCTTGAGCGTACTCCAGCTTTCCCCATTCCTCATAGGACAAGAGTTTAGACCTGGGGGCGGACAAGTGAGAAGATTATTTTGCTGGAAATAAGATCAAGAAATTCAGTTTGAAGTTTGGTGTGTTGTATGATTGAATTGGGAAATGGACTGGATATCTATCTATTAGCGTGTGTCTTACTATGTCTGCAAGAAAGGAAAGGAAATAACGTGGTGGCATTATTGCAATATTCAAGATTATGTAACGCTCAAGAAATTGACAGAGAGAGATAGAAAAAGACTTAGAATGGTGAGGAATAGAGAGGATCCGAAACGCGTGAAGAAACCGACAATACAGAGAAAACAGAAAGACAGATAGATAACAAAAACTATTCATTCGCGCGTGCACGCACGAACACACACACAAACAAACACACCACACTACACAAATACCGCAAACAAACGCACGCATCACACACACACACACAGAATAGGCCTACAGGCATAACAATGACAGAGAGAGCAGGAAGATACTGAGACAGGCAACTGACAGACAACTGAAGAACAGACATCAAGACTTAACAATAAAAATATAGAGATAGCAAGATCAAAGCCGACACACAACTGAAACATATAAAAGAGGGACAGAGAGACAGATAGGGACAAAGACAAATATTGAGGTGAAACAATGGATGAGACATAAAAACAAACCAAATATTAATAACAAATAGAAGGGTGAAGTTCCAAATTATCAACAACAACAAACAAAGAAAGGGGGAAAAAACAAACAAAAAACAAACAATAAACCCAAAAACCCCAGAGAAACTCTGCTCAGACAAATATGTCAAAAGACACCTTCCACCCAACCTACTTAGGCATCTGGAAGAATTAGTTCACACTACACAGTGGTATAGTTTCTAGGTGGACAGGAAGCCATTTGCTAAAACGTTAGCTAACAGACTGACAGAATCTATTGGTAATGTACATCACAACCACAAGACGAAAAGAGAAAAGCAGCAGCAAACGCAGCAGCAATAAAAGACTGAAAAAAAAAAAAATATGGTAAAAAGAGAAGCTACCTAAGACAGTATATCAAGACTAGTTCACATATTTTAGTGATAATAACCACAGCAGCTAAATGATGAATATAAGTCACAGCATGAAATGTGCATTCAAGAAAAAGTAAGTATGGTTCACCTGGCAGACTGTATGGAACTGCGTAACACACTGTCATAGCAAGTCTACGATCTACACACAACACACGCGAACGCATGACACACACGCAACGCAATGCACAACGCACCACGCAAACGCCACAAACACACATACACACACACCTACACAATTACCTTAATGTGCATGTATGCATACACATATGGTGTAATATTTCAATGCCATTAATTCATTCTTACATATATACACACTTAATTGTCCAAGCGATACCAATTAATCGGAAATTTTTTTTGTTCTTTGTTCTTTTAAGTTAACATGCATAAGGTATTTATTATAAGTAGGGAGAGGGGGGAGTATATTCTAGGTGATGGTTTAGTTGTCAAGAAACACACATGCACAGATGTTGGTTATGCACTAGTTTAGCGTCATTTCAATGTAAAGCTACAGAACTTAATAAAAAGGAATTTAAACACAACTAAAAACAAAGTTGCACATAGACGTGATACTAAACACAAAGATGACCCATAACAAGATAGACACCTGGGATATAATAATGTTGTGCAATGACAAGGTTGTGGCGAAGGTTCTAGACTTAGCGCATTATAGTACCAATATGATGATAAATAATTATGGCTTTGTATAGCCCTGAATCTTTAAAAAACAAACAAATCAAAGCGCTTATGTAGCTTCCTATATTCCAACAATGCTATGCTACCGTGTTTCTTTTCGTATAAAACATTCCCCGAAGTCAGAATGGCGCTACCCTCCTAATGAACAAAAAACGGTAGCATACCAAAATTTACCTCGAAGTCTCTAATCCAGGACAGGAACAAATATCATCGAAAATAAATATTCTACCCTACTTTTACTCTAACAATAGTTTAGTGACTCTACTGAAAGAGTGTACAGGCATTTCACGCTTTGGAAGAAACCAGGCTTTTTCCCCGACTGTTTTAGTAACTGACGAACAGCTCCTAGTAGCGCACACTGTCTTGACAAATGCAAGCATGCCATACAGATGCAGCATAAACAGGGACGAGAAGAACAAAGAACAGAATGACACAGGATGAGAACAAAGAGAGAGACTACCTTTTTGTGCGCTAATCGGCTCATAAGGCAAAATGATCACAGCAGACATGTAGAAGATGATATTGCAAAGCCGTTTTTTTATGTTGGCAGACTACAACAGGATATTAACTGAACGCCACCAATCACACAGTGTTTCTCTTTACACCGACCAGTTCCACAAAAGATACATATGTGTACACGTACACGTTTAATTACAATCAAGTTAAGAGCAAACTACACACCATTCGCACACACACAAGCACACCAAGCATGCGACGCACACACATGCACACATGCACGCCACAGAAAGATCTGGAGAGAGAAAGGCAGACAGACAAACAAAACAAAAGCAAACAGATGATACCAAGCACAAAAAATTGACAGAGAAGAGAGTGAGAGAGAGAGAGAGAGAGAGAGAGAGAGAGACAGACAACAGACAACAACACACACACACACACAGAAAACACAGACCAAACAGACGACAGACCTAAACGCATAAAGACAAACAGTCAGGGGGGGGGGTACAAATAATAAAAAACAAGGCAATTTTAGGGCTTTTATGAGTGTGTCCCTTTGGTTTAGTGTTTTTGTCTTTTGTTGGCTTTGGTGGTTTTTTTTCTTTCTCTTTTTTAACCATAATATATTAAAGACAAAAGCCGTTTGTCTATCGTGTTATTGTTCTATAATTTTCCACAATAGCTATTTCAACGACGCTACAAAAATCACTTTGTTGTTGGACGTATGTGTTCATAGAACTTTAAACCACATTTCACATCTGAAAAAAGTGCACACAGACAAACACACCACACACACACACACACACACAACACACACACACACACACACACTCCAACTCTCATACCCAAAACAACCCCTACCCTTACAGTTATCTAACCTGACGTTTTCACGTCTTTGTAGAGAAGAGAGCACATCGTTTTTCCACAAAAAAGAACTTAAAAAACATCACTCACACACACACACACACACACACACACACACACACACACACACACACACACACACACACACACACACACACGTCTACACCACACACACTCTCTCTCTAATATCACTAAAATGAACAACGTAAAATTAAAGTCAACACACAACAACATCAACCCACACACAAACAACACACACACACCATAACACACATAAAACACACACACACACACACACACACACACACCACACAAGATACACAAAAGGGGCACACACACCACACACACACACTCTCTCTAATATCACTAATAGTGCACAACGTAAAATTAAAGAGTTCATCAACAACAACAACAACAACACACACACACACACACACACACTCACACCACACACACACACACACACAACACATACACACACACACACACACAAACACACACACTAACGAACACCCACACACAGATGCTTGACGAAAAAAAGCAAGTATTTTGCTATTCAATGTACCAATCTGGAAATAAAAGTTTGACATTTGATTCTTTGCTTGACACACAAAAACCAAAAACCCCACAATTACGAGACCTAGAAAGGAAAAGAGTAAAAAAAAAAACCGATGCCTTGGGGCTTTGTCATTTGGAAAGCAATCCTTTTTTTGTTGCTGGTTGGGGGTTTCCCCCGTGTCCAGCAAAACTTTGATTTGGACCAATGGTGAGAAGTTAGGCGTATGGCTACCCGTTTTAAACCCTCCATGCAGGTAGCCAGCATTCCGATTTGACGGTGTATCGATGGTATGCTCGTGTTTTCTCTAACCCACCAATCGCTGCATGATTTACGGGATCTTTTTTAGTATTTTTATTTTATTCTTTAAATATCGATGATAATGTAATAAGCACTTATGTGCATTTGTTTACATCTAGTCCCCATGTGTATGCGATTTGGTGAATCCTGTCGTCGTTCCCACATGAGAGACATACAGACACGGACGCACAGACAGAACAGTCGCTCTCTTCTCTCCACTCACAATCTCATCATCTCCTCTCCTCTCATATCGCTCTCTCGTCTCTCTCTCTCTCCTTCTCTCCTCATCTCATCTCTCTCCCTTCCTCCTCCATCTCTCACTCTCTCTCTCTCTCTCTCTCCCACACACACACACACACACTGTGGGTTTTTTTGATCACTGAGTATGTATCTTTTGTTTGTGAAATACAGTGTTTTCCTAACCATTACTCTCTCTGCTCTCTCGATCTCTCCATCTCTCTCATCTCTCTCTCTCTTCTCTCTCACACACACACACACATATAAACCACACACACCCTCTCCCCCCCCCCCTCCTCCATCCCCCATCTTCCCGTCTGCGTCATGTTTCAGACAGGCAGCAAGGCGTTGAAGTGCAAAAACAGTGGGAGTAAGCCAAAGCGATCCATTGAATTCCAATCACGATGGTGGTCACTGTCCCTCATTGTCTGGCAGAAAGAAAAGCGAGGGAAAGGGTAGGGGCTAGGGAGTATGGGGGGGGGGTGTTGTGATGGGGCTGGGGAGTGGGAGGTGAGGTGTGGGGGTTAGTAGTGTGAGGGGGCTGGGAGGGTGGGTGGGGTAGTTTAACGGCCAAGTACGTTCACCAAGCTCTTCCAGGCTTGTGTGCGGGTGTCTCTGGGGAAAGCCTTTGTACGTCCCATGCTTCCGCTATTTCTGCGGTGAAAGTGAGATGGGGGGGGGGGGGGGGGGGGGGGGGGAGGGGGGGGGGGGGGGGGGGGGGGGGGGGGGGGGGTGAGAGAGGGGAGGGGAGGGTGCCGCCCGCGCATGCCTCACGCATGCACACACATCGACACACTCAAACAAACACACACCAACACACACACACACATTTTTGCGCGTTTGGTGTGTGTTATGTGTTTTCCTTTAGAATATAGTTGTTTTCTTTCACAACAAACTAAAACCTCCATCCCGCCCGAAACTTCACTCAAAATTATTGTCTAGCTTGCGTTATTGTTTGTATTTCAAAGTGATGTGTAAAAGTTATTTAGAATGCCTTGCTATTAAAATGCCTCGTTGTTATTTCAGTAAATTATGCCTCTTAACGCTGAACGTTTTGTGTTTGGCTGTTTCCGTTGGTATTGAGGATATTAAAAAAAATTGTTTAAGGTTAGTTGCTGTTAGTATTACAATCCAGTTTAATCTGCAAATAGTGTGTGTGAGAGTTAGAGAGAGTAAATATGTTGTTGTGGTATAAATTATAGTTTGTTGGGATTGAAAATTAGGAGCGAGGATAAATATAGGGAAAGAGATAAGAGAGAAGAAAGACAACTGGCAGGGCAGAGATCAGACAAACAGAACTGACAGAAAGGTCCCTAGCAAAAGTATAAGTAAAAGAACTGAAAAAAATTAATACACATAGCTACATGCTCCTAAATTGTTAATGCGGATGACAGAAAGTTATCAAGAAAACACAGTACTATTCATCAGAAAAAAACATCACCACACTATCAACAAACACATTTGCCAACCTCATCAATTGAATTTCCACTGCAGTGAACCAACAAGTTCAAGAATACAGACGCACCTACTGAAATCTGTGCTATGATTTCCCTCTTTTCTGTCCCCCTCGCTTTGCATATGTCTCCTTCCTTCCTTTTTGCTTCTGCCACCACATTCTGGTCTAGTTTCCGGCTTTTTGGTCCACACTCCGCCTTTTCACCCTAAAATACATAAAAAGATAACCATTCTCTTCAACGCCTATTAGGGGCCCTACGGAATGTACTTGGGCCTACTATTGTCAAGCTTTAACAGGACAGCTGACTGCGCAAACACATTTTTCTTCATAAGACCGACAACCGATAGTTTGCTGCTGAGCGTTTGAAGAAGAAGGCAAAAACGGAAGGTTGACTCGCAGCGCGTTTTATATCTTTGTCATATATCGCAATAAGTTAGGATATAGAATAATATCAAGTCTAATCCTCTTCATTTATCTTAACATTTTGCGTTTTCCGGTTTGTTGTTGCTTCTTCTTCTTTTGATTTGTTTTTTACATTAACGTCTTGGCGCATACCTCTTTACTGTTATTTTCTCAGAATTTCGGTTTTCTAACACAGAACAAACACTCCTGCTAGAAAAAAAAA
Source organism: Rapana venosa (assembly GCA_028751875.1). NCBI lineage: Eukaryota > Metazoa > Mollusca > Gastropoda > Neogastropoda > Muricidae > Rapana > Rapana venosa. The sequence continues at coordinate 66,556,108 of CM054147.1, forward strand.
CAAGAACCAGAAGAAAAGGATCCAGTAGCAACATATGTATACAAATATGTCAACATTATCTTCATTCATTGGGAATATAAAACGGTAAGTCCTATGGTTTTAGGAAGGCGCCACTGATCACCTCGATATTGACCCATCCGCAGTGCAGGGCTTCTCTAGCTGGTACCCCCGCAGCGGCCTAACAATACAATTCAACTGCATACTAAACAAAAAAGATGAAAAACTATACCTTTTCCTTTGCAAAATAAATCTAAACAACCTCATTCATATAGAAAAAGACAACCTACATTCAACCGCATTTTAAAAAAAAACACCTGTAAAACAAAAAATTCTCCTTCCCCAAAAATATATTAACAATATCATTCATAAATCAAAACAACAACAACAAACAAAACCAAACTAAACAAAAATGAAACTTTCGTATGCTGGTCTGAGTGCAGACTTAATAGTGAAAATGGCATCACATAAGTACAGCTCACCTTGTACAGTTAGCTGTTGCCATAACATGTTGGATTGCTGAAGGGTGATAGAAATAGAATGGGCTGTTTAATCAACAGCAGGCCTGAGATACAGACAGCCATGACCCAGGCATAACCCAAGCTCAGCTGTCAAGCTCTTGTTCTGGCACAAATTGGGCTTAGTACATTTTTAGTCTATAAATACAGACACAAAATGTCTGAATAATGCAGAATGTACATGATCTTTGGTGGTATTATTAAACAAAGAGGATTGTGGATAATTTAGGAACAGATCTATACAATCAGAGAATAGCTGATTCAGCGCTTTTGATTAATTAACAAGAAAACAAATCACTGTTACTAACTGACTAGAGTGTTTTCGCTTGTTGGTTGGTTAGTTGGTTGAATTTTGGTTGTGTGCTTGTTTGGGGCTGGGGTTTTGTTTGTTTTCTTTTTTTATTGTTGCTTTGTGACACATTAGGAAGATATATTTAAAATGTCTTGAATCTATACAGTTAGTGGACCTTACTCTAAAATCTACAGACACTATATCCAGAGTTTGCAAAAGTATCTCAGTGTCAATTGTTCACAAACGTGTATTAACCATTTTCAGGATAAGTCGAACTGAACTGAATTTTAAAATAGGGCTATCTTAGTCCTGAATATTCTATAAAAATGATGGCTTTAGCCTTGTTTTGAAAGGGTAAAATGAGTTTTCTTTACTCTGAAACTCACAGAAGCTTTGTAAAATGGTTGCAAGAGCATGGCAGTTTCAATTCAAACATGTATTGTCCATTTTCAGGTGACATGCAACTGAACTGAACTTCCCCCTGTGTGAATGCCAAGGGCCTCTGTCATTTTAAACAGAATCCCCATCTTTTGGAATATCTGTGTTATGATTTCCCTCTTTTCTTTCCCTCTCTTTGTTTCTGCATGTCACCTCTTCACTATTGTCTGCCTTCTTGGTCTATTTTCCTGTATTTCTTTTCCAGGAAGTCAAAAAATAACAGTTTTTCCCCATGCCGAAGTTGAATACACTGGGCCTGACCTGTCAGGCCTTTGGCAGCGTAACGTGTTTTGGCTTATATAGCAGATAACAATAGTTGCTGTCTGGGTGTTTTACAAAGAGGAATTTAATTTTAAAACCGGGTTATCACTGTCTAGAATATTCCAGAAATATCATGGCTTTGGCCTTGCCATCTGCAATCAACTATTATATGGAGCTAAATCAAGCACTATTTCTAAAGTTATTCTAGCTTCCTCAGCAGAGCAAAGCATAAACACTAACATACATTTGCCCAGCGTTCTTCCTACTGCAATGCCCAAATTACATTACTTCTAAAATCCCACACCACACAGCATGTTAAGCCTAGCACTTATTCGGTTATCTTGGTTCACTTATTATAAGTTTATTTCAAACATTATCTCATCCCACATTTCAAATGAATAGGTTTTAAAACACAGACACCATAGCTGAGAGGTTAAAACCGCTTGACTTCAATCCTATGGGCCTATGAAGTTATAGTTCGAATCCCAGCAGTTTCTGGTGAATCATGGGTGGGTTTTTTGTTAATGATCTGCCAAATCTTTCAAGCGCAAACCTCTCCAAGGTCTTCATTTCCTTTGTGTATATACACACAGAAGATCAAATATGTACATTAAAGATCTTATCATCCATGTCAGCGTTTATTTGGTTAGGGAAACATGAATATACCCAGCATACATCCCCAAAGTCAAAATGAAGCTACTTTCATGGTATGCACAAATGGTCGCAAAATCTCACCATTGGTGAACCTCAGAGCTCTAGCCTAGGAACAAACACAAAACCAATGAATGGGTTTACATAAATCATTCTTTTGTTGTCTTCAGCGCTCTGTAACTGTAAATAGATGTTGCTGACAATGCAGAAAAGTCCTTACAAAGGCATCGGATCCTTAATGTATATTGCCGATTATTCATGACTCCCATTAATCTAGCAGCAAGGACGTTGACAGGCAATACATCTTAGGACACATGCACACACACAAGCACCTATGCACACACACAAACACACACTCACACACACACACTAACACACACAAACACACACACCCATACACACACACGCACTAAACACACATACACCCTCCCCCAGCCCTCACACAGACATACACGCAACTTTCACACACACGCACGCGCATGCATGCGCTCTCATACACCATACACATACACACATACACACACACACACAAACACATCCTTCCGGTGAGACTATAAACAAAGGCCTCGTGTGCGAACGCATGCAGAACATCTTGCGCACACGTTAAATCCTGTTCCGCTTTTCGAAAGAGTAGGCCATTGTGTGCCAGTGGGAACAGATGACAAAATTTACAAAACCGCATACACATGGGGACTGGATGTAAAAAAAAGCACATGAGTGCTTATTCCATTAACCTCGAGAAAAATAAATAAATAAATAAAATAATAATACACACATCCCCACCCACACCCCCTCCCACACACACATATACCCTCATATTACCCAGTCTCGGAGTGACAAACTTATTGGCATTAAGGAACTATAACTCCTCTGGCCAGACAATGAACAGACAACTTTCCGCAGCCCTGTCACGTGATGGTGACGTAGGCGTAGTGGCCATTTAGGGATTAGAGGTCTCTCTGTTCACCTCGGAACACATTAATTTGTCTGTGTAGGCTGGAATTTCAACACTACCCCTTGTCTTCCCCTAAGTATGTATCTGTTTATCTTCTATGCTTCTGTATATCTAGCATTATGAATCTGTGTTTATATTTGTTTGTTGTTGGGTTTGTTTGTTTTGTTTGGGGTTTTTTTTTGGGGGGGTTGTTTGTTTGTTGTTTGTTGTTGTTGTTTTCTTTTTGGGGGGTAGGGGGGATTTTCGCAACCTGGGTGTCCTTCTATGTTTGGTTGGTTTGGGTTTTGGTTTGTGGGTTTTTCTTGGTTGACTTGTAGGCTGGTTGATGGATTGCTTGGTTTGTTGGTCATTTCGATGGTTGGTTGGTTGGATGGTTCTTTAGTTGGTATTTGTCTAGTTGGTTGGTTGATTGGTTGGTGGTTTGTTTTGTTTTTCTTCTTTTCTTGTTCACTGTTGCTATCATAGATACTTTTGCTGAGATGCTTGTGGTTGCACTTTTGCAATTTCTTGTTTGGGGTGTGTATGTATGTGTGTGGTGTGTGTGTGAATGTATATGTGTGTGTTTGTCTGCCTGTCTGTATGTATGCATGTATCTATGTCTGACAGTTGGTTTCTATTTCTCACTATCTCTTTTTCTGACTCTTTCTGTTATGTGTGTGGGAGAAACAAATCATACAGTGTGTTGCTCAATTTTGAACCTTGCAATAATTCCTTCCCCCTCCCCCTCCTTTTTTTAAAAACTGTCTTGCAGACCCCTAGTCTCATGTTATAAAGTTAGGAGTGCCACTTCCGAATTCATTCATACAAAACGTACCTCAAAACTGAATTTCTGATCTGTATTTCCAGCAAAACGTCCTCACTTGTCCGCCTCCAGAGTCTAACACTGTCTCTATGAGGAATGGGAAAGCTGAGTTCGCACAAGGACAGGTCGCCATGGCTATTATCCCTCGAGACAACTTTTGCAATCATTCATTTTTTTTTCGATTCCCGCAGAATTGTATTGCTTGGCAAACATCCAAGACATAACAACAAAAAAGCTAACCACACAGGACATGATCATGCAAATGTATGACATGACTTATGGACATGTCTTTCTCGCTTGCATCTTAAGCGTCAAGGAGCAACAGATGTGTACAGTAGTAGTAGTAGTAGTAGTAGTAGTAGTAGTAGTAGTAGTAGTAGTAGTAGTAGTAGTAGTACTAGTACTAGTAGCAGTAGCAGTAGCAGCAGCAGTAGCAGTAGTAGTAGTACCAGTAGTAGTAGTAGTAGCAGCAGCAGCAGCAGTAGCAGCAGCAGCAGCAGCAGCAGCAGCAGCAGCAGCAGCAGCAGCAGCAGCAGCAGCAGCAGTTAGTAGTAGTAGTTGGAGTAGTAGTAGTAGTAGTAGTAGTAGTAGTAGTAGTAGTAGAAGGAGGAGGAGGAGGAGGAGGAGTGGTGGTGGTGGTGGTTGTGGTTGTGGCAGCAGAAGCAGTATTTTTTGTTCTTTTTTTTTTCTTTTCCTTTGCTAGAGCTCTGAGGTTCACCAATAGTAAGATTGTGTGTATGAGACCGTTTTTGCGTGTGCGGGCACACGCACACACACACACGCACACACACACACACACACACACACACACACACACACACACACACAGAAAATCTATATCCAAGCTTTAAGTGAACTGGAAATCAAAGAAACATACTTACATTTCTTATAAATTGTGTAAATACGGATCGGCATGAAAGTTCATCAAAAACACAGTGCTAGACATAAAAAAGAAACAACAGTATGTTAATCACTAAAGCACATTATCGAAGTTCTCAATGATGCTTTGCAAAATACTGAGCACCTGGAAATGACAAGCTAGGAATTCCCTCTTTTCTGTCCCTCTCTTTGTTTGTGCCTTGTTGCTTTTTCTACCTGTCACCTCCTTCCTTTCTTGTCTATGTTCTGCCTTCTTGGTCCATCCTCATGCCCTTTCTCCAGAAAGTCTTAAAAATAACAAATCTCTCCTACAGTGAAGGCGGATGCCCTTGGCCTAAGTTGTTGGGCGCTTAACGACAGTGCAACGTATTTTCGCTCATATGACAAACAACAAGCATTGTTGTCTGGACTTTTTTGTTCATTATCGTAATGAGGTGGACGGGATAGCTCAGAGGTCGTGGCACTCGCTCTCCGTCAGCCAAGTTAAGCAATGTCGAGCGTGGTTACCACTTGGATGGGTGACCGTTTGCGCGCATAGGCTTCAGTACAGTCCCCCAGTTCATCATCATCATCATCAGACCCGTGACCTTGGCGGTCGTGGGGGAGACATGAAAGACGATGCCGTGGTAAGCCTCCTCCATCCATCTCGGTCCTCGGCTCTGCGCAGTAGTGCCGAGTCATTCATCCTGGTCCATTCTCTGATGTTGTCATCCATGACTTGTTCTGTCTTCCCTCCTTCCCCAAACCTTCGAGTGTTCCTGCAGTTACTGTTTTGGGCAGAGTGTTGTGGCGGGTGACGTGGCCGAACCATGTCAGCTTTTTCTTCTTGACGATGGTGAGAAGGGGTTCCTGTGGACCTGCCAGCTGTGTTATTTGACTCTTGACAAATTCGTTGGTCTTTCGTTCTCTCCAGATATGCCCCAAAAGTTTTCTATTTGGGATTTTGTTTCGAATGACTGGATTCGCTTTGCTGTTTCAGCAGTCAAGTCCAGGTTTCACTTCCGTACAGCAGGATCGACTGAATTAGGGCTTTGTAGAGCTTTAGTTGATTGGGAAACTGATCTCTTTACTTTTCCATATGGTTTGGGGAGTTTTGTCATGGAAGATGTTGCCATGGGTATTCTGACTTTGATTTCTGTCGTCGATCCGCCCGTCCTTTGTGAGTGTAGCGCCGAGGTATTTAAAAACGTTACCCCCTCCAGTTGTTGGCCGTTCATGTAATTTTTAGCGGTGGCATTGTCGTGCTGTTCAAAGTACTTTACTTTTCTCCGAGCTCACCTCCATCCCATATGCTCCAGCTCTTGTTCTCAAGTTGGTCGTAAGATCTTGCAGCTCTGTGTTACTTCCCCCCATGAGGTCAATGTCATCGGCAACCGTAAGTTGTTTTAGGGGTCTGCGCCCAAAGGAGATGGTAGGGTGGAAGTCATGGAGGGTCTCTCTCATGATGTTTTCCAAGAACAGATTGAACAGGACTGGAGATAACAGGCATCCTTGTCGGACCCCAACTGTGGTTTTGAAGTAGTCTCCGACCTGATTTTTTCAGAAAGGACTGCACTGCTTGCAGTGTTGTATAGTGCTTGAATGGTTTGCACTAGTCCTTCTTCAATGCCAAACATTCTGAGGACCTGCCACAGGCCTTCGTGCCATACTCTGTCAAAACCCTTCTTGAAGTCGATGAAGTTGTGGAACAGGTCTCTCTGATGTTGAAGATGTTTTTCCCATCAGGATTGGCAGTTAAAATCTGTTCGATTGTGCTCCTGCCGCCCTTGAACCCAGCTTGTTCCTCTGCAAGGTGTTCTTCTGCCTCCTTCTTGAGTCGATTCAAAATAACTTTGAGCTATGATCTTGCTGGCGTGGCTGATGAGGCTGATTGTTCTATAGTTTTGGCATTGGCTTTAAATTCCCCTTCTTGGGCAGGGGTATGATGAGTGATTGTGTCCAGTCTGTTGGCCACTGTTTTGTCTCCCAAATCTTCTGACAGATAGCTGTAACATATGTGATGACTGTTTCGCCACCATGCTTGAGCAGCTCTGCTGGTATATTGTCTGCTCCTGGGGACTTTCCTACTGGTAAGCTGCGGATGGCTTCTTCCACTTCTTCCCTCAGTATAGGTAATGGCGAGGGGCTCTTGATGTTGCTGCTTTCTCTTCTATTAGCTCTTGTCAGGTTGTATTGGGTAGTTGTACAGTTCTTGACAATATTCAGACCACCTGTTCAATGCAGCTGAGCTTTCTGTGAGGAGGTTTCCGGAGCTGTCTTCAATGACTGATGATTTGGTTTTCAAGTGGTTTTGTGAGTTTCTTCAGGGTGTCGTATGCCTTTTTACTGTTGCCCACTTTCATGCTTTTTTCGATCTCATCACATTGATCACTGATCCACTTCTCTCTGGCCTTTAACATTGACTTCTTCACGAGATTGTTGGCCTCCCGGTATTCTTTAGGGTTGGAAGACCTGGTTGGTTTCAGTGCTCTTCTTGTATCGCAGAGGTCCAAGATGTCATTGGTAGTCCTCTCTCTCTGTTTTTTTTTAAAGTCATTCAATTTTTTGTGCATTTTCTCGTTACTGTTACTTCCTTTTAAAATGAGATCTAAAAAAGACAGGGAGAGGCTATTTGTAAATGAAAAGAAAGGATGAAAAGCAATAGTATTCAGCAGTTTTGTTCATTGTGCAGTAATACTGCGTTTTATACAAGAAGCTTAGAAACAAATAATTTTACGTCCTAAAAAAAACAATATCTAAGCAACACAATACATAAAAGATACAACATCTACAATTCAACTGCATTTTAAATAAAAACCAAAGAAACATGAAACAATACATGATCCTCCCTCCAAAACGTATCTAAACAGCCTTAATGATATAAGAAAATAACAACAAATAATCACAAACACTTTATCCTCTGGCCTGAGTCTAGACTTAATAGAGAAAATGCCATCACATGAGTGCTGCAAGTAAGCCAGCTCACAGTATACAGTTAGATGTTGGTTGACATGTTGGATTGCTGAAGGGTGATAGAAATAAAGAGAGTGGGCTGTTTAATCGACACTGGCCAGAAATACAGCAGGCAGACAGCCATGACCCATGCATAACCCAAGCTCATCTGTCAAACTCTTGTTCTGGCACATGTTGGGCTATGTACTTTTTGGGGTCTATAAATACAGACATAAAAAGTATGACTAATGCAGAATGTACATGATCGTCAGTGGCATTATTAAACAAAGAGAAATGTGGATGATTAATGAATAGATCCATACAATCAGACAATGGCTGATTCACCATGAAGTGTGTGCTTAATTAACAAGAAGAAAACTGTCATCATTATAGGACTAGAATGTGTTTGCTTGTTGGTTGGTTGATTGGCTGAATTTTGGCTGTGTGGATGTTTAGGCTCGGGGGTGAGGATGGGGTGGGGGGTTGTTTGTTTTTGTTTTTTTTAATTTTTAGTTAAACAGGTTAAAGATAATTTTTCATGATCATGTGTATATATTGAACATAAAAATAGACATTGTCGTCTTTGCTAGATAACATAGTTTCTTAGGAAAATATTATTTTCTGAAAGTTTTTCAAAAGTATTTTGTTAGTGATCCATACTCTAAAATCCACAAATGCTGTATCAAGAAGGTTGCAAGTGCATCTTAGTTGTGTTTTTTTCACAAACGTGTAATATCCATTTTCAGGTTATCAGGAATTGATTTGACGTTTAACATCAGGTTATCATCAGCCCTGATTATTCAAGAAATATGATGGTTTTGGCCCATGTTTTGAAAGAGTAAAATGAGTAAACCATGCCCTAAAATTGGCAGACATTTTGTCAAATGTTTGCGAGAGTATGGCAGTTTTGATTCATTGTTCACAGACCTGTATTATATATTTTCAGGTAACACGGAATTGAACAGAATTTTATAATCGGGTTATCGCAGTCCAGGATATTCTAGAAATATTATGTCTTTAACCTTGTCATGTAAAGTCAACTAGTCTGCCACTAGACACAGAACTGGTTTGGGGAGTGGGGGTGGTGGTTGTTGTTTGTTTTCTGTTCCTTGGCTACAGCTCTAAGGTTCCCTAATGATGAGATTTTGTGTATGCAAAAGTGTATGTCCACCATGAAAGCAGCTGCATTCCGACTTTGAGGATTTATGCTGAGTATGTTCGTGTTTCCTTGACCTACCCAACCCTGACATGAATGACATGATTTTTAACGTGCATAGTTGATCTTCTCTATGTGCATATACACAAAGAAAACAAGGCACTGGCAAGTCTTCAGTTGAAGGTGACCTGGAAGCTCGTTAAAAAACAAAAAAACAAACCCTCTCACTTTGCCACCAAGACTCAAATCCACGACTTCATGAACCAATGGGATTGAAGTCGAAGGTGTTAACCACTCATCTATAAGGTATAACTATTTCTAAAATAAATCTAGCTTCCTGAGCAGAGCAAAGCATAAACTCCAATATACACTAACACAGCATTTTTCCTACTGCAATACTCAAATTGCGTTACATCTAGAATCCCACACGGCATAACATGTTAATTCTACTACTTATTCAGTCATCTTGATTCGCTTACTTTAAACTTATTTCAAACAAAACGTAATCCCACTTTTCAAATAAACAGGGTTAAAAGACCGACGCTATAGCCGAGTTGTTACCACCGTTCGACTTCGATCCAGTCCATGGAAGATGTGGGTTCGAATCCCTGCGGTGTCTGGTGACTTAAGGATGGGGATTTGTACGATGTGCCAAGTCAACTTCAAGCACAGACCTGCCAGGAGCTTCATTTCCTTTGTGGATATATACACCCGCAGATGATCAAACACGCATGTTATAGATCCCGTCATCCATGTCAACGTTGGTTTGGTTACGGAAACAAAACATATCCAGCATACATCCGGGAAGTCGAAATGTGGCAACCCTTATGGTGTGTGTGTGTGTGTGTGTGTGTGTGGAAGGGGGGGGGTGTCGGTTGTATATGCAAAATCTCACCATCGGCAAGGCTCGGAGCTCTAGCAGAGGAATGAACAAAAAAGCAATGAATGGGCCTAGATAAATCATTCATTTTTGTTCTTTTCTGCTTCAAGGCTCTGTAACTATTATAGATTTTGCATGCAATGTAGAAAAGTCCTTACAAAGGCAATCAGATGCTTAATGTATATTGCGAATTATTCATGACTCCCATTAATCTAACAACACAGACCTTAATACGCAATACGTGTTAGGACACCCCAACACACACATACTCACACACACACACACGCATGCACACACATGTATGCACACACATGCATGCACACACACACACACACACATACGCTCGCATACACGAACAGCCGCCTCCCCCCCCCCCCCCACACACACACACACATACATAGCCCCCCTCCACACACACACGCGCGCGTGTACATAGCCCCCTCTCCCCCCCCACAAACTACATCCCCCTCCCCCCCCCCCCCCCCCACACACACACACATACATGACACACACATACCCTCATCTTACCCAGTCTCAGAGTGACAAACTTATTGGCATTAAGGAACTATAACTCCTCTGGCCAGACAATGAACAGACAACTTTCCGCAGCCCTGTCACGTGATGGTGACGTAGGCGTAGCGGCCATTTAGGGATTAGAGATCTCTCTTTTCAGTTCAGAACGCATTAATTTGTCTGCAGAGGCTGGAATTTCAACACTACCCATTTTTTTCTGCTAAGTATGTGTCTTGTATATATATTCTATGCCTCTCTGTATCTAGCATTGTGTATCTGTGTCTATGTTGGTTTTTTTGGGATGTGCATCTTTCTCTCTTTGGTTGGTTGGTTGGTTGGCTGGTTTGTAGGTAGGTAGGTTGGTTGGTTGTTTGATTCGTTGGTTCGTAGGATGGTTGGTTGGTTCGTTGGTTGGTTGATTGGTTGGCTGGTTGGTTGGTTTGTTGGTTTGTTGGTTGAATGTGAATGGTTGGTTGGTTGGTTGGCTGGTTGGTGGTTGGGTTGGTTGGTTGGTTGGTTGGTTGGTTTGTTCATTCTTTCGTTTATTGGCTGGTTGCTTGGTTGTTTGGTATGCCTCTCTATATCTAGCATTATGTATCTGTATCTGTGTTTTTCGCGACATGCGTGTCTTTCTATGTTTGGTTGGTTGGTTAGTTGGTTGTTTGCTTGCTTGATTGCTTGCATGCCTCTCTCTCTCTTCGCTAGAAGCTTTCT
>CM054147.1:66572094-66577094 GCA_028751875.1 Rapana venosa
GCTACAAACTAGGTTCAGCTTACATATTTGTCAAAACATCTGTAAGTTTGCATATTATCTACTGTATAAAAAGGACAAGTTCCATCGGATTTCCATGTGGGCTTGTGTCTGTCTTTTAATAACATTTCCTTTTCAGAAAGCTTTCCATCAAGTACTGGTTTTTTTGACAGTTCTCGAGAAAGGAAGGATAATGCCATGACGTGTTTTGGCAGCGTTGTACAAGCCATTCTACTGCTACAGGAGCAGGATATCGTTAATGCACATGCCTCTTTGTAATATTTGTGACGAAGTTAACAACAAAAAAAAGAGTGATACTTCAGAGAGCTACAGTAGTACGGGACAGGATAGCTCAGTGGTCGGAGAACTCCCTTTCCCTCCAGCCAAGGTTAAGCAGCGTCGAGCGTGGTTACCACTTGGATGGGTGACCGTTTGCGCGCCTTGGCTTCAGTACAGTTCCCCCAGTTCACCCAGCTGTAAATGGGTACCTGCCCTCTTTAGGGTCAGGGAAAGTAAAGCAGCGAGGGAGAGGAGATGGGCGCCTTCCTCAATATGCTGGCCCTAGAGAAGTGAGGTTTTTGACGCCTTGCTACCCACGACCAGTTAGGTTATGGGACACCTTTATCTTTGACAGTAGTACAGGATTAAGCTTAGATGGAGTTGCGTACTGAGGTATGTCCGTTATATATGCTACCTTTTCATTGATGGTACTGTTTTTGTCTTCTGTTTTTGATTACAGGTGTTTCTGTAGGTGGTGTAGCTACTGGCCTCGTCATTAATGGTAAAAAAAAGTATATTCTCCGTCACTGCTGTTGTAACGATGATGAAAGTAATACATGTTGATTATCATTATTACTATCTCATCATTTACGGGCAAAGGCATGTTCTTTGTGAATGTTGTTGCCATGAACAGATGAAAAAAGTGTACAAAACTGCATACACACGGGGAATGGATGAAAAAAAGCACATGAGTGCTCATCCCATTATCCTGATATTAAAATAAATAAATAAATAAATGATAATGCCAGTAATGAGATTCCATCATTACTGTCTTGTAATTATCGGTAAAAAGTATGTTCTGTGTATATATTGTTATAACGATAAAGAAAATAATGAATTATCATCATTAATACTGCTGCTGCTGCCACTACTGCTGTCACTGGTATGCGAGCCGCTGCCGCCACATTATTTTGCAGGTGAGATTCTATCCATGCATGTGTTTGCCTTTCTTTTCCAGAAATCCTGGTCACCAGCCCTTTTTTTCCACTATCCTTGAAAATGGAACGGTAATCTCATGATGTATGTTGGCAGTTCTGTACAGCCTAGCTATTCCATTTCCACAGCAGCAGACATCGCGTTAATGCACACAGTACAGACAGCTCTCTGTCTCTCTCTGTCTGTCTCTCTCTGTCTCTCTATCTCTCTCTCTCTATCTATCTCTCTATCTCTCTGTCTGTCTGTCTGTCTCTTTCTCTCACTGTCCAAACTTGTTTGTAGCTGAGGCGTGGATACAGAGTGGCATTGCAGGAGAGTTACGGTGTGGTGGTGTGGTATTTAGTTTTTTAGCTAGCCTGCTCTTGAGCACAAGGTTTATGATGCTAGCAGTTTGCAGCTTTTGTGGTTTGCTCTTGCTGTCAGTGTTGTTGTGGTGCTTTTTTTTTCGTGTCCTTACACACTTCGCTTTGGAATGTTTTGATGGATTTGAAGACATAATTATTGTACTGTTAATGACGAAGACTGTCCTGTATGCATGCTGTCGTCGTTATCATAGTGTCCATTGTGTCATAAGGGCCTGCTCTTGCTGCTGCTGCTGCTGCTGCTGCTGCTGCTGCTGCTGCTGCTGCTGCTGCTGCTGCTGCTGCTACTACTACTACTACTACTACTACTATTGCTACTGCTGCTAATTGCATTGCTGTTGCAGCTGCCACTGCTGTTGTATACTATAACCTCCCTTGCATTCTTTTTCATAAAGATGTTCCCCAAACACAAGGCATAGATTTCACTAGCTGTTTATTTTTTTTCTATATTATACATTTTTTTCTCACAACAATTCTTCTATGCAAATTTCCCTTTTCTATTTTATTTCATCTTTTGCTGGCAGCAGCGGCAGGCCACAAAGAATATATAATTAGTCTTAGGGCTGCAACAGACAGTTCCGAATCGTGGAAAGTGTCTTACTGTTAGGTACCACAGAGGGTGAGTGAGGTTTCCATCATAGCTGGGACCTCTGAAGACTGTTCAACCAGGAGCCGAACCTCGAATCTGGTCAGGTCAAAGGCATGATACTTACTGAATAAATCAGCAAATGCTGTCATTAAAAACGCTTATTTTAAAGTGGATTTATGATTTCTTGAATCTTGGACAAAAGTTAAATTTATTCTTAGAATAAAGTAATAGGTAATTATTAGTAGTCCTGCTCTTCTTATACTTCACTTTACTTTATTATATATATATATATATATATATATATATATATATATATATATATATATATATATAAGAGAGAGAGAGAGAGAGAGAGAGAGAGAGAGAGAGAGAGAGAGAGAGAGAGAGAGAGAGAGAGAGAGAGATCACATGTGCAATACTTTATAATCGATGATGCCATCAGCTTTATGTTCCACCCAAAACGCAATTGCCCCAGCTATGAATTCATAAATGAAACTTTTTTCTCCTTCTGAGAAAATGATATGTATTTTGTCTCTTTCAGTGTTATCATACCTATGCTTTTCATGTGGTTGGTTATCGATTTAAATTCGTATGCAACAAGCAAGGTAAAAACATATATAAGTGATACGCTTCTACTGTCACCGAGATTAGATCATACTTTGCTTAAGTAGCCCACTTTTTATGGATTTGTTTGGATTTGTTTTTTTCTAAAATCCATGTAGCATATAACAGTTTAGTAGTATATTGTGCAGGAAGGGTTCGCGTTACTTGATTAATTTGGGTTGTTTTCTTACATGTTTGTGCAATACTTTTTAGCTTGCCCATCTGCTGTAAGACAGGTTGTGTCTAAAGCATTCAGTTGGGTTTTCAATAGAGATTTGTTTGCGTGTGTCTTGCTATTTCTTTTTTTCTAGACAGTGCTTTCTTCTTATCGTCCTCCTGAGGAAATGGTACAGTAACCGTATAATGTGTGTGTGTGTGTGTGTGTGTGTGTGTGTGTGTGTGTGTGTGTGTGTGGTGTGTGTGTGTGGTGTGTGTGTGAGCGTGTGTGTGTGTGTGTGTGTGTGTGTGTGTGTGTGTTGACACCGTTTGTTTAAGCAGTACAGGTATTGCGTTCACGCACTTGCGGTTTGTCCACATTTCAGACTAGTAACCAAGGCGACGGTGAAGTGTGACATTTCGAGGGATTACACGAGCGATGGATTTTAGAGGGTGGAGTGGAGTACTAAGCTTATCTATCCCTCGTGTTGCAACATCTTCCCTGATGTCACTGTTCATGCCTTCATCTTTGTCTGGAATAGTTGCAATGCCAAACGTTGTGACTGCTGGCTAGAAGACTGACGATGGAAGTGGTGTGCTGTTTGTTATCATACGCGTGGTTGTGATAAAGTACTACTGCTGCTGCTGCTGCTGCTGCTTTTACTACTGCTACTACTGCGGCTGCTGCCACTTCTACTTCTGCTGCTACTGCTACTGCGGCTGCTGCTGCTGCTGCTGCTCCTGCTACTGCTGCTGCTGCTTCTGTTGTTGCTTCTGCTTCTGCCGCTACTCCTCGTCGTCCTCCTCCTCCTCCTCCTACTCCTCCTCCTCCTTCTACTACTACTACTACTACTACTACTACTACTACTACTACTACTACTACTACTACTACTACTACTACTATTACTACTACTACTACTACAACAACAACAACAACAACAACAACTACTACTACTACTACTACTACTACTACTACTCCTCCTCCTCCTACTCCTCCTCCTCCTCCTCCTCCCACTCCTCCTCCTCCTCCTCCTCCTACTACTACTACTCCTACTACTCCTACTACTACTCCTACTCCACCTCCTACTCCGCCTCCTACTACTACTCCTACTACTCCTACTACTCCTACTACTCCTACTACTCCTACTACTCCTACTACTCCTACTACTACTACTGCTACTACTACTACTCCTACTACTCCTACTACTACTACTACTACTACTACTACTACTACTACTACTACTACTACTACTACTCCTCCTCCTACTACTACGATTTTGCAACCAGCCTCCTCTACTCCTCGCGGTTTTCCGCTTTGTGAATTGACTTACATGCAACACCATAGCGAAATGGTTTTCCGATAACGGAAGACCCATCCTACCTTTGAAAAGAGTAGGCCATTACGTGCCGATACGAAATATGATGACAAAATGTACCAAAAAAACCCCAGCGTGCACTCTGGTACGGAGCTAAGATAATGATCATCCCCGAAGTCGGAATGCGGCTACCTTCATGGCTCGTTGGGGTTTAGCAGTTGTATATACGAAACGTTTCACTATTTTATGAACCTCGGAGCTCTAGCCATTCATTGAACGAAGAAAAAAACAAAAGTAATAACAGTCAAGTCGGTGATGTGCGTTTTACCGTTGTTCACTTCTAGTGATATTAGATGAACACCCTGTCGTATTGCAATGTGCATGTGCATGCTTGTATGTGTACATGTAAGTTTGATACGTGTTAATCTTATTCATGGATGATTGCATATGTGTAAATGACTTGAATGGAAGGTCTTTGATTTATTTCTTTACAAAATTTAGTACTATATAAAATTCATGCATTATTATTGTTAGTATAAGTAGTAGTAGCAGTTTATGTACAATTAAGAAGAGGTATTGACATGTGAGTGTGGGTGTGTATTGCGCTTTGATTTGTTGCTTTACAAGATTCAGCGCTATATAAATTCCATACATTATTATTATCATTATTATTATTATTATTATTATTATTATTATTATTATTATTATTATTATAATAAGAAAAAGCTTCCCTTCCTCCTTCACCCCTCCGTCCCCCCACCT
>CM054147.1:66582094-66589594 GCA_028751875.1 Rapana venosa
AAAACAAAAAGATAAAAAGTAACAAAAGGACACGGTACACACAAAGAACTCATAGCTAGGTACAATAAAAGTACTCGGTACACCATGACAGGGGGAAAGGTATTTGCATTTTATTGTTGTCACAAATTGTATATATCTCATGCAGGTGTTAGTTTTTGCTGCTCTTGTTTCATTTCAAAGCCAGTCAAAAAGTTGGCAAGGCTAATATCTTAGAAAGGGTGCTTGTGTATGTGCTGTGTGTGAGGTACCATTTAGAGATCCGTTGTATTTTTTAATCCATGGGTCGTTTTTAACAGCACTAGAAGTATTGTTCCATATTTTTGCCCTTTTTCTGTATGTCTCTGTAATTATTTCTGTCTTTTTTATTGAGTACGTCCCTGTCACTTTAAACCCTCTCGCTTTCCCTGTTTCTTGTCTATTATTTTGTCCATTTTTTTGTGTTTTCTCTGTCTGTCTCTCTGTCTATGTCTGTCTTTCTGTCTATGTCTGTCATTCCGTCTGTGTCTGTCTCTCTGTCTGTGTCTGTCTCACTGTCTGTGTCTGTCTCTCTGTCTGTGTCTGTCTCTCTGTCTATGTCTGTCTCTCTGTCTATGTCTGCCTCTCTGTCTATGTCTGTCTCTCTGTCCATGTCTGTTTCCCTGTCTATGTATGTCTTCCTGTCTGTGTCTGTCTCTCTATGTCTGTCTCTCTGGCTATGTCGGTCTCTCTGTCTATGTCGGTCTCTCTGTCTATGTCTGTCTCACTGTCTGTGTCTGTCTCACTGTATGTGTCTGTTTCTCTGTCTGTGTCTGTCTCTCTATGTCTGTCTCTCTATCTATGTCTGTCTATGTGTCTGTGTCTGTCTCCTTGTCTGTGTCTATCTCCCTGTCTGTGTCTGTCTCTCTGTCTGTGTCTGTCTCTCTGTCTGTGTCTGTCTCTCTGTCTGTCTGCCTCCCTGTCTATGTCTGTCTCTCTGTCTCTCTGTCTGTGTCTGTCTCCCTGCCTATGTTTGTCTCCCTGTCTATGTCTGTCTCTCTGTCTGTCTGTCTCCCTGCCTATGTCTGTCTCACTGTCTATGTCTGTCTCTCTGTCTGTCTGTCTCCCTGCCTATGTCTGTCTCCCTGTCTATGTCTGTCTCTCTGTCTGTCTGTCTACCTGTCTGTGTCTGTCTCTCTGTCTATGTCTGTCTCTCTGTCTATGTCTGCCTCCTTGTCTGTGTCTGTCTCTCTGTCTGTGTCTGTCTCCCTGTCTATGTCTGTCTCCCTGTCTGTGTCTGTCTATGTGTCTGTGTCTGTCTCACTGTCTGTGTCTGTCTCACTGTATGTGTCTGTTTCTCTGTCTGTGTCTGTCTCTCTGTCTATGTCTGTCTCTCTATCTATGTCTGTCTATGTGTCTGTGTCTGTATCTCTGTCTGTTTGTCTCCCTGTCTATGTCTGTGTCTCTGTCTGCCTCCCTGTCTGTGTCTGTCTCCTTGTCTGTGTCTGTCTCCCTGTCTGCGTCTGTCTCTCTGGCTATGTCTGTCTCTCTGTATGTATGTCTTCCTGTCTGTGTCTGTCTCTCTGCCTGTGTCTGTCTATATGTCTGTGTCTGTCTCTCTGTCTATGTGTGTCTCCCTGCCTGTGTCTCTGATTAATAATGATAACAATAATAATAATAATAATAATAATACAATAATAATAATAATAACAACAAGAATTAAAAAAAAATAATAATAATAATAATAATAATAATATAATAATAATAATAATTCATGACATTTATACAGAGCTATATCTTGCAAAGACAAATCAAAGCGTTTGCATTCAACCTATTCTTACGCAGTCATGCAACCCAATAACTAACAATTAATATTTTAAACAAACAGATATTACAAACATGGTATGCTGCAGACCAAATCCATCATATCACCTCTCTCTCTCTCTCACTCTCTCCTCGTTCTCCTCTCTCTTCTCACCTCTCTCTCTCTCTCTCTCTCTCTCTCTCTCCTCTCTCTCTCTCTCTCTCTCTCTCTCTCTCTCTCTCTCTTTGTTAGTTTGTTTGTTTTGTTTTGTTTTGTTTTAGTGTGTGTGTGTGTGTGTGTGTGTGTGTGTGTGCGTGCGTGCGCGCGCGCGCGCGGGTGTGTGCTGTTGCATGTATGCATGCATGTGGTTTGAATATTCTGTTAACCTTTGTTTTTTTTTGGTTTGATATTCTTCTTTCTTCTATCATGATAGTATTCGTGATAAAGGTGGGGACTGGATGTAAAAGTCACATTAGTGCTTATTCATCAACATTGAAATAAAAATTATTTGATTTTATTTCAATTTGTATCGTTTCATTTCATTTCATATTATTTCATTTTATTCTATTCTATTTTACTTTATTGCATTTTATTCTATTTTATGTTTAATTTATTCTATATCTCTTTCATTCACTTCCATCCTTCAGTTAGTTACACAAATATTCATTCTTCGCAAGATTATTTTATTTATTCTTGTATCCTATTCTTTTATATCGAGGATAACGGAATAAGCACTTACGTGCTTTTTTACACCCAGTCCCCGTGTGTATGCAGTTTTGTAAATTATGTCTTCCGTTCCCACCGGCACACAAGGGCCTACTCTTACGAAAAGCGGAACAGGATTTAACGTGTGCGCAAGATGTTCTGCGTGAGCTCGCACACGGGGCCTCAGTTTATAGTCTCATCCGAAGGACTTTTGGGGAGAGTGGAGTCTGCACTGATGTTAACTCCAGGGGAAAATATCCCCCTTGAACGGGAATCGAACCCGGGTTGTGAGATTGCGAGCGCAATGTTCTAACCTCTAGGCTATCTCGTCCCCCAGGATCATCATCTCATGCTTTTCAGAGAGCTCTTCTCTCCAAAAGCTTCACGAGAATGAGTCAGTAAGTACAAGAGCAGCAAAAATAAGAAAGTGGATCCATTGAATTCTTATCACGTGTGGTGCTTGTCACTGTTCTCCTTTGTCTTCGAATGAGCAGAATTCAAACAAAACGAATGAGAAAAAATAGAAGCATTGTGAAATTGCCCTGTGTGTACAGAAAAGCACTTAGAATCTCATTCTTGTCACCAACTTATATTGTGATGTAAGTACCGTTTCTTTTCAAAAATGTATGTCTAAAATGTTGGTCAGTGTTTCGCCTTAGACAAAAGAGTGTCTGTGTTCTGTGTGTGTGTGTGTGTGTGTGTGTGTGTGTAACTGTGTGTGTGTGATGTTGCCTTTATCAGTTCATGCCTTTATCACTCATTATGCTGTAACTGCTGTTTCTTTTCAAAATGTATGTATAAAATGTTGGTCAGTGTTTCACCTTAGACAAAAAGTGTTTGTGGTGTGTAGGTTTGTGTTTGTGTGTGTGTGGTGTGTGTGTGTGTGTGTTTGTGTGTGAGTGTGTAGGTGTGTGTGCTGATATTGCCTTTATCAGTTCATACTTTATCACTCATATTATGTGCTGTAACTACTGTTTCTTTTCAAAATGTATGTCTAAAATGTTGGTCAGTGTTTCACCTTAGACAAAGTGTTTGTGGTGTGTATGTGTGTGTGTGTGTGTGTGTGGTGTGTGTGTGTGTGTGTGTGTGCATGCGTGTGTGTATGTGTGTGTGTGGTGATATTGCCTTTATCAGTTCATGCCTTTATCACTCATATTATGCTGTAAGTACTGTTTCTTTTCAAAATGTATGTCTAAAATGTTGGTCAGTGTTTCACCTTAGACAAAAGAGTGTGTGTGTGTGTTTGTGTGTGTGTGTTTGTGTGGTGTGTGTGTGGTGTGTGTGTGTGTGTGTGTGAGTGATATTGCCGTTATCAGTTCATGCCTTTATCATCATATTATGCTGTAAATACTGTTTCTTTTCAAAATGTATGTCTAAAATGTTGGTCAGTGTTTCACTTTAGACAAAGAGTGTTTGTAGTGTGTATGTGTTGTTTTGTGTGTGGTGTTTGTGTGTGTGTGTGTGTGTGTATGAGTGTGTGTGGTGATGTTACCTTTATCAGTTCATGCCTTTATCACTCATATTATGCTGCAACTACTGTTTCTTTTCAAAATGTATGTCTAAAATGTTGGTCAGTTTTTCACTTTAGACAAAGAGTGTTTTGGTGTATGTGTGTGTCTGTCTGTCTGTCTGTCTGTCTGTCTGTGTCTGTGTGGTGATGCTGCCTTTATCAGTTCATGGCAAGAACATCCACTGGAGCTATTATGGGCAGAGCTGAAAGCGTTGTTCTATGTCTTTGTCTGAGTGTTTGTTTTACCTCTGGGTTTTTGTGAATGTTTCTCATGGGCTATGTTTGCTTTTCTGTCTTCTTGTGTCCTTATTTCTCTATCTGTCTGTCTGTTTCTCTGTCTCTGTCTCTGCCTCTGTCTCTTCTCTCTCTCTCTCTCTCCTCTCTCTCTCTCTCTCTCTCTCTCTCTCTCTCTCTCTCTCTCTCTCTCTCTCTCTCTCCTCTCCAGATCCAATACAATTTTTCATTCTTTGCACGCTCTTCCCCACTCTCACTTCTTTCTCTCTTGTGTTCCTCCCTTCTTCCAGCATCTCAAAGCGACAGATGGAGTCATTAACTACAGAGAGAGACAGAGAGCAGCACAGTCAGCAAAGTGGATCCATTGAATTCCTATCACGTGCCCTGGTTCACACTGTTCTTCTTTGTCTTGGAGTGAGAGCAATTTGAATATACCCCCCCCCCCCCAAAAAAAAAACCCACACAAAACCAAAACAAAACTTTGTATTCACAATGAACTAATAGCATAATAGTGGGGGAAAAATACTTGACACATATGGAAAAATATGTATTCGACTTGCATTGTTGTCACCACTTTCTTATCTCATGGTGGTGTTAGTTTTGGCAGTTTTTTTAAATTTTTATTTCAAAGCATGTACAACTTGGAAAGGCTTATATCTAAGAAAACATGCTTGCGTATGTCCTGTGTGTAATGTTGTATTCAAACATACATATTTGATAATGCATGTGTTTTTCTTAAACAACACTAGAAGCATTGTTCTATGTCTTTGTCTTTTCATCTGTCTGTCTCTGTCGTTCTCTCTGTCTGTCTATTTTTTTCCTTGAATATGTCTGTCACTCTAAGTTTTTGTCTATCATTTTGTCCTTTTGGGGATTTCTCTGTCTCTCTGTATGTGTCTGTCTCCCTGTCTGTATTTGTCCCTGCATGTGTCTGTGTGTCTACTTGTCTGCCTGTCTCTCTCTCTGTCTATCTGTCTGTCTGCCTGTCCATCTGTCTATCTATCTGTCTGTCTGCCTGCCTGCCTGCCTGCCTGCCTGCCTGCCTGCCTGCCTGTCTGTCTATCTATCTATTTATCTATCTATCTATCGATCGATCAATTGATCGATCGATCTCTCTATCTATCTAGCTAGCTAGCTATCTATTTATCTATCTATCCATCTACCTATCTATATATCTATCTATCTATCTACCTATCTATCTATCTATATCTTGGTCGAAAAATCTCCCTCTCGGACGAGAACTAAAAGGGCGTGCTGTTAGTAAGCTGCTGCAAATTTTTGCATTTAAGCTTCAAAATGTCAGTTACTGGCCTTCCAGCAACTGTAGCAACAACTTTAAACGCCCTGCTGATCGACAACGTCCTATCGAGCTGGAAAGTCGCGGGGGAGAGCGGCAGCGTTGTCTTCGTCTTGGACTGAAGCCAGTTGACAAGTCAGTATCAACAGAAATGGCGGACCCAGTGCTGAATCGTAATTCGCGAGTTCAGTATTTTCGCAAGAAGTGCCCTTCCCAAATCCGTCGTGACGTCCAAAGAAGTAAACAACATCAAGAAAGACAGGCAAGTCGTCAGTGTGACAAGGACAGTGTTTTGGAAGAGCCGGTGTTGTCTGACAGTGAATCCCTGCATAGTGAGAGAGTGGATGCCGAATCAAAACAAGCCAGTGTGTACACAGAGCTGTGTGTTGACAGTGCAGTGAATGTCCCAGCCACACTAGATTCTCTTGATTTGCCGTGTGAACCAGCAACAGACAGTAAGATCGGTATGTCTTCTGAGGCGTCTGATGTGCAGGAAGAGCTGACAGTTGGCTGCACAGTGGATGACTCTCATACTGGTATTGTGAAACAGTATGTGTCTACTCTAACTGACAAATGTGTGCAGCGTAGATTAAGGGACAGCAAGAGAAACACAGTTTCGAAAGGTGGTGGTACATAGTTTGGTTGATCAAAACATTGTGATGTGTGAATCAGATGACATCACCCTGGAATACTCTTGGAATGGAGATCCTGGCGAGGAATCTAAGTGTGTGTTCTGGTACATCAAGCAAGAAGAGAAAAACATGTTGCCAGAAGAACGTGTCAGGCTTGCCAGACTTCGTAAAGGGAAACAGTGTACTAACACACAACACACAGCGACAGTGGTGGCCAGTGCTGAGCAGGAGTTACATCATCTTCGGGACCTGATCCAGTCTTACATGGGCTGACTTCGTCTTACATGGGCTGACTTCGCTGGCTGTAGACTGGAAAAGGAAAGGCTGGTTTGAAAATTGGGACACTTGAGACACAGACAATAATGTATCGAATCTTGATGTACATACCACTACTGCCATGGTTTCCATGTCATTGTAATCACGTTGCGTTCAATATCGTCGTTACCGCGCCGCAGCGCTATATGGCTTGATCGCTAAATAGCAATAAAATTGTGTCAAATAAAATAAATTGTGTATATCTTGGTCTATCTGTCTGTCTAGCTTGGTCTCCCTCTCTCTCTATCTCTCTCCCTCTCTTTCTCTCTCTCCTCTCTCTCTCTCTCTCTCTCTCTCTCTCTCTCTCTCTCCTCCTCTCTCTCTCTCTCTCTCTCTCTCTCTCTCTCTCTCTCTCTCTGTATCTCTTTCACTTGGTTGTTGTTTGCTTCTTTGATTGTTGGTTTTGTTTATGTTGTTTTAGTGTGTGTGTTTATGTGCTCATATGTGTTCCTGGCTTGTGTGTGGTTTGAATGTTTTGTGAAACTTTGCTATTATTTGGTTTGGTTTTTCTTTTCTTTTCTCTATCATGATTTTATCCCCGATAAAAGTGGGGACAGGCTGTAAAAAGCACATTAATGATTATTCATCATCATCGAAATAAGAGCAGTTCATTGCATTTCATTTTATTTCAATTCATTTCGTTTTATATCAGTTCATTTCGTGTTATTTTATCTCTTTCATTATCTCCTACCCTTAAGCCAATTACATATACATTCCTTCTTTGCAAAATCTTCATCACCTCACGTCTTTCAGTAAGTTCTGTTCCTATCTTTCTTTTAATCTCCACGAGAATGAGTCATTAAGTACAGGGCAGCAAAAATAAGAAAGTGGACCAATTGAATTCCTATCATGTGTGGTGCTTGTTACTGTTCTCTTTTGTGTTGGAATGAGCAGAATTCAAACAAAACTAATGAGAAAAAATAGAAGCATTGTGAAATTGTCCTGTGTGTACAGAAAAGCACTTAGAATACCTCTTGTCACCAAATCATATTGTGCTGTAACTACTGTTTCTTTTCAAAATGTATGTCTAAAATGTTGGTCAGTGTTT
>CM054147.1:66594594-66599594 GCA_028751875.1 Rapana venosa
GCATCTGCACTTGTCAAGTCTGTCCTTCATGGAACAGTACAAGGAGGGAGACGAAGAGGCAGACAGAGAAAACGATGGGAAGACAACCTCAGACAGTGGACTGGCCTTGGGTGGAACTGCATGCTACAGAAAGTTGTTAACCGCGAGGAGTGGAGGAAGCTGGTTTCAAACTATATTCAGTGGTGCATGCCCTAATCTGCTAGACTTCGGGGATGGGTAAAGGTGAAGGTAAAGTTTTATGTTCGTAACACTGTTTCCTTTCAAAAGGCATGTCCAAATGTTTGGGTCAGGATTTCGCCTTAGAAACAGTTTGTTGTTGCGTGTGTGATGTGATGAAGCCTTTAAAAATTCATGGTCAGACGTCCGCTGGAACTTTTATGGGGAGAGCTGAAAGCGTTGTTCTGTGTCTTTGTCTGTGTGTTTCTCTGCCTCTGTTTTTCCTGTTGTGTTTGGGTTTTGTTGGGTCTTTGTCTCTCTGCTTCTTCTTGGTTAAGTCTGTTTTTTCTATCTCCTTATGTACATCTTTTTTTTTGTCCTTCTGTCGAAGTTTTCTCTCACTCTGTGCTTCTTGTTTGTTCGTCTGCCTGTCTTTCTCTGTCCGTCTGTCTCTGTTTTTGTCTGTATGTGACTCTGTCTCTCTCTGTGTCTTTCTCTTTCTGTGTCCTTCTGTCTCTCTCATCTCACTATGTCTGTGTCTGTACGTGTATATATGTCTCTCTGTCTGTCTGTTTCTCTCTCTCTCTCTCTCTCACTCTCTCTCTCTCACTCTCTCTCTCTGTTACTCTGTATTTCCATGTCTTTCTCTTTCTTTAATTTCACTATGTCTGTCTGTTTTGTATGTATATGCATGTCTCTCAATCTGTCTGTCTGTCTGTCCCTCACACACACACACACACACACACACACACACACACACACACACACACACACACACACCTGTCCTTCCTTCCCCCGGAACAATTACTATCATTCACTCCTGGGGGTTTTTGCAAATTACTCATCCCCTCTTGCCTCTTCGCAAACTTCCCTTTTTTTCTCGAAGAATTCCAAGGAGAGAGAGAGAGAGAGAGAGAGAGAGAGAGAGAGAGAGAGAGAGAGAGAGAGAGGAGAGAGACAGACAGACAGACAGACAGACAGACAGAGAGAGAGAGAGGGAGACTGAAGTGCGGAGCACTGAAATAAGCAAGGTGAATCAATGGAATTTCAATCAAAAGTGGTCATCCCTATACATCATTGTCTGGAAATACTAAAAAAAAAAATGAAATAAAAGAAAGAAACACAAAAACACGAAAGAAAGGGGGAAGAGAAAAGCAAACCCCCCAAAAATCCCAGACAAAGTAATGAAAACGCAAGAAGGAAGGACATAAACAAAGAATGGAAAGACAGAAAGAAACAAAGAGAGAAACACAATGATGACGCGACGAAAGAAGGAAAGACCAAAATAGAGAAAGCAAACAATTACTGACAATAGGAAATCGAAAACAAGCCCAGGTAATCAGGTACAACCTGTTCCCCATTTTGAACTGATTTCTCAAAGACTTCTTGCTTAGAAAAAAAAAATCACCAAAAAAATATCTTTCAGTAACAGCACTTTAGGCTTTTTTTTTTTTTAGTAAGGACCATGCCTATGACCTTATCTGACCTAACTTTCGGCTCCTGGATAAGCCTTCGTCAAGGGATCCCAGCATTTTTTTGTTTAATTCTTCGTCGAACGCTCAGACAGCAAGTAGTGTTGTCCGTTTCATGAGCGAAAATGGGTCACGCTGCCATTAAGCGCTTGATAAATCAGACCCACCGTATACGATTTCGGCATAAGAGAGAAATGTTATCTTTCTGGATCCCCCCCAAAAAAGTTGGAGAATGGACCAAGAGGGCAGAAAACTGAAACAAAGAGAGTGATAGAAAACAAAGAATTATCCAGCACAGGTTTTCCAGGAGGTAGGGATGCTATTTATATTGACAGGCCCATGGCATCTCCACGGGGAGATACTAGCAATGTTTAGCTAGTTTATCCTCTGTGGTGCCTTACAGCGAGAAACTTTTTCAGACTTTAGAAGTGTCAGTCACATTTACAAGAATACTGGATGTTTTATGTTGTCTATTCAAACTGCCATCGAAAGATGATAACAACAGAAAGGAAATGTACTCAAAATATATGTTGCAAAAAAAGCAAATAAAAGTAGGAGAAAGTAAAAACCCAGTTTTTTTCATTTCACTTCATTTTATTCTTTTATATCGAGGATAATGGAATAAGCGCTTATGTGCTTTTTTACATCCAGTCCCCGTGTGTATGCGGTTTTGTAAATTTTGTCATCTGTTCCCACCGGCACACAATGGCCTACTCTTACGAAAAGCGGAACAGGGTTTAAAGTGCGCGCAAGA
This sequence comes from Rapana venosa, assembly GCA_028751875.1. Taxonomy (NCBI): domain Eukaryota; kingdom Metazoa; phylum Mollusca; class Gastropoda; order Neogastropoda; family Muricidae; genus Rapana; species Rapana venosa. The sequence goes on from CM054147.1 coordinate 66,596,977, forward strand.
TGTTCTGCGTTCGTTCACACACGGGGCCTCGGTTTATAGTTTCATTCGAAGGACTATATATGTTGCAAAAAAAGCAACTATAAATAGGAGAGAGTAAACACCTAGTGAACAATTATGCCTTTTATTTTGGGAATCCCATTAAAAAAGGATGCAAGGGAGGTTATATGGTTTGTATCCAGCCAAGTGGTCAGCCTTAGCTAGATAATAACCCAAACATTGCAATACACTTGGTAGCATAGAGAAGAGAAGTTGGGGGATAAATGGCCAACACTTGGATCTACAAGAGATACGATTGACAAAATAATGTGTTGCTGAGAAAATAGTAGTGAAGTCAAGTCAAGTCAAGTCAAGTCAAAAACACTTTAATCATCCCATGAAGGGCAATTACAATACTGACAGGCAGATTGATACTCATCAAATATATCAAAGACACAAAAGCTATATTTCATATTGGTTTTCAAATAAAATGTCACGACACACACACACACACACACCACACACACGCGCGCAAGCGCACACACACGCAAACGCCCGCACACACACACATCAATTGTGAACACAATTTTAAACCCATTGACTAGAAGACATAAAAACTTATTTTTACGCACGCATATACGCAGCACGTACACACACACGTGTGTGTAAGAACTAGGTAGTCAACATCATTGTGAATTCAGAATTCGAATGCTTACTGGCATAAAAGAATTTCTTTTTCTGTTGGTTTTGCTGATGGGACACTGAAAACGGCGTTCCGAAGGCAACATTTGAAATTCTGGAAACAAAGCATGAGAAGGATCAGCCAAAATGGCTGTGGCTTTGCGTACAAGCTGCTGATTGCAGAACGACATGAGATCTCTTTGTTCTTTTCCAATTATTTTTGAGCAGATTCTTACAATTCTCTGCAGGCCATTCTTGTTTTTAACACTAAGGTTATTGTACCAACAAATGAAAGCAAAACTTAGAACACTCTCTATGTAAGACTTGTAAAACAAGGAAAGGATCTTTTTGTCTACAAAAAATGAGTTCAGTTTCCTCAGAAAATACAGACGTTGTTGTCCCTTTTTGACAATAGCGTCAGTGTTAACGTCCCAGTTTAACTTGTGGTCAAAAACAGTTCCCAGATACTTATAGTTCAAAACGTTTTCAACCTCTTGATTATGGATAATAATATTCTTAGGAGTATGCCCTGATCTTCTGAAGTCGATAGGCAGGTCTTTAGTTTTAGAAACATTTAGCTCCAGATAGGCCTCGTCACACCAGTGTACGAACTCGGTGAGGGCTGGACCATGGTCTAAGACTGATCCGGATAAGAGGGATAACAGAGCACTATCGTCTGCGAACTTTACCAGAAAGGAATTTCCATAGTTGCTTCTGCAATCTTCTGTGTATAGAATGTACAGAAGTGGTGAGAGGACGCAACCCTGCGGAGAACCAGTGCAGGTAAATCTAACCGAAGAAGATATTTTGTTGGCCAAAACACGCTGCGGTCTGTTGGTTAAAAATTCAATCAGCCAACGAACAAGTTGATTGTCTACATCAAATTTTGAAATTATTTTGTTAACCAGAACGTGAGGCTGCATTGTATTGAAAGCTGAACTAAAGTCAGCGAACAATATTCTGGCATGAGAGTCAGGTGTTTCCAAGTGGCTATACAACTTGTTCAAAATGAATAGTTTGGCATCTTCGACACCCTTCGAGACCTGTATGCAAATTGCAGTGGGTCAAGGTCTTTCTCTGTAGCAGAAAGAATGAGAGATTTTACGATCTTTTCCAGCGTTTTCATCACAAGAGATGTGAGAGCTACAGGTCTAAAATCGTTAGGCCGAGAAGGATTGGGTTTCTTTGGAAGAGGTATTACATTGGAAGTTTTCCAAATAACAGGAATCTGACAAGTATCCAGTGAGGCCTGGAACAGGTGTTGAAGGACACTGGCAAGCTCAGTAGCGCAGAATTTCAGGGTTCTTCCACATATACCATCGGGTCCGGGAGATTTGTTAATATTTATTGCCTTTAAGTGCTTACAGATAATTTCTTCATCAACAATGACGCTATTCTCAGAAACTAGGGATTGCTTCAGATCATTTAATTCATCTGAGAAATCATGCTTTTCAAAGCGAGTAAAAAATGCGTTTAGATGGTCTGGTAAGTTGTTATCACATACTCCCTGCAAACTGATCTTTGACCTATGTTGGACACCTACCATATTTACTGCAGACATATTGATGAATAATAAAAGAAAGAGATAAAGGGAGAAAGAAAGAAGGACAAAGCAAATGAAGAACCAAGGAAACAAAGGTATATTTTTTAAAAAAACTGATGGAAAGAAGAAAAGAAAGGAGGAAAGGGGAAAATGAAAAGAAGAATGACTGAAAAGAAAGCAAAGAAAAAAATGCAAGCAAGAATTGAAAAAAATAAAAAAGAAAGAGAGAAAGAAGGCTCGGTAGAAAAGTGACTGAAACAAGAAAATGAAAAGAACAATAATGAAATGAAGAATGAATGAAAATGAAGCAACGAAAAAAAAGCAAGAAAGAATTAATAAGAAAAAGAAGTAAAGAAAGCAATGCACACATCAAAAAAGACATCAAGAAAGAAAGCAAGAGAGAAACAGAAACAGAAAG
>CM054147.1:66609594-66617094 GCA_028751875.1 Rapana venosa
ATGCATTATGTTATGTATGTGTTCACTCATGGGGCCTTGGTTTCTACTCTTACCTGAAGGATATTCGTGGGAGCAGAGTCAGCACTGATGTTAACTCTTACTTTATTTTGTTGTTACCTAACACTCAAGGGCTTCTCAGTGCATCACTACTGCCCCTGTGGATACAGACAGAAGCTGGGCGCCTGCTTAGCTCAGTGTGTTTGTTGTTAGGGAGCCTGTCCCTGCCTTCAACACTGCAGCAGCTTACCCATAACATGCACTCTGTCTGTCTCTCTCACCCCATCTGAGAATTAACCGTGACACTGCAACACTAGTGCAGACTTTTGATGAGAAGATTGCCTTGTTTGTGGGGATGACGTTCGACACATCGGCAGACATTTTCCTCATTCCTGATAGTTGTTTTTGCTGTTTAATGGAGTATTGTGGTTGCTATGCTAAGAGCTGTTTATGGTATGACGAAATTTCGTGTGTAGTATTTTAAAGCATAACAGATGATATTATTGTTACTTTTTTGTTTGTTGGTTGGGGTTTTTGTTGGTGTGCTTTTTCATTTTTGTTGATTTTGTTTTAATAATAATAATAATAATAATAATAATAATAATGCATGGAGTTTATATAGCGCTGAATCTTGTAAAGCAACACATCGAAGCGCTTTTGTTTTGTTTGTTTTTGTTTGGTGTTTTGGGGTGGGTTTTTTTTCGTTTTGGGGTTGTTTGCTTGTTTGCTGGGGTTTTTGTTTGTTGTTTGTTTTATTGGGTTTTTTTTTTCTTGTTTGCTTGTTTTTGATTCTGTTTGGGTTTTCGGGATTGTGGTTTATTTTCGTCTGTTTTTTTTTTTTGAGGAAAGGTACTCCTTGTTCCTTAGCTAAATCTCTAAGGTCCGCCAATAGTGTGATGCTTGCATGCGTGACCATTTTTGCTCACTATTAAAGTAGCCGCTTTCATATTTTAGGGATGATTTCTAAACAATATGTGCACGCATTTTTCTAATATATGTGTTGTCAACTCTTCTTACCAGCATGAATGGCCTACTCCTTCTAAAGGCAGAACAGGTTTTAACATGTGCACAATATTTTCTGCATGTGTTCACACATGGGACCTTGGTTTATACTCTTACCTGAAGGCTTTTCGTGGGAGCAGAGTCAGCACTGATGTTAACTCTTACTTTATTTTGTTGTTACCTGACACTCAAGGGCTTCTCAGTGCATCACTACTGCTCCTGTGGATACAGACAGAAGCTGGGCGCCTGCTTAGCTCAGTGTGTTTGTTGTTAGGGAGCCTGTCCCTGCCTTCAACACTGCAGCAGCTTACCCATAACATGCACTCTGTCTGTCTCTCTCACCCCATCTGAGAATTAACCGTGACACTGCAACGCAAGTGCAGACTTTAGATGAGAAGATTGCCTTGTTTGTGTGTGTGTGTGTGTGTGTGTGTGTGTGTGTGTGTGTGTGTGTGTGTGTGTGTGTGTGTGTGTGTGTGTATGTGTGTGTGTGTGTGTGTGACGTTCCACACATCAGCAGACACATTCCTCATTTCTGGTAGTTGGGTTCTTTTGCTGTTTAATGGAGTATGGCAGTTGTTATGCTAAGAGCTGTTTATGGTATGACGAAAAGTCGTGTGTAGTATTTTAAAGCATAGATGGTATGATTGTTGCTTTTTTGTTTGTTGGTTGGGGTTTTTTGTTGTGTTTTTTTTCGTTTTTGTTGATTTTTGTTGTTGTTTTGTTTTTGTTTGGTGCTTTGGATTGTTTTCTTTGTTTGGGTTTTTTCATTTGTTTATTTTGGGGGTGGGGGGTTGTTGTTTGTTTTAATGTGTTTTATTTGCTTGTTTTTGATTCTGTTGGGGTTTTGGGGTTGTGGTTTTTTATCGTTTGTTTTTTGGAGGAGAGGTATTCTTCATTCCTCAGCTAAAGCTCTAAGGCTCACCAATAGAGAGATGTTTGCACGGGTGGCCATTTTTATTCATTATTAATGCTGCCACTTTCATATTTGGGGGGTGATTTATACTCAAGACACCAGTGAGTATGTATTTTTAGATACATTTGTGTCATCTGTTCTTACCAGCATGATTGGCCTAATTCTGCTAAAACCAGAACAGGTTTTACCATGCATGCATCATGTTGTGCATGTGTTCACACATGGGGCCTTAGTTTATACTCTTACCTGAAGGCTTTTCGTGGGAGCAGAGTCAGCACTGATGTTAACTCTTACTTTATTTTGTTGTTGCCTGACACTCAAGGGCTTCTCAGTGCATCACTTCTGCCCCTGTGGATACAGACAGAAACTTGGCGCCTGCTTAGCTCAGTGTGTTTGTTGTTAGGGAGCCTGTCCCTGCCTTCAACACTGCAGCAGCTTACCCATAACATGCACTCTGTCTCTCTCACCCCATCTAAGAATTAACCGTGGCATTGCAACACAAGTGCAGACTCTAGATGAGAAGATTGCCTTGTATGTGTGTTTGTGTGTGTGTGTGTGTGTGTGTGTGTGTGTGTGTGTGTGTGTGTGTGTGTGTGTGTGTGTGTGTGTGTGTGTGTGTGTGTGTGTGTGTGTGTGTGGAGTGGGGGGGTGGGTGGCATTCGACGCATCAGCAGACACATTCCTGATAGATGTTATTTTGCTGTTTAATGGAGCATTGTGCTAAGAGCTATTTATTGTATGAAGAAAACTTGTGTGTTAATATTTTAAAGCATAACAGCTGGGGGGTTTTTTGCTTGTTTGTTTGTTGATTGTTTTTTGTTGTGTTTTTTTCGTTTTTGGTGATTTTTGTTTTTTTTGTTTCTTTTTGTTTGGTGTTTTGGGTTGTTGTTTTTTCCTTTGTGTTTTTTCATTTGTTTGTTGCAGGGGATTGTTTGTTTAAATGTGTTTTCTTTGTTTGCTTGTTTTTGATTCTGTTGGTGATTTGGGGTTGTGGTGTTTTTTCGTTTGTTTTTTGGAGGAGAGGTATTCTTCATTCCCCAGCTAAAGCTCTAAGGTTCACCAATAGCAAGATTTTTGCACATGTGGCCATTTTTGTCCATTATTAATCTAGCTCCTTTCAGATTTGGGGGATGATTTATAATCAAGACACCAGTGAGTATGTGGTGGTCTTTTTTTAAAGATACATTTGGTGTCATCTGTTCTGACCAGCATGAATGGCCTAATTCTTCTAAAAATCAGAACAGGTTTTACCATGTATGCATTACATTCTGCATGTGTTCACACATGGGACCTTAGTTTTTACTCTTACCTGAAGAATTTTCGTGGGAGCAGAGTCAGCTCTGATGTTAACTCTTCCTTTCTTTTTTTGGTTACCTGACACTGAAGGGCTTCTCAGAGCATCACTACTGCCCCTGTGGATACAGACAGAAGCTGGGTGCCTGTTTAGCTCAGTGTGTTTGTTGTTAGGGAGCCTGTCCCTGCCTTCAACACGGCAGCAGCTTACCCATAATATGCACTCTGTCTCTCTCACCCCATCTGAGAATTAACCGTGACACTGCAACACAAGTGCAGACTTTAGATGAGAAGATTAGCCTTGTATGTGTGTTTGTGTGTGTGTGTGTGTGTGTTTGTGTGTGTGTGTGTGTGTGTGTGTGTGTGTGTGTGTGTGTGTGTGTGTGTGTGTGTGTGTGTGTGTGTGTGTGTGTGGACGACGTTCGACACATCAGCAGACACATTCCTGATTCCTTGTAGTTGGTTTTTGCTGTTTTAATGGAGTATTGCGGTTTCTATGCTAAGAGCTAGGTATGGTATGAAGAAAATTTGTGTGTAGTATTTTAAAGCATAACTGATGACATTATTGCTGATTTTTTGTTTGTTGTTTGGGGTTTTTTGTTGTGTTTTTTTTCGTTTTGTTGATTTTGTTTTGTTTTGTTAGTTTTTGTTTGGTGTTTTGGGGTACTTTTTCATTTGGGGTTTTTCATTTGTTTGTTTGGGGGGGGGGGGGTGTTGTTTGTTTTAATGTGTTTTCTTTGTTTGCTTGTTTTTGATTCTGTTGGGGCTTTGGGGTTGTGGGGTTTTTTCGTTTGTTTTTTTGGGGGAGAGGTAGTCTTCATTCCCCAGCTAAAGCTCTACGGTTCACCAAAAGCGAGATTTTTGCACATGTGGCCATTTTTGTCCATTATTAATCTAGCTCCTTTCAGATTTGGGGGATGATTTATAATCAAGACACCAATGAGTATGTGGTTTTTTTAGATACATTTGGTGTCATCTGTTCTTACCAGCATGAATGGCCTAATTCTTCTAAAATCAGAACAGGTTTTACCATGTATGCATTACGTTCTGCATGTGTTCACACAAGGGGCCTTAGTTTATACTCTTATCTGAAGAATTTTCGTGGGAGCAGAGTCAGCACTGATGTTAACTCTTACTTTATTTATTTTGTCTTACCTGACACTCAAGGGCTTCTCAGTGCATCACTATTGCCCCTGTGGATACAGACAGAAGGTGGGCGCCTGCTTAGCTCAGTGTGTTTGTCCCTGCCTTCAACCTGTCCCTGCCTTCAACACTGCAGCAGCTTACCCATAATATGCACTCTGTCTCACTCACCCCATCTAAGAATGAACCGTGACTCTGCAACACTAGTGCAGACTTTTGATGAGAAGATTGCCTTGTTTGTGGGGATGACGTTGGACACATCAGCTGACACATTCCTGACTCCTGATAGTTTTGTGGTTTTTTTGCTGTTTAATGGTGTATTGCGGTTGCTATGCTAAGAGCTGTTTATGGTATGAAGAAAATTCGTGTGTAGTATTTTAAAGCATAACTGATGATATTATTGCTGCTTTTTTGTTTGTTGGTTGGGTTTTTTGTTGTGGTTTTTTTCGTTTTTGTTGATTTTGTTTTGTTAGTTTTTGTTTGGTGTTTTGTTTTGGGTTTGTTTTCGTTTGGGGTTGTTTGTTTGTTGGGTTCTTTTGTTTGTTGTTTGTTTTGCTTGTTTTGGATTCTGTTGTGTTTTTCGGGATTGTGGTTTATTTTCATTTGTTTTTTTGGAGGAAAGGTACTCTTTGTTTCTCAGCTAAAGCTCTAAGGTTCACCAACAGTGTGATGTTTGCATACATGGCTATTTTTGCCCACTATTAAGGTAGCGTCTGTCATATTTCAGGGATGATTTCTAAACAACATGTGCACGCATTTTTCTAATATATGTGTTGTCAACTCTTCTTACCAGCATGAATGGCCTACACCTTCTAAAGGCAGGGCAAGTTTTAACATTTTTGCTTTATTTTCTGCATGTTTTCACTCATGGGGCCTTAGTTTATTCTCTTACCTGAAGAATTTTCGTGGGAGCAGAGTCAGCACTGATGTTAACTCTTACTTTATTTTGTTGTTACCTGACACTCAAGGGCTTCTCAGTGCATCACTACTGCCCCTGTGGATACAGACAGAAGCTGGGCGCCTGCTTAGCTCAGTGTGTTTGTTGTTAGGGAGCCTGTCCCTGCCTTCAACACTGCAGCAGCTTACCCATAACATGCACTCTGTCTGTCTCTCTCACCCCATCTGAGAATTAACAGTGGCACTGCAATACAAGTGCAGACTTTAGATGAGAAGATTGTGTGTGGACAACGTTCAACGCATTAGCAGACACATTCCTCCTGATAGTTGTTTTTGCTGTTTAATGGAGTATTGCAGTTGTTATGCTAAGAGCTGTTTATGGTATGAAGAAAATTTGTGTGTTATTATTTTAAAGCATAACAGCTGGTATTTCTTTTTGCTTTTTTGTTTGTTGGTTGTGTTTTTTGTTGAATTTTTTTCGTTTTTGTTGATTTTGTTTTGTTTTGTTAGTTTTGTTTGGTGTTTTGTTTTGGGTTTTTTTCGTTTAGGAGTTGTTTATTTATTTGTTGGGGTTTTTTTGTTTGTTGTTTGTTTTATTGGGGTTTTTCTTGTTTCCTTGTTTTTGATTCTGATGGGGTTTGGGGGCTGTGGTTTGTTTTTTTCGTTTGTTTGTTTGTTTGTTTTTGGAGGAGAGGTATTCTTCAATCCCCAGCTAAAGTTCTAAGGTTCACCAATAGCGAGATGTTTGCACATGTGGCCATGTTTGTCCATTATTAATGTAGCCCCTTTCAGATTCGGGGGATGATTTATAATCAAGACGCCAGTGAGTATGTGGTAGGTTGTTTTTTTTAAAGATACATTTGGTGTCATCTGTTTCGACCAGCATATATGGCCTAATTCTTCTAAATTCAGAACAGGTTTTGCCACATATGCATTACGTTCTGCATGTGTTCACACATGGGGCCTTAGTTTCTACTCTTACCTGAAGGCTTTTCATGGGAGCAGAGTCAGCACTGATGTTAACTCTTACTTTATTTTGTTGTTACCTGACACTCAAGGGCTTCTCAGAGCATCACTACTGCCCCTGTGGATACAGACAGAAGCTGGGCGCCTGCTTAGCTCAGTGTGTTTGTTGTTAGGGAGCCTGTCCCTGCCTTCAACACTGCAGCAGCTTACCCATAACATGCACTTTGTCTCACTCACCACATCTGAGAATAGCCATGGCACTGCAATACAAGTGCAGACTTTAGATGAGAAGATTGCCTTGTGTGTGGGGATGACTTTCAACGCATCAGCAGACACATTCCTCCTGATAATTGTTTTTGCTGTTTAATGGAGTATTGCAGTTGTTATGCTGAGCTGTTTATGGTATGAAGAAAATTTGTGTGTTATTATTTTAAAGCATAACAGCTGGTATTTTTTGTGCTTTTTTGTTTGTTGGTTGTGGTTTTGGTTGAATTTTTTTCGTTTTGTTGATTTTGTTTTGTTTTGTTACTTTTGTTTGGTGTTTTGTTGGGGTTTTTTTCGTTTAGGAGTTGTTTATTTGTTTGTTGGGGTTTGTTGTTTGTTGTTTGTTTTAATGTGTGTTTTTTTTCTTGTTTCCTTGTTTTTGATTCTGATGGGGTTTTGGGGCTGTGGTTTGTTTTGTTCGTTTGTTTGTTTTTAGAGGAGATGTATTCTTCAATCCCCAGCTAAAGTTTTAAGGTTCACCAATAGTGAGATGTTTGCACAGTTGGCCAATTTTGTCCATTATTAATGTAGCCCCTTTCAGATTTGGGGGATGATTTAGAATCAAGACACCAGTTTGTATGTGGTGGGTTGTTTTTTTTTGAAGATACATTTGGTGTCATCTGTTCTGACCATCATATATGGCCTAATTCTTCTAAATTCAGAACAGGTTTTGCCACATATGCATTACGTTCTGCATGTGTTCACACTCATGGGGCCTTAGTTGATACTCTTACCTGAAGGCTTTTCGTGGGACCAGAGTCAGCACTGATGTCAACTCTTACTTTATTTCTAGTTGCCTGACACTCAAGGGCTTCTCAGTGCATCACTACTGTCCCTGTGGATACAGACAGAAGCTGGGCGCCTGCTTAGCTCAGTGTGTTTGTTGTTAGGGAGCCTGTCCCTGCCTTCAACACTGCAGCAGCTTACCCATAATATGACCTCTGTCTCTCTCACCCCGTCTGAGAAATAACCGTGGCTCTGCAAGTGCACACGATTGCCTATGTTGACGATGTTCAACATAC
>CM054147.1:66622094-66634594 GCA_028751875.1 Rapana venosa
AGAGAGACAGAGACAGAGACAGACAGACAGATAGACATACAGACAGAGAGACAGACAGACAGACAGAGAGATAGAAAGATAGACGGATAGACAGACGAGACAGACAGACAGACAGACACAGACACAGAGAGACAGATAAACAAACAGAGAGAGAGAGAGAGCAAACGCAGGAGAGAGAAGAAGAGAGAGAGAAAGAGAGAGAAGACAGACAGACAGACAGACAGACAGACAGACAGAGAGAGAGTCAGACAGACAGACAGAGACAGACAGAGCAAACGCAGGAACTAACAAACAAACGAACGAATGAATGAATGCATGAATGAACGAATGAATGAATGAACGAACGAACGAACGAAGAAATGAATGAATGAATGCATGAATGAACGAACGAATGAATGAATGAATGAATGATTGAACGAACGAATGAATGAATGAATGAATGAACGAACGAACGAACGAATGAACGAATGAATGAACGAACGAATGAATGAATGAATATTTTTGAATGAAGGAATCTCTGTATTAAGGAAATCCAGCACTCAGTAAAAGGAAATTCAATAATAAAAGAATCAATCAAAGAAATTAATACAAATCTGTAGCACAATCAGTATTGCAATAATATCTATAGATGACGAAAAACTCCAACAACAACAAAAGAACTATTGAAAAGAGTCATCCTTTTTTTTTTTAAACCAACCAACCTCCCCATGAATGGGCAGTTTATAAATCACTTAGACCTGGGATCGCAATGCCCTAACCACTTTATTGATCTTGTTTTGTTTTCTTTTTCATCTATCTACTTATCTATCTATCTATCTATATTTTATATCGAGGATAATGGAATAAGCACTCATGTGCTTTTTTTTACATCCAGTCCCCGTGTGTATGCGGTTTTGTCAATTCTGTCATCTGTTCCCAACCGGCATACAACGGCCTACTCTTACGAAAAGCGGAACAGGATTTAACGTGTGCGCAAGATGTTCTACGTGCGTTCGCACACGGGGCCTCGGTTTAGAGTCTCATCCGAAGGACTTTTTGGGGGAGAGTGGAGTCTGCTGCACTGATGTTAACTACGTGTGTTTATTTGTTGTTTTTTTCCGCACTAGACCTGTATTATTATCTCCTTTTATTTAAAGGCTTGCAGAGTCATGGTGGGGTCTGACCCATTGTTAACATCCACAGAGAAGCACTCTCTCAAATCACACACCCAGGTTTTTTTTCTCCGAAGTTGGAATGCAGCTATATGCACTATGTCACTGTGGATAAACCTCAGAGCTCTCACTATGGACAAAGCAACAACCCACAGGCAACAAGCAAACAAAGAAACAAAAACAAAAGACACTTTGTGATAGAAATCAAATACCCAGAGTTCCATACAAAAGTTTTCTACACATACCATGGCACCAATCGTTAGCATATATGTTAAGTAAAAAAAAAAAAAATAATAATAAAAACCTCCTCTCTCTATGAAGCAATAATTTTACTGGCATACAAAATGAAAATGTTCTATACAAATATCATGGCAAAAACACAGTTACTCAACCAAAACAACACAAAAAAATAAAATAATAATAATAATGATAATAATAATGGATGGAATTTACATAGCGCTATATCTTGCAAAAACAAATCAAAGCGTTTGCATACAACACAACCCATACACCTACACCCAATACCAATTAACAGAGTTCACAAATCCAAATGTACACACACACGCGCGCGCGCCCATGTGCCCGCCCCCCCCCCCCCCCCCCCTCCCAACCCCCTAATTTAACATTTCTTGTCATAATCCTAACAGGGAACAAAAAACCCGTAACACTAGGGGACAAAAAAATAATAATAAAACATCTCCTTTTTGACACGATGATTTAAGAAAGTGATAAATGAACAATAAAGGCCCAATCAATCAATCAATTCAACAAAACAGTTTGCAAACCACAATCCTCGTCAATAGGCCTGAAGACAGCGGAGATGAGATGAGAGAGCTGAAAGGAGACCCCCCACAAAAACCACACACACACACACATGCACACACACACACACATACACACACACACAAACAACCACACACCACACACACACGCACGCACACACACGCACACAAACACACACACACACACACAACAAACACACACACACACCCACCCACCCACCCCACACACACACAAACACACACACACACAAACACACACGCAAACACAACACACACACACACTCACACACACAAACACACACACACACACACACACACACACACACACACACACACACACACACACACACACACACACACACACACACACACACACACACGCTCAAAAAGCCTGATTGCGTGATTCTCAGACTGACAGGAGGAGAGGGGGAAAAACCTAAGGGGAAAAAGATCACCGTTATTTGGACCTGTTGCCTTTGGCTCCAGTGCCTGTCACAGAGAGAAAAAAAACAACCCAACCAAACAGACAGAGAGAGAGACAGAGAGCGAGAGTGAGAGAGATGCAGTGGGTGTGGGTGTGTGGGTGGGTGGGTGGAGGAGAATGGTGGAAAGAAAGTGTGAGAGAGGGGAGGAGGAGTAGAGAGGAGGGACAACAGAGAAGAGGGAGAGATGGGAAAAGGGCAATAGAAATATGTGGGAAGGGGGATGAAGGGAGCATGGAGAGAGAGAGAGAGAGAGAAACATAGACAGAGACAGACAGAGACAGACAGACAGACAGACAGAGACAGACAGACAGAGAGAGACAGAGACAGACAGACACAGACAGACAGACAGACAGAAACAGACAGATACAGACAGACAGACAGAAACAGACAGACTCAGACAGACAATCAAAGGGGAATGAGGAGATATGGAGAGAGATGGATGGGGGGAGAGAGAGAAAGAGAAAGAAAGAAGGAGAGATAGAGAGAGAGAGAGAGAGAGAGAGAGAAATAAATAAATGAATGGGGGAGATAGGTAGGAGAGAGATGGATAAGGTGGATGGGGAGGAGAGTGAATAATGAGTGAGAGACAAAGACAGAGACAGAGAAAAATAGCGTCATTGAATTAATGGAAGTGGATAGCTTTTTGATTACAAATTCGAGAAAGTTGTTCATTTTTGTCTACTGCTTTCACATAACAGAAATTGGCCTCCTCTTTAATATGACTGCGATCATTATTTCAAACCTATACACGATAGAATAATACTTTTGAAAACATAGCAACAAACAGGTAAAGTAGTAAATAATAAGAAAGCGGATACCAGCGAAAAACTAGATAAATAAAAATGCAATAAATATATAAATTGACAAAATAAATCATCGGGAAGTTTTAAGCTCAGTTGGTAAACAAGCAAGCAAAGACACACACACATCTAAATCCATTGTAATATATTGCCACTCCTCTTCACATGCTCATACACACACACACGCATGTACGCATGCACGCATGCACGCCAGCACACAGTGCGAACGGATGCCAAAATTTACAAAACTGCATACACACGGGGACTGGATGAAAAAAAACACATGAGTGTTTATCCCATTATCCTCGAAATAAAAGAATACAATAAATAAAACACATACACACACATACAGACACACACACGCTTACACACACAAACACACGGAGACTTTGTCATACACACGTTACTCCACATGCGCGCACACATTACTCACATACACACATGCTTACACACACAAAAACACACAAACACAGCACACACAAACACACTCACACAAACACACACACACACACGCACACACACACAAACACACACGCAAACACAACACACACACACACACACAAACCCACACAACACACACACACACACACACACACACACACACACACACACACACACACACACACACACACACACACACACTCAAAAAGCCTGATTGCGTGTGATTCTGAGACTGACAGGAGGAGAGGGGGGGAAAACCTAAGGGGAAAAAGATCACCGTTATTTGGACCTGTTGCCTTTGGCTCCAGTGCCTGTCACAGAGAGAAAAAAACAACCCCAACCAAATAGACACAGAGAGAGACAGAGAGCGAGAGAGCGAGAGTGAGAGAGAGAGAGGCAGTGGGTGTGGGTGTGTGGGTGGGTGGGTGGAGGAGAAGGGTGGAAAGAAAGTGTGAGAGAGGGGAGGAGTAGAGAGGAGGGACAACAGAGAAGAGGGAGAGATGGGAAACGGGCAATAGAAATATGTGGGAAGGGGGATGAAGGGAGCATGGAGAGAGAGAAAGAGAGAGAAACATAGACAGAGACAGACAGAGACAGACAGACAGACAGAGACAGACAGACAGACAGAGAGAGACAGAGACAGACAGATACAGACAGACAAAGACAGACAGACAGACAGAAACAGACTGACAGATACAGACAGACAGAGACAGACAGACAGAGACAGACAGATACAGACAGACAGTCAAAGGGGAATGAGAAGATATGGAGAGAGATGGAGGGGAGAGAGAGAGAGATGGAGGGGAGAGATTGAGAGATGGAGGAGAGAGAGAGAGAGAGAGAGAGAGAGAGAAGAGAGGAGAAATGAATGGGGGAGATAGGTAGGAGAGAGATGGAGAAGGTCGATGGGGAGGAGAGTGAATAATGAGTGAGAGACAAAGAAAGAGACAGAGACAGAGAAAAATCGCGTCATTGAATTAATGGAAGTGGATAGCTTTTTGATTACAATTCGAGAAAGTTGTTCATTTTTGTCTTCTGCTTTCACATAACAGAAATTGTCTCCTCTTTAATATGACTGCGATCATTATTTCAAACCTATACACGATAGAATAATAATTTTTAAAAAATAGCAACAAGCAGGAAAATTAATCAATAATAAATAAGCATATACCAGACGAAAAACTAAATAAATAAAAAGGCAATAAATACATAAATGGACAAAATAAATCATCGAGAAGTTTAAACTCATTTGCCAAACAAGCAAGCAAAGACACACACATCAAAATCCATCGTAATATGCTGTCACTCATCTTCACACATACACACACACACACACACACACACACACACACACACACACACGCACGCACGCACGCACGCACGCACGCACGCACGCACGCTCGCACGCACGCACGCACGTACACAGTGCGAACGGATGCTAAAATTTACAAAACTTCATACATATGGGGACTGGATGAAAAAAGCACATGAGTGTTTATCCCATTATCCTCGAAATAAAACAATTAAATAAATAAATAAAACACACACACATAGACACATACACAACACACACACACACGCATACACACACAAACACACAGAGACTCCCTCATACACACATTACTCCACACACACACGCGCGCGCGCGCACACACACACATTACTCACACACACACTTACACACACACACACACACACACACACATAGACTCTCTCACACACATTACTCCACACACATACACACACATAGGCACACACAGACACACACACACTTACACAAATAAAGACTCTCTCACACACATTACTCCACACGCGCGCACACACACACACACACACGCACACACACACACACACGCACACACACACACACGCACACACGCACACAAACACACACACACACACACGCACACACACACACACACACACGCACGCACACACACACAAATACGCACACACACATACACACGCACACACACGCACACACACACACACACACACACACACACACACACACACACACACACACACACAGCTATTGCGTGTGAGCATGGTCGACTGAGACGAGTTGGGGGGAAAATCTAATCGAAAAAGATAACTGTCATTTGGCCCTGTTGCCTTCAGCTACTGTCAAGTGGGGGAGGGGAGGGGGGTAGAGAGAGAGAGACATACAGACAGACAAACAGACAGACAGAGAGACAGGCGGACAGACACAGTCAGACAGATAGGGAGACAGATACAGTCAGACAGGCAGATGGCAAGGCAAGGTAAGGCAAAACATTTAATTCCATAGGCCTCTGGCCTTTGGAAACAGTACAGAACAATGACAGACACAGGAGAGAAAAAAGAAAAAAAAAAAAGAGAGAGAGAGAGAGAGAGAGAGAGAGAGAGAGAGAGAGAGAGAGACAGACAGACAGACAGACAGACAGTCAGACAGTCAGACAGACAGAAAGAAAGACAGATAGACAGATAGACAGAGACAGACAGACAGACAGAGGGCAAGGCAAGGCATTTGATTCTGTAGGCATCTGGCCCTTAGAAACAATACATAACAATGATAGATATAGGGGGTAGAGAGAGAGAGACAGAGAGACACAGAGAGAGACAGAGTGAGACAGAGACAGACAGACAGACAGGCAGGCAGGCAAACAGACAGACAGACAGACAGAGAGGCAAGGCAAGACAAAGTGAGGCACAATATTTAATTCCAATGGCGTCTGGCCCTTAGAAATAGCATTTAACAGTGAAGATACATGAGAGAGAAACATACAGACAGATAGACAGACAGACTGACAAACATACACAATGACAGCACACATCAGACAGACATACACAGACAGCCAGACAAACACAAGATAGAGAGACAGACAAACGCAGATAGAGACACATACATACAGACAGACACAAACAGACATATAGACACAGATAGACTGACAGCCACACACAGACACAGAGTCAAGAGGAGCAGAGAGCAGAAAGAGTTTGTACCCAGCATTTAGATCAATCATGGAGCATTGCATTTGCTGTGGACTCTAGCTTAGCGGAATATCATTCATTACATAACTGAAGCACAGCCCTCAGGCTTGCAGTGAAGAGAGGATGACAATGAACACTTAATGAATGGATACAAGTGGCAAACAATGGACTGAGGAACAACAAACATGCTTATAAACAAATACACACACACAAAAGCGTGCAGTAAAATAAAAGCTAAATACAATCAGTATATTACCTTCACAATGGCGGTAGTTAAGGTAAAAGATAGAAATTATGTGTGCAGCTCCATGAGAAGTGTAACTAGCTGTGGTTTATTGTTGTTGCTGTTGTTTGTTTGTTGTATTTTGTTGTATTTTTGTTTTGCTTTGGGGGGTACAGAATATAGATTTGCTTGATTCCTTGTGTGCATGTGTTTATTTATTATTTTTTTAATATTATTCTTTTACATCGAGGATAATGGAATATGCACTTATGTGCTTTTTTACATCCAGTTACCGTGTGTATGTGGTTTTGTAAATTCTGTCATCTGTTCCCACTGGCACACAATGGCCTACTCTTATGAAAAGCATAACAGGATTTAACGTGTGCGCAAGATGTTCTGCGTGTGTTTGCACATGGGACCTTGGTTTATAGTCTCCTCTGAAGGACTTTGGAGGAGAGTGGAGTCTGCACTGATGTTAACTCCAGGAGAGAGTATGTGTGTGTGTAGGGGGAGGGATGTGTGTGTGCATGTGCCTGATTTCCTGCCTGCCTGTCTGCCTGCGAGTGTAATTTGGGGTTTTGGGGAAAGTTTTTGGTGAGTTTTTATGCTCTGTCATCCTCTGTGTCATTCCTGTCCAGATTTGAATGTGTGTGACAGAAGGGCAGACAGACAGCCAGACACAGACACATACAGAGTCAAGCTGAGCAGAGAGCAGAAAGAGTTTGTAGCCAGCATTTAGATCAATCAATGGGCATTGCATTTGCTGTGAACTCTAGCTTAGCGGAATATCATTCATTACATAACTGAAGCACAGCCCTCAGGCTTGCAGGGAGGAGAGGATGACAATGACCCCTTAATGAATGGACACAAGTGGCAAATAATGGACTGAGGAACAACAAACATGCTTATAAACAAATACACACACAAAAGCATGCGGTAAAATAAAAGCTAAATACAATCAGCATGTTATCTTCACAATGGCGGTAGTTAAGGTAAAAGATAGAAATTGTGTGCAGCTCCATGAGAAGTGTAACTAGCTAGCTGTGGTTTATTGTTGTTGCTGTTGTTTGTTTGTTGTATTTTGTTGTATTTTTGTTTTGCTTTGGGGGGTACAGAATATAGATTTGCTTGATTCCTTGTGTGCATGTGTTTATTTATTATTTTTTTAATATTATTCTTTTACATCGAGGATAATGGAATATGCACTATGTGCTTTTTACATCCAGTTACCGTGTGTATGTGGTTTTGTAAATTCTGTCATCTGTTCCCACTGGCACACAATGGCCTACTCTTATGAAAAGCATAACAGGATTTAACGTGTGCGCAAGATGTTCTGCGTGTGTTTGCACATGGGACCTTGGTTTATAGTCTCCTCTGAAGGACTTTGGAGGAGAGTGGAGTCTGCACTGATGTTAACTCCAGGAGAGAGTATGTGTGTGTGTAGGGGGAGGGATGTGTGTGTGCATGTGCCTGATTTCCTGCCTGCCTGTCTGCCTGCGAGTGTAATTTGGGGTTTTGGGGAAAGTTTTTGGTGAGTTTTTATGCTCTGTCATCCTCTGTGTCATTCCTGTCCAGATTTGAATGTGTGTGACAGAAGGCAGACAGACAGCCAGACACAGACACATACAGATGTCAAGTGAGCAGAAGGCAGAAAGAGTTGTAGCCACATTTAGATCAATCAATGGGCATGGCATTTGCTGTGAACTCTAGCTTAGCGGAATATCATTCATTACATAACTGAAGCACAGCCCTCAGGCTTGCAGGGAGGAGAGGATGACAATGACCCCTTAATGAATGGACACAAGTGGCAAATAATGGAATGAGGAAAAACAAACATGCTTATAAACAAATACACACACAAAAGCATGCGGTAAAATAAAAGCTAAATACAATCAGCATGTTATCTTCACAATGGCGGTAGTTAAGGTAAAAGATAGAAATTGTGTGCAGCTCCATGAAAAGTGTAACTAGCTAGCTGTGGTTTATTGTTGTTGCTGTTGTTTGTTTGTTTGTTGTCTTTTGTTGTATTTTTGTTTTGCTTTGTGGGTACAGAATATAGATTTGCTTGATTTATTGTTGTGTGTGTGTGGTGGGGGGGGGGGGGGGGGGGTGGTGATGTGCATGTGTGCATGCATGTGCCTGCTTTTCTGCCAGCCTGGGAGTGTATTTTGGGGCTTTAGGGTGGAGTTTGTTTTTGAGATTTTATGCTCTGTCGTCCGCTGTGTCATTCCTGTCCAGATTTGCCTGTGTGTGAGAGAAAGACAGACAGGCAGAGAGACAAACAGACACAGACACACATACAGAGTCAAGCTGAGCAGAGAGCAGAAAAAGAGTTTGTACCCAGCATTTAGATCAATCATCATGCATTGCATTTGCTGTGGACTCTAGCTTAGCGGAATATCATTCATTACATAACTGAAGCACAGCCCTCAGGCTTGCAGTGAAGATAGGATGACAATGACCGCTTAATGAATGGACACCAGTGGTAAATTATGGAATGAGGAAAAAACAAACAAACAAACGAACACATGAACAAACGCATACAGTAAAATAAAAGTTAAATACAATCAGCATGTTATCTTGGCAATGGGGGTAGTTAATATAGCAGACGGCAGTTTGGAACATTTTGTGTACACCTCCATGAGAAGTGTGGTGAGCTGTGGTTTTGTTGTTGTTGTATTTGTTTTATTTTTGTTTTGCTTTTGGGGTGCAGGATATTGGTTTGTTTCACTCCTTATGAGAGAGAGAGAGAGAGAGAGAGAGAGAGAGAGAGAGAGAGGCAGACAGACAGCCAGACACAGACACAGACAGAGTCAAGCTGAGCAGAGAGCAGAAAGAGTTTGTACCCAGCATTTAGATCAATCATCGGGCATTGCATTTGCTGTGGATTCTAGCTTAGCGGAATATCATTCATTACATAACTGAAGCACAGCCCTCAGGCTTACAGTAAAGAGAGGATGACAATGACCGCTTAATGAATGGATACAAGTGGCACACTATGGAATAGGAAACCCAAACAAAAACAAATACACATAAAAAACATACAATAAAATAAGAGCAAAAGACAATCTGCAGGCTATCTTGGCAGTCTGGGTAGTCAATATAGAAGATGATAGTTTGGAACGTTTTGTGTACACCTCTATGAGAAATGTAACAAGCTGTGTTGGTGGTGGTGGTGGTGGTGATGGTGGTGGTGGTGTTTTTGTTGTTGTTGTTGTTGTTGTAGTTTGTTGGTGTGGTATTTTGTTTTATTTTTGTTTTGATTGGGGGGGGGGGGGTGCAGGATGTGCATGTGTTTGTGCGTGTGTGCGTGTGTGTGTATGTGTGTGTGTGTGCAACAGACAGACACAGAGACAGACACATATAGAGTCAAGCTGAGTAGAGAGCAGAAAGAGTTTGTACCCAGCATTTAGATCAATCATGGGGCATTGCATTTGCTGTGGACTCTAGCTTAGCGGAATATCATTCATTACATAACTGAAGCACATCCCTCAGGCTTGCAGTGAAGACAGGATGACAATGATCGCTTAATGAATGGACACGAGTGGCAAACTATGGAATGAGGAAAAACAAAACAAATGAACACACAAACAAATGCATGCCGTAAAATAAAAGCTGAATACAATCAGCATGTTATATTGGCAATGGGGGTAGTTGATATAGCAGATGGCAGTTTAGAACGTTTTGTGTACACCTTCATGAGATTCATTTATGTATTTATTCATTTATTTGGAAGATAATGGAATAAGCACTCGTATGCTTTTTACAACCAGACCCTGTGTGTATGCAGTTTTGTAAATGTTGTCATCCATTCCCACCAGCTGTGGTTATGTTGTTGTTGTTGCTGTTGTTTGTTCGTTTGTTTGTTTTGTTTTGGTTTTTTTATTTGCTTTTTTGGGTGCAAAATATTGATTTTCTTGGTTCCTAGTGCATGTGGGGGGAGTGGGGTGACAGACAGACAAACAGATAAGCACAGAGACAGACACAGATAGAGTTAAGGCTAGCAGGGAGCAGAAAGCTTTGTAAAGAGCAGTTCAGATCAATCATCTGGTATGGCTGTGGACTCTCACAGAATATCACTAATTATATAAATGAAACATTGCCTAAGGCACACAGGGATGAGAGGATGACAATGACCACTTAATGAATCGACACAAGTGGTAAACAATGGAATGGGGGAAAAGAATCAAACAAACAAAGAACAAATAATCACACCAACAAACATACAAACAAACAAAAAGGCACCCTAAAACAAAAAGTGAAAACATGCACCATGTTATCTTGACAATGATGGTAGTTAGTGTAGAAGACAAAACGTTATGTGTACAGCTCCATGAGAGTAATAGCTATGTTTTTTCCTGGTTATGTGTTTTGTTTTGTTTTTGTTGGGGGGGGGGGGGGGGGCAGGGGCGGTAGGGAGTGGGGAGAGTGAGAGTGGCAAGGGTATTGATTTTCTTGGTTTTGTGTGTGTGTGTGTGCGTATCATGTGAGTGTGTGAGCGTGCGTGTGTGCACGCATACGTGCATGCGTGTGTGCACCTACTGCCTGCACCTGTGTAGTATGTTCATGAGTGTGTGGTGTGGTGTGTGTGTGATTCAGATTCAGATTCAGATTCAGAATATTTTATTGCCATTTAAGTCATATAGACTTATTTGACACAACAAAAACATTGATTATAATTATATATTTTGGATACAAGTGATGTACACTAAAATGTGTGTGTCCATGCATGCGTGATTGTGTGCATGCTTTCGCGCGCGTGTGCTCATGTGTGTTATTTGTTTTCTTTTTTGGTTGTTGTGCTATCTTATCCTCTTTCTCCTTCCTATCCTGCTGTTCCCATCCCACTTATCCGATCTCCCTGTCCCATCCTTGCCTAGGTTTGTCACGTTGTGTTTATAGGGCCTAGCAATCTACACATAATTTATCAGTGCTAGGCCCCCCTGTGAGGCCATCATCCAGAAATGCCCTGCACACTTGCTGGAACACTTCGGTAGTGTTCAGTGGTGCCTGTCCTGAGCCATAGTACTCTGTGTGGCTTTTTAAACATTGGTTCTTTTTTAGTTAGTTCATTCTTTTATATCGAGGATAATGGAATAAGCACTTACGTGCTTTTTTTACATCCAGTCCCCGTGTGTATGCAGTTTTGTAAATTCTGTCATCTGTTCCCACCGGCACACAATGGCCTACTCTTACGAAAAGCGGAATAGGATTTGACATGTGCGCAGGATGTTCTGGGTGCGTTCGCACACGGGGCCTCGGTTTGTAGCCTCAGTCAAGACTTGCGAGGGAATAGAGTTTAAACACACACACATACACACACTCATCACACACACACACACACACACTCATGCACACACACACACACACACACACACACACACACACACTCATGCACACACACTACACACACACACACACACACACACCACAAACAAACAAGGAAGTAACGGGGGGGAGGGGGGGGGAGGCATGGTGGAAAAACCACATAAATGATGAATACATAAACTAGTAGCATACGGCTTCATCATTAACCTTATCACACAGCAAGCAGTGAAACTAAAACGGCATCGTCATCATATAGTTCATTTGAAAGAAGAAGAAGATGTGAAGAAGAAATGCGAAGAAGAATTGCGAAAAAATGT
>CM054147.1:66652094-66659594 GCA_028751875.1 Rapana venosa
GGAGAGAGAAAAAGGTCAGAGGTTAAAATAGGAAATTCAATAAAAATCATTTCATTTAAGATCCAGAAACATTGATGACATTTCAGTCCCTCTAACCCAAGATTGATTATAAAAACACCATCATTTGCACATGTGTGTGTGCGTGTACGCGTGTATGCGTGCGTGCGTGTGGGGGGAGGGGGTGCATGCGTGCGTGTATGTGTGTATGTGTGTGCGTTCATGTGTGTGCGTTTGTGTGTGCGCGTGTGTGTGTGTGTGTGTGTGTGTGTGTGTGTGCGTGTGCGTGTTGTGTGCTGTGTGTGTGTGTGCGTGTGTGTGTGCGTGCGTGCGCGTATGTGTTGTGTGCATGCGTTCGTGTGTTTGTAAGTGCGTGCTTGCATGTACTTGCGCCTGTATTCTTGTGCAGACCCGTGCGTACTGTTGTTGATGTTGTTATTATTGACGTGTTCTTCTTCTTCTTCACCGTTTTCATCTTTTTTGCTTCTTTTCGGTCATTTAAGCTTCAAAATAAGGATACCTTTCCTTTATTAAATCGATATATATATATATATATATATATATATATATATATATATATATTAGATAAGATAGAGAAGAGAGAGAGAGAGAGAGAGAGAAAGAGATAGATAGATAGATAGATAGATAGATAGATAGATAGATAGATAGATAGATAGATAGATAGATAGATAGATAGATAGATAGATAGATAGATAGATAGATAGATAGATAGATAGACAGACTTGTTTTGCTGTGCTGCTTCCAACGGATATTTAGACAAACCCCAAATACCCTACCTGGGAATCAGGGTAATGTTTCTGACAGCGTTAATGCCATCACCCTCTATCATCAGACAGAAAAGGTCAATGCCAAATACGAAACCTCTGGACTACACTGGCCAGTGTCAGTGTCTGGCAGCTTTGGAAGCAAGGCACCACCAGAGTGGTGAAGGATAGCAGAATGAGATTCTGATGCAAAAGTGATGGCCTTGTGATTTGCTATCCTGCGACCTTCAAAGTAATGGTCTCTGGTATCTAATGTGGTCAGCTGTACCGAAATGACCATTCGTCTATAGTTGTGTAATGAGCAGTGTGTCTGTACAAGTCAGCAAAACGAATCTTTTGTTTTAGGAAGTGTGGATGATCTTTTGGACGGGGAAGAAAAAGAAGAGATGAGTTGAACTAAGTGTGTGTACGTGTGTGTACTAGGGTACTTGTGTGTGTGTGCGTGCGTGTTTGTTTGTGTGTTGTTGTTGTTGTTTTTTGGGGGGGTGCGTGCGTGCATGGCATTCAGTTATATTTTCTCCTGAACATAGAAAGAAAGGTAAGGCTAGGAATGGAACCCAGAACCTCACAGTTTACGTGTGAGGCAGGTAAAACAATAAACCATCCTGCCACTCTCCTTCCTTCCTTCCTTCCTTCCTTCCTTCCTTTAACGTTGTCTTAATATTACTATCTTTATGCACGACGGGAAAGCTCAGTGGTCGGAGCACTCGCTTTCCCCCAGCCAAGTTAAGCAGCGTCGAGTGTGGTTACCAATTGGATTGGTGACCGTTATCGCTCCTTGGCTTCAGTAAAGTTCCCCCAGTTCACCCAGGTGTAAATGGGTACCTGCCCTCTTTAGGGCCAGGGAAGGTAAAGCAGCGAGGGAGAGGAGATGGGCGCCGCCCTCAATACGCTGGCCCTAGAGAAGTGAGGTCTCTGACGCCTCGCTCCCCTACGACCTTAATATAGGTTATGGGACACCTTTACCTTTACCTTTTTGTGCACGACGCTTGAATTTCGACAGAAAGAAAACGCGGTATGCGTTAGTATTGTTTTGGCAGATTGGCCAGTTAATTGAATGGTCGATTGTTGGTTTGGTCGACTAAACTGGTTTAGATTGGCTGTTTGTGTGCTTGTTCGCTTGCTTCCTTGTTTGAAAGTTTCATGGCAGCTAGATTGCTTGTTTCGTTCCTAGGCTCCTTATATTGTTAGCTGCTTGTTTGCATTTGCTTTCTCCGTTGAATTTCTTTTATAAGTTCGTATCGTCAAGAATCCTCTGAAGTCGGAGTATGGCTGCCTGAATGGCGAGGTACTTGAAAAGAGTCATGAACACACGCAAACTGTTCTCCCTGTGTACTTCCTATCTCACAGTGATTCAAAGGTGGGATAAGGAGTGAGTCAGAGTGGCATGTTCTGGGTGACCCCCAGGGTGTAAAGCTGGGGAACGCACAACAACAACAAGAACAACACCCACAACAACAACAGCAACAACAACAACAACGTATTGTCAAGTCATGTCAGAACGTGTTGATACTCATTGAAATTCAATAACCACCGAGTAGAGTGTTATATTTATTACTGATTTTAAAAAAACAACAACAACACAGGTATACGTGTTGAATTCTGCATGGTTGGCGTACTGCTTCCAAAAGCCATGATGACACTGTTGACAATTTTTTTTGCAGGCATTGAGGAACGTGCTGATATTCCCTGCTGCAAAGTTTAATCCCATCTCTCTTCGCCAGTGCCAACGTTTTGCTGGCAAACGTCTTTAACTCTTTCGGCACGCACGAGCCTTCCTGCAGAATAGTTAATCAGGAAAACGATCATTTGGGGACTTGGTCTTTAGCCGTAGATTTCACTCTTCTTCTTTTTTTTTACCATTGTTTTGCTTCTGGAGAAGTTTTCGATTAATTTGTTGAAAGGCGTGGGTGATAAAATACAGCCGGTAAAAATCATTTTCTTCCTTTATGTGTGTGTGTGTGTGTGTGTGTGTGTGTGTGTGTGTGTGTGTGTGTGTGTGTGTGTGTGTGTGTGTGTGTGTGTGTGTGTGTGTGTGTGTGTGTGTGTGTGTGTGTGTGCAGAAAAGTTATGTGGGTGGTGTAGCAATGTCAGAGACGATCTTCATTCATTTTGTCGCTGTGGGAATTGGAAATATATTGTAAAAAAAAATTGGTTTAAGCAAAATCATTCTTATAGATAGATATTCTAACAGGCTGTAAAAACTAGTTCCACTTGATTTGTAATAGGATTTGTTATTGGGTTTTGTTTTGTTTTTTTCATTTGTTTTACATTCCTCGGCTTGTGCTCCGAGATTCCCCAAAGGTTAGACTTTGTGTATGCGACCGTTGTTTTTTTCTTTTGCCTACAATTAAGGTAGCCGCATTTCAACCATGCTATGTTGTCTTCGCTCTCGTCTCTGCATTCCCTCACCGCGTGGGGTGCGCTGTGCCTGGTCTTTTTCCCTGTGCTTATAACTTTGCAGGAGGTCTGCCCGCTGACCTCGGCTGACACATTCCCACTTTAGAGCAGCTCATTTCATTGTACAGGTTGCATGCTGGGTATGTTCGTGTCTCCGCAACCCACCCAACACTGACATGTATAACGCCATCGTTATCGTGCATGTTGTTGGATTTTCTTTATGTGTATATGCATGATGGGGTTTAAGGCACTGGCGTGTCTGCACTTGTCATTATCCTCGTAATTAGTTCGTGGGATTTGGGGGGGGGGGGGGGGGGTGGCAGGTATTGAAGTATTGGTTTGGTTTTGTGTGTGTGTGTGTGTGTCGGAGGGGGGGAGGGTGGTCTATGTTATTTTGCTCTTCGGATAGATTTCCAAGGTTCACCAGCGTGACATTTTTGCGTTTGCGACCATTTTTGTTCATCATTAAAGGACCCACATTTTGACTTCAGAGATGATGTGTAGACATGACACTAGTCGTCATGCAGGGTTTTTTTCCTTTAATCCATCAATGCCATCCATCTTATCCACTCGAATGACCTTTTATTTTGAAAGGCGGAACGTGCGCGCAAGATGTTCTTCCTGATTTCGCACATGGTGACTGGGTTTATCGTCTCATCCAAGGGACTTTCAGGACAATGTACTCAGTACTGATATTAATTCTGGGATAAAAAAAAAATCCCCTTGGATAGGGTACCTCAGGGATGGAGCAAACCTGGGCTTGATCCTGGGTCATCAAATCGTGAATACAATGCTCTAAATGCTAGGCTACCCTGCACCCCATCCTCGAAATGAAAGAATTAAAACGTTCATGTTGCATCCCACAGATAATCTTTGCAATTGTGAGCTTGGTTTATCATAATGATTAGATATCCAAATGCCTACCTCCCCTACCAGCTTTCCAAATTTGGCGCTTGACTGAATAGTCTAGTTTCAAATTGACCCAAGCTTAGTTTAACTTTTTAGGGGATTATAAGTATTACCAATTAACCACCAACGCTGTGTGTGTGAGTGTGTGTGTCTGTGTGTGTGTTTCTCTGTGTGTGTGCATGCATGTGTGTTTGCATGCACAAGTGTATGTTTGTGTGTGTTTATTGCAAGATTCAAGATTTTATTTCAAGAAAAAATCGCAAGGGGTACATGAAAAACATGCACAAACATGCTCAAACTTTGTACAGGAGGACATTATGTTAGCCTTCTACCCATGAATTTCTATTGGGAAGAACTATGGACATGGGAAATGTGCTTGTGCTTGATGGGTGGTAAGGTTGAAGCGACACTTCCTTAATGATGGCCACACACAGCATGTCACAGCCGCTGCTTTTCCTCTCTACTGCAGAAAATGATCTGTCACATACAGTCATCCTGCTTCCTCCCGCTTGCTAGCACAACTCATTTTTTTCCAGACAGCATTTCCCACAACTTCTATTCGGGATATGAACACATCAGAAAGTAGGTAGACTGTTCATAGGTTGGTGTGGTGTGTTTGTGTGTTGTGGTGTGTGTGTGTGTGTGTGTGTGTGTGTGTGTGTCTGTGTGTGTGTGTGTCTGTGTGTGTTTGTATGTATGTGTGTGTGTGTGTTTGTGATGTCTGTGTCTGTGTCTGTGTATAATAAGAGCGATAAAGAGAGAATCACCGTGCTTCCATTTGCTAGCACAACTTATTTCTTTCTGAAAAAACTTTTCTGTCATATGTATTTTAATTTTATAGAAGCACTCTGTGTTTTGTGTTTGTGTGTCATGTGTGCGTGTTTTGTGCGTGCGTGCGTGTGTGTGTGTTGTTGTGGTGTGTGTGTGAGAGTGTGTGTGTGTCTGTTTAGTGTGTGTGTGTGTTATATTTGTTCTATCAACTGCAGGAATAGAAAACTGATTGCATAGCCTGTCTCTTTCAGGAGAAGTAATCATTTCATTCATTTTGATTAGATCGATTTGCACAAATGATATTTGAGAGACTTGTTTGAGAAAAAAAAACCACGTGAATGGACAGAGAAGGTAGAAAGAAACTTGAGCGATGAAAGTGTTTTTACAAAAAATCAGATTAAACGTGTAAGGTATTTGAAGAGATTTTAGATAGTGTTGATTTTAAACTTGAGGTGAGTCTTATTGGAATTGCTGAAATCGATCTAAGACGGCAGCCCTGATAATTATGGCCCTGGTGGTCAGTGGGGCTATAAACAACATCAAATGAAAGGAATGAAATCAGAACCATCAACTCATGGAGGAATTTTTAAAAAAAATAAAACAATTACTTCATCCACAACTGAAACCCCCCATTTTCAACTTCCATTATGTGATGAGTTAAATGCTCTAATAACTAGCCTTTCAAACCCTGAATGTCCTTAATTGCTCAGTCAAACGTGATAGCATCTTTTAACATGTTGAACTCTCAACTCAACTGTTCTCATTGCCGCTGTGATCGATAGTGGTTCCATGCAAAGCCACCAGGGTTCACCATTTGTTCTCTGTCTGTGCTGAGTTCTATGATCTCCTGTAGCCCTAAATTGTAGCATCTTCTGTTTGTATAGCAGTTGTAGTGTGTGTGTTGTTGATGCAGTTGTGCAATATGGTCCATGAAGTCTTAGGTTTGAATCTTGGTGGCGGCGTCTAGTACATTAAGTGTGGGAATCTTTTATACGATATCTCAGATCAACTTCAAGTGCTTGGCTGTATTTAGGTATATACACATGCTGAATACAAAATGTGCACTTTAAAGACCACGTAATTTACGTCAGCATTCTGTGGGTTTTAGACACACTAGCATACCCAGCATGCAATTTGTGCAATGAAATGAGCTACTCTGCAATCGGAATGTGTTGGCTGAGGCCAGTAGGCATACGTCCTGCAGAGTTACAAAGCACGAGATAAGACCAGGCACTACACACCCCATCTGATAAGGGAACTCAGAGGAGAGAGGAAGAAGAGATTCTATGCATGAGAGCATCTGTGTTAATCATGGATTTCTTAAGTCTTGGCAGAAAAATGCCCACTGAAATTTAATTGGCGAGTTGGTTGGCTGGTTTGGGTGGCTGGTTGGTTAGTTGATTGGTCTGCTGGGTGGTTGGTTTATTGGATGGTTGGTTGGTTGGCTGGTTTGTTGGTTGGTTGGTTGGCACGTTGGTTGCTTGATTGGCTGACTTGCTGGCTGGTTGTCTGTTTGGTTGGATATTTATTTGGGTGGTTGGCTGGTTCGGCTGGTTGGCTGTCTGGTTGATTAGTTGGCTGATTGACTAGTTGGTTGGATGGATAGAAGGCTCATTGGCTGGTTGGATGGCTGCATGCCTTGTTGGCTTGTTGGTTGCATGCTCCCTTTTTGGCTTGGCTGCTGATGGCATCTCTAGTGCAATGGTTTGATATGTTATGTATACATAGTTCTCCTTTCCTTTCAAGATATTCATATGCATGGCTGGCTCATTTCCAAAGTGATCAGTGATTAAATGCTTAGAATTCTGCCAGCGTTGAGCCGCGTGCTAATATTCCCTGCTGGAAAGTTAAACCCCATCACTCTTCAAGCCCCAACGTCCTCGCTGCAACGTTTTTTTTTTAATGCGTGTGGCACGCACAGTCCTTCTTGCAGAATATTCATCAATAAAATGGTCGTTCGGGGACGTGCTCTTTGCTGCAGAATTGAATTTTTTGTTTTGTTTTGATATTAAGATTTGAATGGATATGTGAAATTCATTGATTGTTTTCTGTCGGTTCTGTTTCTGCTGCTGAAGATGATGGTGATGATGATGATGATGATGATGATGATGATGATGATGATGATGATGATCTTGTTGGTATTGTCAACAGTTTTGTTGTTGCTACTGTTGTTGCTGTTGTTGCTGCTGTTGTTGTTATCGTTTTTGCTGTTTGGGGGTATTCTCCAAGATAACACACAGGGGGTCACCCAGAATAGGCACTCTGTCTCACGCATCATACCTGCGAATCACTGTGAGACTGCTGCAAGTGTAAACTCGGTGAGGAGTTTGCTTGTACAGCAGGCTCATTTCAAGTATCTTCCCATACAGGTAGACGTACTCTGATTTCAGATGATTTTTATTGGAGGATGCATGTAGACAATTATGCTTCGAGGTTCTCATGGATGGATACAATCTGGTTAAAGTATTTTCAGGGATAACAACATTTTGATCTACGCTTTAGCTCTGTGCTTCCATCAAACATTTGGGAAAATTATCCTCTGGGCTCCAGAAATACATCGTTGATATATGGGAACTTATTTTTAAGGCAAGTATTTTGTTTCAGGAAATACAAAGGATGATGGCATCAATCTAATTGA
>CM054147.1:66664594-66667094 GCA_028751875.1 Rapana venosa
ATGGGATGATTAAAGTTTTTTGACTTGTTTACTTGATTCGACTTGACTTTTGGTAACTTCAAAGGTATATCGTTTATTAAGCCACCATCAGTCCCAGCCCAAAAAAGTCCGCAACCACTACCGCATTCTTCCTTGTTTTTTCAGATATCTACCTTTTTTTAAAAAATTAACCCCAGGGTCCCCAAAAGACTGATATGTGTAGAGACTCACATTATAACGAATGTATGCCCCTCTGTCTGTCTAAATTTTTCTCAGCCCCTCTCTGTCTCTCGGTTTTTTTTTGTGTTTCTGTTTCTGCTTTTTTCTTTTTTTTTCTGCGGGGTTTCCCCGGTGTCTTTGGGGTTTTATCTGTCGCACTTCTGTCGTCTGGCTGGTGGCTGGCTACTGTCTTCTTCTCTCTCTCCCCCCTCTCTCCTCTCTCCCCCCCTCTTCCCCTCCCTCCCCCTCTTCTTTCTCTCTCTCTCCTCTCCCTCTCTCTCTCTCTCTTCTCTCTCTTCTTCTCTCTCTGTTTCGATCTGTCTGTTTGTCGTTTGTCTGTCCTGTCTCTCCTCTCTCTGTTTCTTCTGTCTGTCTGCGTATGTCGTCTGTTTGACTGTCGTCTGTCTTCTGTCTCCCTCCCCTCTTCCCCTTCCCTCTCTCTTCTCTCTCTCTCCCCTCTTCCCCCCCCTCCTCCTCTCTCCCTCTTTTTTCCCTTCTCTCTCTCTCTCCCCTCCTCCCCACTCTCTCCCCACTCTCTCCCTCTTCTCCCTCTTCCCTCTCTCCCCCTCCCTTCTCTCCCTCTTTCACTTGCCAACTGTGGATACAAAGGCCCACCATCATCGAGTTTATCATCCCCCCCCCATTCTTTAATTTTATTCCCCTGCTCTCAAACCTATGTTTGTTTTGTAATTATTCTGTACGGCTTTTTCTTTTTTTTTAGCTGGGGGCCTGACCCCCATGATGCATCCTTTGGAAACGCATTACCAGGAAACGCAGCGCAGAAACAGCAGCAGCAGCAGCAGCAGCACCCAGCAGCGTAACAGTAATATACACGCGAGCAGCAGTAGTTTAAACAGTAAGAGAAACGGGGAAAACAGTAACAGCGCAGCGCAGAACAGTAACCCAAAAATAGCTGCAGAAAGTCACACCGCCCACCCAATAGTAACATAACCCCAAACAGCTAGCGGGAAAAGAAAATTCAGCAGCATAACAGTAAAAAGCAGCAGAAACAGAAACCCTAACCCCAACAAGGCAACAGTAACAGTAACCCCAAAACAGCAGCAGGTAACCAATAGCACTAATATCATCAGCAGCACCAGTAACAGTAACGCCAACAGAGGCAGCAGCAGTAACAGTAACACCAACAGCAGCAGCAGCAGTAACAGTAATATCAGCAGCAGCAGTAACAGTAACACCAACAGCAGCAGCAGTAACAGTAACACCAACAGCAGCAGCAGTAACAATAATATCAGCAGCAGCAGCAGCAGTAACAGTAACACCAACAGCAGCAGTAACAGTAACACCAACAGCAGCAGTAACAGTAACACCAACAGCAGCAGCAGTAACAGTAACACCAACAGCAACAGTAACAGTAACACCAACAGCAGCAGCAGTAACAGTAACACCAACAGCAGCAGCAGCAGTAACAGTAACACCAACAGCAGTAGCAGTAACAGTAACACCAACAGCAGCAGCAGCAGTAACAGTAACACCAACAGCAGTAGCAGTAACAGTAACACCAACAGCAGCAGTAACAGTAACACCAACAGCAGCAGTGACAGTACCAGCAGTAACAGTAACACCAACAGCAGCAGCAGTAACAGTAACACCACCAGCAGCAGTAACAGTAACACCAACAGCAGCAGCAGCAGTAACAGTAACACCAACAGCAGCAGTAACAGTAACACCAACAGCAGCAGTAACAGCAGCAGCAGTAACAGTAACACCACCAGCAGCAGTAAGAGTAACACCAACACCAGCAGTAGCAGCAGCAGCAGTAGTAACAGCAGCAACATCAGTAGTTTCAGCAGGACCAGCAGGGGCAACAACAGCAGTAACAGCAGCAACAGCAGCAGCAACAACAGCAGCAACAGCATCAGCAACAGCAGCAGCATCCCCCAACGCATCCTGTAGTTTGCCTCCAGTCTGTGATGCCTGCTGCTACAGCCAACACAGTCGGCACCAAGGCTGGCAGCTGTGCACGCTCAGACAGAACTAATCCTATCTGGCTTGCTTTCTGTCAGAGCCAGGGATGAGATGCTATACATATTTATGTCAGACAAAAGTAAAGGATTGTTCACTAAAAAAAGAAAGGAAGGAAGGAAGGAGGGAAGACAGACAGACAGAAAGAAGCAAAGAAAGAGGCAAACAAACAAACAAACACTGAAGGAAAGAAAGAAAAAAAAAGAAAGAAAGAAAGAACGAACGAAAGAAAGCAAGAAAGAAAGAAAGAAAGAAAGAAAGGAAGGAAGTTAGGAAGGAAGGAAGGAAAGAAAACAAAAAGGAAGGAAGATGGGAAAGG
>CM054147.1:66669594-66679594 GCA_028751875.1 Rapana venosa
GGAATCAGTATTGATGTTGACTACAGAGTGAAACAATCTACTTGGAATCAGTATCGATGTTGACTCAAAATGTTAAACAATCTACTTGGAGTCAGTATTGATGTTGACGCAAAGAGTTAAACAATCTACTTGGAATCAGTCAGTATTGATGTTGACTCAAAGAGTTAAACAATCTACTCGGAATCAGTACTGATGTTGACTCAAAATGTTAAACAATCTACTTGGAGTCAGTATTGATGTTGACTCAAAATGTTAAACAATCTACTCGGAATCAGTATTGATGTTGACTCAAAATGTTAAGCAATCTACTCGGAATCAGTATTGATGTTGACTCAAAATGTTAAGCAATCTACTTGGAGTCAGTATTGATGTTGACTCAAAGAGTTAAACAATCTACTTGGAATCAATACTGATGTTGACTCCAGAGTTAAGCAATCTACTTGGAATCAGTATCGATGTTGACTCAAAGAGTTAAACAATCTACTTGGAATCAGCACTGATGTTGACTCAAAGAGTTAAACAATCTACTTGGAATCAGTATTGATGTTGTCTCTGGAATCAGTATTGATGTTGACTCTGGAATCAGTATTGATGTTGACTCTGGAATCAGTATTGATGTTGCCTCTGGAATCAGTATTGATGTTGACTCTGGAATCAGTACTGATGTTGACTCTGGAATCAGTATTGATGTTGCCTCTGGAATCAGTATTGATGTTGACTCTGGAATCAGTACTGATGTTGACTCTGGAATCAGTACTGATGTTGACTCTGGAATCAGTATTGATGTTGTCTCTGGAATCAGTACTGATGTTGCCTCTGGAATCAGTATTGATGTTGCCTCTGGAATCAGTACTGATGTTGTCTCTGGAATCAGTATTGATGTTGACTCTGGAATCAGTATTGATGTTGACTCTGGGATCAGTATTGATGTTGACTCTGGATACAGTATTGATGTTGACACTGGAATCAGTATTGATGTTGTCTCTGGAATCAGTATTGATGTTGCCTCTGGAATCAGTATTGATGTTGACTCTGGGATCAGTATTGATGTTGCCTCTGGAATCAGTATTGATGTTGACTCTGGAATCAGTATTGATGTTGACTCTGGATACGGTATTGATGTTGACTCCGGAATCAGTATTGATGTTGACTCCAGAGTTAAACAATCTACTTGGAACGAGCGTATCAGTGGCGGTTCGAACCGGATTCAAACCCCGGGACACCAAATTGCGAGAGCAACGCTCTAACCACTAGGCTATTCTGCTCTCCTGCTGATTGATTTAATGAGTGCCCCCCCTCCCCCCCCCTCCCATCAAGGGTAAAAAAAACAAAACAACAACAGCAGCAACAACAACAACAAATAGCTTCTTGCGGGAATAATTCTCATTCCAAAGCTGTGCTGCAGAGTTATTTATATGTTGCCAAGCACTCCACTCTTCTGAAAGAAAGTAGAGTTAGAGGAGAAGATATTTTTATGGAAGCACACACGCTCTCACCTTCTTCACAAGTGCTCTCTCTCTGTCTCTGTCTCTATCTCTCTCTCCCTCTCCCTCTCTCTCTCTCCCTCTATCCCTCCTTCTCTCTCTGCTCTCTGGCTCTCTCTCTCTCTCTGTCTCTCTCTCTTCTCTCTCTCTCTCCCCTCTCTCTCTGCTCTCTGGCTCTCTTTCCCTCTATGTCTCTGTCTCTGTCTCTTCTCCTTCTCTCACTCTCTCTCTCTCTCCCTCTACTCTCTCTCTCTTCTCTCTCTCTCTCTCCTCCTCTCTCTCTCTCTCTCTCTCTCTCTCCTCTCTCTCCTTCTCTCTCTGGCTCTCTGCTCTCTTTCCCTCTCTCTCTCTGTCTCTGTCTCTCTCTCTCTCTCTCTCTCTCTCTTCTCCTCTCTCTCTCTCTCTCTCTCTCTCTCTCTCTCTCTCTTTCTCCCTCTCTCTCTCTCTTTATTATTCTTTTATATCGAGGACAATGTAATAAGCATGCATGTGCTTTTTACATCCAGTTACCGTGTGTATGCGGATTTGTGAATTCTGTCATCTGTTCCCACCGGCACACAATGGCCTACTCTTACGAAAAGCGGAACAGGATTTAACGTGCGCGCAAGATGTTCTGCGTGCGTTCGCACACGGGACCTCGGTTTATAGTCTCATCCGAAGGACTTTGGGGGAGAGTGGAGCCTTCACTGATGTTAACTCCAGGGTTTCCCTCTATCTCTCTGTCTCTGTCTCTCTCTGTGTCTCCCTCTCTTTCTCTCTCTCTATCTGGCTCTCTCTTTTATCTCTTTCTCTCTCTGCCCCTCTCTCTCTCTCTCTCCCTCTCTGTGTGTCCCTTTCTCTGTCTCTCCCTCTCTTTGTCTCTCTCTCTCTCTCCCTCTCTCTCTCTCTCTCTCTCTCCCTCTCTCTCTCTCTGTGTCTCTCTCTTCCTCTCTCTCTCTCTCGTTCATCGCAAAACGTTTTCTCTAGTAAGATTTTGAAACTGGTGAACAATTGAATAAACCGCAAGAGGAATGCTGTCATTGTGATTCCACGATGATTATGCCGCGCGGTTGAACAAAAACTGGAAGAAAAACAAACTGCTGTTATTATTTGACAGTTTGTCGGTTGGTTTGCTTGTTTGTTCGTTCGTGTGTTTGGTTGGTTGGTTGGTTGGTTGGTTGGCTGGAAGGGTGGTTGGTTGGTTACTTGGGTGTGTGGTTGGGGGTTGGATGTTTGGTTGGTTGGTTAGTTGGGTGTTTGGGTGGTGGGTGGTTGGTTAGTTGGTTGGGTGTTTGATTGGTTGTTTGGTTGGTTGGTTAGCTGGTTAGTTGGTTGGTTAGTTGGATGTTGGGTTGGTTAGTTGGTTACTTGGTTGGTTAGTTGGATGTTTGGTTGGTTACTTGGTTACTTGTTTGGTGGTTGGTTGGTTGGTTGGATGGTTGAGTGGATGGGACTGGTTGTTAGGTTGGTTCATTGAGTAGTTGGTAGGTTGGTTGGTTATCTTAGTTGGTTGGTTGAGTGCATGGTTGGTTGGCTGGGTGGTTGGATGGTTAATTGTTCACTTGGTTGGTTAGTTGGCTGATTGCATGGCTAGTTACTTGCTTGCCAGTTTGTTTGGTTGGTTGGTTGATTTTGTATTTTACATGCTGTTTAAGTTTGGGGGTGCTATTTTTTTCCATATTTGATTGAAATATACACTTCAATACACGAACGGATGCCGCGGTGAGGTGGTTCGAACCCGGGCCGTCAGATCACGAGCGCAACGCTCTAACCACTACACCATCGTGGAGAGAGAGAGAGACACACAGAGAGACAGAGACACATAGAGAGAGACAGACAGACTGACAGACAAGGTTCGGATGACCATTATACAGACACAAGAGAGAGAGAGAGAGAGAGAGAGAGAGAGAAGAGAGAGAGGATGGGGGGGGGGGGGAAGCTGCTGATACCTGTATAAATTGATCATGTTTGCAAAGCCACACAAAATCCTTATTTCTTTTCTACAATGCTGGTCAGTAGCCATACCACCTGTTGTTTACTTCTGCTTGTCTCGGATACCCGGAGTATGGGTGGGGTAGGAGTTTGAGGAGAGACAGACAGACAGACAGACAGATATACAGAGAGAAAGAAAGAGAGACACAAACAGAAAGAGAGAGAGAGAGAGAGAGAGAGAGAGAGAGAGAGAGAGAGAGAGAGAGAGAGAGAGAGAGAGCGACAGACAGACAGACAGAGAGAAAGAAAGAGAGAGAGAGAGACAGAGAGAAAGAGAGAGAGACGCTTTGACGCTTTGACCAATTTATTGTCATTGCCCAATGTGGCCTATTGACAAGGGAGGAGGGGGTGGGGGGTGTTACACACGACTTTCTTTTGTAAATACAAATAAATACAAGAAAATTTACACGATGCGTTTAACGTAATGAAAATAACAGAGAGAGAGAGAGAGAGAGAGAGAGAGAGAGAGAGAGAGAGAGAGAGAGAGAGAGAGAGCAGAAGAAGAAGAGAGAAAGAGAGAGAGGAGGGAAGAGAGAGATAGAGAGAGATGCCAATGAAACTGATGTGTACTCCTTCACTCTATACAAAGTCTTCCACGAACTGTAATACCTACCCTTACAGGTGTTGGTTTTTTATCGCATGGGAGATAGAGCCAACCGCAGAGATGATCAAAGAGTGGGGATTGCTTTGTGAGGTGGCTTAGATAAACGATGTGTGCTTTCCATTCCTCTAACTGCGTCTGCAGAATGTATACTTCTATATCTCCTCTTGTTCATACTTTTGCTTCCGTGGGAATTTTCTCTTGAGAACTACGTGTCTGATTAATCTAAGAGTGGTTCTCCTTTGTGGGTCTGTCTTTCGCTTCGCTGCTTATTCTTTGCATTGGTCTGCAGGAAGTGTATGCTTGCTGATCTGCCTCGCTGTCACATAGCCTTTCTGCTGGCTGGAGCGGATAGGAAACTGATGTTGATTTCTATCAAATCTTTTTATCTTCTTTCTTCTCTTGCTTTCTACTAGTCTCTCTTGCTGCTGTGCTTGCTCTTCTTTTTTCTTTCTTTCACTCTCTTCTTTCCATTTCTTTCTTCTCTTTTCTTTTATCTTCTCTTTCTTTCTTTCTTCCTTTTTGTATGTCTGTCTTATAATGTTTCTTTATTTATCCACTTTGTTCGTTCATTTATTTGATTGTTCGTTTTATCTATTTAGTTGTAACCTCATGATATAATAAATGTTTAGTACGCATCAATACATTCCAATAATCCTCTCTCTCTCTCCTCTCCCTCTCTCTCTCTCTCCTCTCCTCTCTCTCTCCCTCTTTCCTCTCTCTTCTCCCCCCCCCCCTTTCCCTCTCTCTCTCTCCCTCCTCTATCTCCCTCACTCTCTCTCCTCCCTCCCTCCCTCTCTCTCCCTCCCCCCTCTCTCTCTTCCTCCCTCTCTCTCTCCCTCTCTCTCTCTCTTAAGACAAGGTAATCAAATCATATTTCGTATTCCCTTATTTCCAAGCTCTGACAAGCAGATAAGAATTATCGTCGTGTTTACCAATCCAACTCTCTTTATCTACCTCTGCAATTAACGCAATTAGCAGTGACAATTATATCCTCACAGCCATCCTAGATGTTATCACTGTCTGTCTGCTGCGTAATTCCATAACTGCATTGCCGGATGACAGAGAGAGAGAGAGAGAACATTGCTTCATTTTATTTTTCATTGATCCTTCTATTTTCACTCAGTTTTAGGGACATTAGAATAGTTAAGCTGCAGGCAGAGTTCTTAGTCATGCGTTCAGTGTTTGTTTAGGGTTAGTAGTGTAACTAACGAAGCATTTCTGTTCCGTCTTATTTTGCACTTTAAAAAAAATGATACTCGTAAGTGAGTGAATCGCGACAATGCGTCGCGTGTCTCTTATAGTCTAAAAAAAAAAAAAAGGTATGGATAGATTGAAGAAAGAAAGAGGGGAAAGGCAGACAGACAGACAGAGACACAGACACAGAGACAGAGAGATAGAGGCAGATGGACAGAGAGACAGAGAGATTCAGAGAGACAGAGCGAGACAGAGAGAGAGAAAGAGAGAGAAACAAAGAGGGCAGAGTGAGATAGATATATATATAGAGAGAGAGAAGGGGGAGGAGCGAGCGAGAGAAGAGAGACAGACAGACAGACAGACAGACATAGGACATAGACAGAGAGATGAATGGGTACATAAATCAAACAACCTTATGAGATGATCGCAATTAACTGAATAAGAATAAAATGCCCATTAACTGACACAAAATAGGAATTGGAGACAACAAGACGAACATATTCTGCTCCTGCTGTTAATATTGCAGTTACAACTACTGCTGTTGTCACTGCTCGTGTTAACAATGTCCCAGCAATTGCTGCTGCTACTGCTAGTGACTATGATGATGATGATGATGATGATGATGATGATGATGTCTTATTTCATATTCAGCAGCTTGGGTTTTCTTCTGTTTTCTTTCTTTTCTATTTTTTTCTATTACTAAAGAGTCTTTTTTTTTTACTCCTTACATACCATGCTTCTTCCTCACAGCACCCCAGTTTAAAACTACATAAGCAATCTGCATTGTTCAGTTGCACAACCCTCCACAAAATAAAAAATAAAAAAAATTCGTTGGTAACTCTCTCTCTTCTCTCCTCCCCCCCCCCCTCTCCTCTCTCTCTCTCTCTCTCTCGTTTCTCAGAGTTCAGAGTTCTCCTCTTTCTCTCTCCTCCCTCCCTCTCGCTCTCGCTCTCCCTCTCTCTCTCTCATCAACTTTATTACTATCAAAAGCATCTTCGTCATAACTTCTTTCCTCACTCCCCCCCCCCCCCCCCCCCCTCATATCTAGTTCCTGATCAAGCACGAATGTTTATCTACGTGTAACTTTACCCACTTTTATCTATGCATGACGACGTATATCTGTTTGTATAACAGAAGCACCAGCAGCAGAAACAGAAGCAATACCAACAGCAGCTGTAGTAGTAGTAGTAGTAGTAGTAGTAGTAGTAGTAGTAGTAGTAGTAGTAGAAGTAGTAGTAGTAGTAGTAGTAGAAGTAGAAGTAGTAGTAGTAGTAGTAGTAGTAGTAGTAGTAGTAGTAGTAGTAGCAGCAGCAGCAGCAGCAGTAGCAGTAGCAGCAGTAGCAGTGGCAATAGCAACAGCAACAGCAGCAGCAGTACTAGTAGTAGTAGTAGTACTAGTAGTAGTAGTAGCAGCAGCAGCAGCAGCAGCAGCTGCAGCATCAACATCAGTAGCAACAGCAGCAGCAATAACAGCAGTAGCAGAAGCAACAGTATAAGCAGCAGCAGCAGTAGCAGCACAAGGAGCAGTAGCAATAGCAGCAGCAGCAGTAGTAGTAGTAGCAGCAGCAGTAGTAGCAGTAGCAGCAGCAGCAGCAGTAACAACATCAGCAGCACCACCATCACCACCACCAACAGCAGCAACAACAACAGCAAAAGCAGCACCATCACCACCATCCCCACCACCACCACCTCCACCACCACCACCAGAACCAGCAGCAACAGCACCAACAACAACAGCAACAGTAGCAACAGCACCACCAAGCAAGTAGCAGCAACTAAAGCAGCAGCATCCAAGTGAACCCTGTAGTGTTCTGCAATCCGTGTGATCACTGATACTACTACTATTACTACTACTACTACTACAGCCGCCAGCCCTACTACAGCCGCCTGCCCAACAGTCGGCACTAAGGCTGGCAGCTGCACGCTCAAAACACAACTAATCCCATCTGTCAGAGGAAGAGATGGGATGCTCTACATATTTATGCCAGACAAAGTAACGGATCGTTCACAGAACATCCCCCCAACCCCCACCACCCCCCGCCCCCCAACAACAACAAAATGCTCCACTGTTTGGGTGAAGGGAGAGAAGAAGATGATGAAGGAGGTAGAGGGTGTGGAATGGTGAGGTGAGGGAGGAGCGAGTGAAGATGGTGGTGGGAACCTCACTGGGTCTGATTTCTACTGGAACTTTTTGAAGAACTGTTATGACCGCGTATCGTCGTGTTTTAGGCAAAGTGTGTGTTGTATCGTAGACTAAACAGTCTCAAAGGAGATGACCTCTTCACTTCTCTTCTCTTATTTTCTCTTCTCTTCCCTCCTCTCCTCTCCTCTCCTCTCTCTTCTATTCTCTTTTCTCCTCCTCTCCTTTCTTTTCTCTCCTCTTCTCTTCTCTTCTCTCTCCTCTTCTCTTCCCCCCCCTCCCTCTTCTCTTCTCTTCTCTCCTCTCCTCTTCTCTCCTTCCTCTTCTCTTCTCTTCTCTCCTCTCCTCTTCTCTTCTCTTCTCTTCTCTTCTCTCTCTCCCCTCCCTCCTCTCTCTCTTCTCTTCTCCCTTCTCCTCTTCTCTCCTCTCCTCTTCTCCCCTCTCTCTCCCCTCCTCTCTCTCCTCTTCTCTTCTCTCCTCTCCTCTTCTCTTCTCTTCTCTTTTCTCTCCTCTTCTCTTCTCCCCTCTCCTCTCCTTTTCTCTTCTCTCCCTACACTCTCCTCTTCTCTTCTTCCTTTCTCCTCTCCTCTCCTCTCCTCTCTCTCTCTTCTTCTCTTCTCTCCTCTCCTCCCCTTTTTTTCTCTTCTCTCTCTCTCCTCTTCTCTTCTTCTTCCCTTCTCTCCTCTCCTCTTCTCTTCTTCTTCTCTCTCTTCTCTCCTCTTCTCACCTCTCCTCTCCTCTTCTCCCCTCACCTCACCTCTCCTCTCCTCTCCTCTCTTCTCTCCTCTCCTCTTCTCTTCTCTTCTCTCCTCTCCTCTCTTCTTCTCTTCTCTTTTCTCCTCTCAGGCTCTGGACACTTCATGTGGAAACTTACCTTCTTTTTATATTCGTAGGGGTTGGGCTGCCAATGCACAGACTTCAAATCGCAGGACAAACAATTAATTCTAAATCTGACAATTCCTTTTGTCCTTGTGAGCGTGCGAATGGATTCGGATAACAGATATTCCCAAGGTATTTAGGAAGTACTCGTTTAATGTTAGCAACCTCGACTGTGTGCTGTTGTTTGTTTGTTTTTAATTTATGGAACCAGTTTGAAAAAAAAAAATTTCCAGTTATGTTTTACGCAGCTGAATGATTTTATACTGTTGATGACAATAAGTTAATTCAACAACACTAACTTGCATATCGTAGGTAAAATGAACCTGGAAGAGTACATCCCTCTTTAACAACAACAAAAATGGGAGCAGTCCGTCTATTTTATTTTCATTATTTTATTATTTTATATTCTCTTATATCGAGGATAATGGAATAAGCACTTATGTGCTTTTCTTACATCCAGTCCCCGTGTGTTTGCGGTTTTGTAAATTCTGTCATCTGTTCCCACCGGCACACAATGGCCTACTCGTACAAAAAGCGGAACAGGATTTAACGTGTGCGCAAGATGTTCTGCGTGCGTTCGCACACGGGGCCTCGGTTTATAGTCTCATCCGAAGGACTTTTGGGGGAGAGCGGAGTCTGCACTGATGTTAATTCCGGGGGAAAATATCCCCTCGTACAAGCACATGTAGACAGACAAGCACAACGTAAAACTGACAAGAAGGAAAGAAAGGGACATATGGATAACAGAATATTCGAGAAAGGGAAGTGATATAGCTGGATGTCAACTTTGGGGGCTGATACCAAATTTTTAAATTCATTTAAACTAATATATTGGCACACAAAAAACCCACAAACAAACGAGCATGATGATAAAGAACATTAATCTACATTTGTTGTTCATTCCTCAGCTAGAGCTCCGTAGTTCACCAATGGTGAGATTTTTGGGTATGCAACCGTTTTTGCTCACCATTAAGGTAGCCGCATTCCGACTTTGGTGATATGTTACCTATACTCTGTAATATTCATGACCCGCAATAAAAAGACACAGTGGAAGAAAAAACGAACAAATAAACACACTACACGGGGAGGGGGAGGGAAAGCCTGGTGGTTAGAGTGATGTATTCGTGATCTGCTGACCCGGGTTCGATTCTCGTTCAAGAGAATGTTTTTCTCTGGAGTTAACATAAATGCCGACTCCACTCTCCGCAAAAGTCCTTCGGATGAGATTAATAAACCGAGGTCCTGTGTTCACACGTACGTAGAACATCTTGCGCACACGTTAAAACCCCTTCCGCTTTTCGGAAGTGTAGGCCATTGTGCGCCAGTGGGAACGGATGATAAAATTTATAAAACTGCATATACACGGGGATTGGATGAAAAAAAGCGCATGCATGCTTATTCCCTTATCCTCGAAATAAAAGAATAAAACAAAGAATAAAACAAAGAATAAAGAGGGTGCAACTGCTTTCTTTTTTAAATCTCTAGCCCTCTGAGAAAATAAAAGACAAAGGAAAAGAAAGTGTAAAGAAATCGACAATCGCATTGCATGAGGAACATATAAATTGTTCCCCCAAAAAATCTACATACGGTATATATGCATATTCCATGTACAGACACACCACAACATAATACTGCACTTAAGGACAATGATGACATTATTCGAAAGTTTACACCAACATTGGGAAAGTTACGCGTCGAAACAGAGAGAGAGTAAGAGAGAGAGGAGAG
>CM054147.1:66682094-66695266 GCA_028751875.1 Rapana venosa
TGTTATAAAGCTGAACAGAAAGAATGCTATTAAAGCGAGGAATAATTGAATGGGTAATGAAAAAATAAAGCTGGAATTTTGACTTTACTGTTATAAGCTGAACAGAAAGAATGCTATTAAAGTGTGGAATAATTGAATGGGTAATGAAAAAATAAAGCTGGAATTTTGACTTTACTGTTATAAGCTGAACAGAAAGAATGCTATTAAAGTGTGGAATAATTGAATGGATAATAAAAATAAAGCTGGAATTTGACTCTAGTATTATAAGCTGAACATAAAAAATAACAGAAACAATTCTTGTCTTTGTTATCTAGAGGTAACACGCGTACCTAAAAAAATGAAAAGTCCGGGTCGGAAGTGTGCGGTGGTTTGAATCCCGTTTGGGCCCGAAACTGTTCCCCCATGCATCAGACTATTAGTGGTAGTCTGGGTGCTATTCTTTCGGATGAGACGATAAACTGAGGCCCCGTGTGTTACACATATTTATTTAGCGCACGTAAAAGAACTCACGGCAACAAGAGACTTGTCCCTGGAAAAATTATGTACCAAAAAGTTACTCTGATAAGGAAACAAATACAGTTGCAGAAAAGAAAAAAAAAGGTAATGGGTGGCGCTGCTCTTGTGGCGACGCGCTCTGCCCTGGGAGAGCAGCCCGAATTTCACGCAGAGAAATCTGCCGTGACTTAAAGTGGTATAAATAAATAAATAAATGATAATTATAATAATATATATGCATATATATAGAGAGAGAGATATATATAGATATATATATATATATAGATATATATATAGAGATATATATATAGATATATATATAGATATATTGTGTGTGTGTGTGTGTGTTGGTTGTGTGTGTTGTGTGTGTGTTGTGTTGTGTGGTGTGGTGTGTGTGTGTGTGTGACGAGGTATCTTAGTTCACTGACAGCTTTTTTTTAGAAAACACAGGCTTGGAATTAAAACAGTCTTTTTCACACTTTGATTTGGCAGATGTTTCACTGCTTTGATGCGACACATACATCCTCAATGTAATTTTCCCTATCAAGGAGCACTGGCATTCATATACATATATACCTGGACTCAGAGAATGCCTGATCATTGAGATGCACAAAAGAAGGTGTTATATCTCTTTGATCAGGCAACAGTGCAGGTGTCAAAATCAGGGACTGTCATCCAGGCTATGACAACAGGTACATGGACTTTGAAGATTGATTAAACACAAGGCTTTTTCAAATCCTGTCCTTAAGCTGCAAGCCAGGTTTCAAATCTTAGCAGCTTCTGGTGGATTTAGACCATACAGAGAGTTCGGCTCGTGTGTCACTTTTGAGCCTGCGCGGGCCTCTCTGTCGCATATCAGAATTGTACTATTTTTTATGGTGGCCTGAGGAGATATTCCCGCTGGGACTCTAACATAATTTTCAAATCATCATCAACATCGGTGGATTCAGAAATTTTAAAAAATTAATCTATCTCCCAAAATTGTGTAACGTGCGTTTTATTTCTTTATTTTATTCTTTTATATGGAGGATAATGGAATAAGCACCCGTGTGTTTTTTCACATCCAGTCCCCGTGTGTATGCGGTTTTGTAAATTCTGTCATCTGTTCCCACCGGCACACAATGACCTACTCTTACGAAAAGCGGAACAGGATTTAACGTGTGCGCAAGATGTTCAGCGTGCGTTCGCACACGGGGGCCTCGGTTTATAGTCTCATCCGAAGGACTTTTGGGAAGAGTGGAGTCGGCACTGATGTTAACTTCTGGGGAAAATATCCCCTTGAACGGGAATCGAACCCGGGTCGTCAGATTGCGAGCGCAATGTTCTAACCACCAAGCTATCCCCCCTCCCCTCAAAATTTGACGTAGACAATCAACTTGTTCGTTGGCTGATTGAATTTTTAACAAACAGACCACAGCGTGTTTTGGCCAACAAAATATCTTCTTCGGTTAGATTTACCTGCACTGGTTCTCCGCAGGGTTGCGTCCTCT
This sequence comes from Rapana venosa, assembly GCA_028751875.1. NCBI lineage: Eukaryota > Metazoa > Mollusca > Gastropoda > Neogastropoda > Muricidae > Rapana > Rapana venosa. Next base: position 66,684,080 of record CM054147.1, read on the forward strand.
CACCACTTCTGTACATTCTATACACAGATGATTGCAGAAGCAACTATGGAAATTCCTTTCTGGTAAAGTTCGCAGACGATAGTGCTCTGCTATCCCTCTTATCCGGATCAGTCTTAGACCATGGTCCAGCCCTCACCGAGTTCGTACACTGGTGTGACGAGGCCTATCTGGAGCTAAATGTTTCTAAAACTAAAGACCTGCCTATCGACTTCAGAAGATCAGGGCATACTCCTAAGAATATTATTATCCATAATCAAGAGGTTGAAAACGTTTTGAACTATAAGTATCTGGGAACTGTTTTTGACCACATTTTAAACTGGGACGTTAACACTGACGCTATTGTCAAAAAGGGACAACAACGTCTGTATTTTCGAGGAAACTGAACTCTTTTTTGATGACTAAAAGATCCTTTCTTGTTTTACAAGTCTTACACAGAGATGTTCTAAGTTTTGACTTCATGGTTGCGTCAATACCTTAGTGTTAAAACAGAATGGCATGCAGAGAATTGTAAGAATCTGCTCAAAAAAATTGGAAAAGAACAAAGTAGAATCTAGTCGTTCTGCAATCAGAGCTTTGTACCAAGCCACAGCCATTTTGGCTGAGTCCTTCTCAGCTTTGTTTCCAGAATTCAAATGTTGCTTCGGATCGCCGCTTTCATGTCCATCAGCACAACCAACAGAAAAAGAAATAATTTTGTGCATAAGCATCGGGCTTCAGAATTCAAATGATGTTGACTATATTTTCCTAAAATTTTGTGATTGCATTTTGATGTTCAATGAAAAATTTTGTATTTTGTGTGTTTTGTGTGTTGCTGGATATGTGAAATAAGTACCGTGTGTTTATCAATTCCATTTTCTGTGTATGGGTTTTGTGGTTTGTCATCTGTTCCCACCGACACGTTGGTACTCTTACGTATATGCGGGAAAAATGATTTACGTTTGCCCGCAAGAAATTGTTTCACAAGTTGAATCGGGTGCCTCCGGTTTAGTCTTGGGTTTTGTGGGAGAGTGGTGTCTGCATTGATTTAAAACATAAAAAGCTTGGGAAATGTATCACTGCCTGTCAGGAATTGAACCCGGGTGTTCAGAATGTTTTGGCGGTTTGGGTTCCTTGGCTCCCCCCCCCCTCCCCCCCCCACCCCCCCCCCCCCCACCCCACACACCACCACTGCATTACCTGCCTGTTGTTTTTTTCTTCCTGCTCTCGCATAAAAATAACATCAGAAACATTTAAATAATGTGTGTTAAAACAATTTTATAATAGATTGATTTGTGGGTTTGGGATGGGTTGCAAAAGCTGAGAGCTTTTGGAGTCAATATTGGCGTGGTAGTTGATCACAGTTGTCGATGTTCGGCTAAGCGTTCTTTGAGTTTGATCGGGTTATTTTTAATAAAAAAGATTTTCATATGAGTGGCCGGTAGAATACTCAAAATAAATCCCCATGTGTGTGCGCAGCTGTGTGTTTACGTTTTTGTCGTGGTTTTTGTATGATATTACGTCAACTCATCATAAGTGTCTTGTATGTATATTACAATTCTATTCTGCATGTGTTGTGCTGCGCGCGCGTGGGTGTACTTTGTGTGCGTGCGTGTGTTTGTGCTGGGCGCGCGTAGTGTTGGGGTTGTGTGTTGAGTGTGTGTGTGTGTTGTGTGTGTGTGTGTCGCGCGCGCGTGCGGTGTGTGTGCGTGTATGTCTTTGTCTGTGTCTGTGTGACTTTTCTAAATATACATGGACTACTGAAGCTAAAGCAGAAAGGTTGGCCTCCTTACTCGCCTAATGGGTTTGGGTAAACTCCATCATCATACCTGATTTATTTCATCAATCCCATGCTTTCTAGATAACTAAATTACTTCTAGATCACCGCTGAACCATATTGTTGCAATGGCTCTAGCTTGGTAAATTGCCGTTTATTTCAGCTTCCTTCACCTTCACCTATCCAACAGTCTAGTCAATCATTGGGGCACCACGGTTCATTTGACAACCAGCAAACTGCAAACGTGGACCATACTAGCAGACGTTGAAAGAAGGATGCAGGCAATGAAGGTGGGTCGCTTTCACGAACTCCTAGGCATCTTATACAGAGATCATATCACTAATAAGAAAGTGAAAACTAGAATCAAAAACGCTATCGGACCATATGAAGAGCTCTTGATTTCCGTGGGGAAAAAACCGCAAACTAAAGTGGTACAGGCACGTCACACGAACATCTGGACTCGCCAAGACTTGTCCTACAGGGAACAGTACAAGGAGGGAGACGAAGAGACAGAGAAAACGATGGGAAGACAACAACATCAGAGAGTGGACTGGCCTTGGATGGAACGATTTTCTACGGGAAGCAGAGGACCGTGGGGGAGTGGAGGAAGCTGGTTGCAAAATCTTCATTGGTGCCCCCCACGGTCCATGGAACTACGGGATAGGTGAAGGTGAACCTGATGGTCAGTAACAGAATAAGCGGTCCTTGTTCCGGGTGACAACCGAGCCGGTATGTGTGGTGTAGTGGCTGTCGTCCTCAAAGTGTGTGTCTTGGGCAATGTCGCATGGTGGAGTCCATCCCTCTCCATGCCAGACCACAGCCTGTGTCCTCCGTGTAGTAGGTTCGGCTTGGTCTCAAACACGTAGCTGTTGAGTTCCTTGGAAAGTTGTATCCATCCTGGCCATTGCCTGCATCATGGAATTCATTCGCCAAGTTGATACCGTGTTAGCATTACTCTCCTCACGTGGTTTAGCATGCAGGCTGATGCAGCGTCCCGGTGTGTAGCGCTTGGGGCAAGCAATGTGAGAGATTTAGGAGATGGAAGAGGACCGGGGATGCTCACCCACCCTACCAGGTAGAGTGCAGCAGCTAGACATCAAAGATACTACCTCGACCCAGAGCTCCTGTGCACACCTTAATCTACACCTGACTAAAAATTGTAAACAACATCTATCTGTATGTCCGCAATATAGCATCATCAGCAACAGCTCTAGCATCAGCAAATCAGCAACAACACAAGCATCAGCGTTTGTATCGGCAACGTCAGCAACAGCACTAGTATAATAAACAACACTAGTATCAGCACATCAGCAACAGCATCAGCGCTAGTATCGGCAACTTCAGCAAAAGCACTAGTATAAGCAACAGCAGCAACAGTACTAGTATCAGCAACATCATCTATGGCTAGTGTCAGCAACATCAGCAACAGCATTATTATCAGGAACAGTAGCAACTGCACTAGCATCAGCAACATCAGCAACAGCTAGTATCAGCAACATCATCAACATCAGCATCAGCATCAGCACTAGCATCAGCACCAGCACACCAGCATCAGCATCAGCAACAGCATCATCAACAGCAACATCATCAGCATCAGCATCAGCAACAACAACAGCACTAGCATCAGCATCAGCACTAGCATCAGCACTAGCACCAGCACCAGCATCAGCATCAGCATCAGCATCAGCATCAGCATCAGCAACAGCATCAGCAACAGCAACATCATCAGCATCAGCATCAGCAGCAACAACAGCACTATCATCAGCAACAGCATCAGCATCAACAACAGCATCAGCAACAGCAACAGCACCAGCAACAGCAACAGCACCAACAACAGCAACAGCACCAGCATCAGCAACACCAGCATCAGCAACAGCAACAGCAGCAGCAGCAGCAACAACATCAGCAACAGCACCAGCATCAGCAACAGCAACAACACCAGCATCAGCAACAGCACCAGCATCAGCAACAGCACCAACAACAGTACTATCATCAGCACCAGCAACATCAGCAACAGCAACACCAGCAATAGTAACACCACTAGTATCAACAGCAACAGCAACACCAGCAATAGTAACACCACTAGCAGCAACAGCAACATCAGCAACATCAACACCATCAATAGCAACACCACTAGTATCAACAGCAACATCAACACCAGCAACAGTACCAGCAATAGTAACACCACTAGCATCAACAGCAACAGCAACACCAGCAACAAGCACCAGTAATAGTAACACCACTAGCATCAACAGCAACAGCACCAGCAATAGTTACACCACTAGCATCAACAGCAACCGCACCAGCAATAGTAACACCACTAGCATCAACAGCAACAGCACCAGCAATAGTTACACCACTAGCATCAACAGCAACGCACCAGCAATAGTAACACCACTAGTATCAACAGCAACATCAACAGCAACGCACCAGCAATAGTTACACCACTAGCATCAACAGCAACGCACCAGCAATAGTAACACCCCTAGCAGCAACAGCAACCCGCAACAACAACACCAGCAGTAGCAACCAGCCAAAGAACAACAGCCAGGGAAATCCGTAGTTTTACCCACTGCATCACTGCTGCACAGCCCAAAACCAGCCAGCACCCCAAAAGGGACAGCTAGTACACTGCATCAACAGCAACAGCACCAGCATAGTTACACACTGCATCAACAGCAACAGCAACGCACCCAATAGTTACCCCTAGCCAAAGCAAAGCACACAATTTGTAACACCCCTAGCATAACCAACGCACCAGAAAAGAAAAAACACTACATCAACAGCAACACAACACCCGCAACAGCACCCGAAAAAGCACCAGCAATAGTAACCACTAGCTAACGCAAGCACCCCAAAAGTAACACCCCTACATAAAAGCAAAAGCAACGCCCAGCAATAGTTACACATACATCAACAGCAACAGCAAGCCAGCAATAGTAAAAACCCCTATATCAAAAAGCAACATCAAAAGCAAGCCCAAAACAATAGTTACACCACTAGATCAAAAGCAAACGCACCAGCAATAGTTACACCCCCAGACAACAGCACAGAAAACCCCGAAAAGTACCCCAATAGAACACCCCAGCATCAACGCACAGCAACACCAGCAACAGCACAACAACAAGCACCCGAAAAGTAAAACCACTAAACAAAGCAAAGCACCGCATAGTTACCCACGCACAACACAACAGCAACCCCAGAAAAACCCCCACAAAAAGCCCCGCAATAGTAAAACCACTAGCATCAACAGCAACGCACCAGCAATAGTTACACCACCAGCATCAACAGCAACAGCACCAGCAATAGTAACACCACTAGCAACACCAGCAACAGCAACAACAACACCAGCAGTAGCACCAGCAGAACAAGCAGGCCAGGGAATCCTGTAGTTTGCCTCCAGTCTGCGATCACTGCTGCTACAGCCAACACAGTCGGCACCAAGGCTGGCAGCTGTGCACGCTCAGACAGAACTAATCCTATCTGGCTTGCTGGCTGTCTGTCAGAGCCAGGGATGAGATGCTATACATATTTATGTCAGACGTAAGTAAGTAAAGGATTGTTCCCAGGAACGGATTACATAGTAAAAAATGAAGATAGAGAAAAACAAGAAAGTAGAAGAAGGTAGAGAGAGGGGGGAGGGAGAGAGACAGAGACAGAGAGAGAGAGAGAAAGAGAGAATGAGAGACAGACAGACACATAGAGAGACAGACAGAGAGAGAGAGACAGACAGACACCGACAGAGAAAGACAGACAAATAGACAGAGAGAAAGAGAGAGACAGACAGGCAGAAACAGAGATAGAGAGACAGACAGGCAGATAGAAAGACAGACAGACAGACAGGTAGGTAGGGGAGCATAAGAAAAGGTTTGAGTTTGGGTTTTGAGATAACCAAAAAAAATATATAGCCAGCAGAAATTTTAAAGTCGAACAGGTAATGGTCAAATAGTGAGTGTAAGACATGAAAAGAGAGAATGAAATGCTAAAAGAAAAGTTGAGTAGAGAAATGGAATGAGGGGCACACCAAGAAATCTAAATAAACCCAACCACCCAGATATAAAATGCATCATAGAGAGATTACTCACGTGTGCTCAGTGATATAATGATAATAAATAATAATAATATATGGAATTTATATAGCGCTGAATCTTGTAAAAGAAACAAATCAAAGCGCTTATTGATATGTGTAATGTGTGTTGACAAAATAAGAGAAAAACAGACAGACAGACAGACAGACAAACAGGCAGACAGACTGACAGGTAGACAAAGACAGACAGACAGAGAGTGAGAGAGGGGCACAAGAAAAGGTTTGAGAAGGAGATTCAGACACAAATAAAACTAACAGGAAGAATTGCACCAGAGAGGATGAGATCAGATTGTCAGTTTAAGAGGGGAAAGATACAACAAAGGGAATAACTAACTTTGTTGTACAGGAGACAGGAACATTCAATGATGGGAGGGGGATGTAATCTAAATAAATCAAATCACTTAGAAATAGTATGTGACACCAAGAGCGAAATCACACATGATCAGTGATGTGTATAATGTGTGTTGACAGACTAAAAGAGAGGGAGAGAGAGAGAGACAGAGCCATACACAGAGAGAGAGGCAGAGAGAGGCAGACAGAGAGAGACAGAGAGCGACAGAGACAAAGATACAGACAGATACAGACAGACAAACAAACATGCAGAGACAAAGAGAACAAGACACAGACAGAGACAGAGAAACAGACAGACAAACAGACTAACAGACAAACAGAGAAAACGAGAGAGTGAGAGACAGACAGGCAGACAGACAGACAGACAGAAATACAGACAGACAAAGGGGGAGGGCACAAGTAAAGGATCGGGTGGGAGTTTCGAGGCTCAAATAAAACTAACAGAAAGAATTGCGGAGGAATAGGAATAGGAGGAGGATGTCATCTACATAAATCAAAACACTTACAGATAGAATGTGTCACCGAGAGAGAAATCACACATGTGTGTAGACAGACTAAGAAAGAGAGAGAGAGAAGAGAGAGAGAGAGAGAAGAGGAGAGAGAAGAGAGAGAGAGAGAGAGAGAGAGAGAGAGAAAGAGAGAGAGAGAGACAGAGAGAGAGAGAGACAAAGAGACGGAGACAGAGACAAGAACACAGAAAAATGTTTGAGTGGGAGATTCGAGACACAAATAAAACTAACAGAAAGAACAGTGCCAGACAGGATGAAGTCAGATTGTAAGTTTAAGAGGGGAAAAGACACAACAAAGGGACTAACTAACTTGTGTTTTAAAGGGGACAGAAAAATTCAGTGATAGGAGGGGGATGTCATCTAAATAAATCAAATCACTCAGAAAATAGAATGTGTCACCGAGAGAGAAATCACAAATGATCAGTGATGCGTATGATGTGTGTTGACAACGTAAGAGAGAGAGAGAGAGAGAGAGAGAGAGAGAGAGGAGAGATGAGAGAGAGAGAGAGAGAGAGAGGAGAGAGAGAGAGAGAGAGAGAGAGAGAGAGAGAAGCGAGACAAACAGACAGATAGACAGAAAGACAGATGGGCAGACAGACAGACAGTCAGACATACAGAGACAAATAAAACAAAAGACAGACAAGCAGAGAGAACGAGAGACAGAGAGACAGACAGAGATAGAAACAGAGACAGACAAACAGGCAGACAGACTGACAGGCAGGCAGGCAGGCAAACAGAGAAAGAGAGAATACGAGTGAGAGATTGAGAGGGAATAAGAGAGACAGACAGATAGACAGATACAGAGATAGAGACGGAGAGGTAAGGGGGCTGGAAGGGGGGGGGGGGGGGGGGGGGGGGGGGAGGGGGAGGAAGGCATTCAGGGTCTCAGACTTAGAGACAAAGTCCACGTTTCAAGGATTAAATCAATTCGGCAGAGTGGATTGGATTGAAAGGGATGACATGGGATTGAGAGAGATAAGCTGGGGTTGAATAGGATTGAAGTGGATGGGATTTTTCCTGTTTCATAGTATAGTATAGTATAGTATAGTATAGTATAGTATAGTATAGTATAGTATAGTATGGTATGGTATGGTATGGTATGGTACAGTATATATGGTATGGTATAGTTTGGTATGGTGCTGCATGGCATGGTATGACATGGTATGGTATGGTATGGTATGGTATGGTAGGGTAGGGTAGGGTAGGGTAGGGTATGGTATGGTATGGTAGGGAAGGGTAGGGTAGGGTAGGGTAGGGTACGGTACGGTACGGTAGGGCATGGTATGGTATGGTGTGGTATGGTATGGCATGGTATGGCGTGGCATGGTATGACATGATATGGTATGGTATGATAGGATAGAGTACGGTACGGTATGGTATGGTATGGTATGAAAGGGTAGGGTATTGTAAGGTACGGTACAGTACGACAGGGTAGGGTAGGGTACGGTACGGTATGGTACCTGTGCACTGTTTAACTTTCACACATACCCCAGCTTGTTACTGTAAACAAGCACTAGAAATCTGAAAGAGACCATTGCTGAAGAAACTGCTGACACCTGCAGAAAGTTCAGGCTGCAAAGCCACACAAAAGCCAGGCCTTTCCTACCACCACTGGTCAGTGACCACACCACCTGTCCTTTACCTCTGGCTGCCACTGATACCAGGAGATTACCTGGGGTACAGTGTTAAGGTTGCAGTGGATGCACAATGAACTGAGGTGATCATTCTCACTTCACTTGTCTTCTTCCACTTCTTCTTCCTTCCGTTTTCCCTCCTGGCTTTTCTCCTGATACCTGCTGTCATTTCAAAGAGGGCTTTCCTTTTTTGTAGGTGCAATGCACTTTAGCTGCTTCAATGTGTTTAACGCTTCTGTTTGTTTAACGCATTGCTGTCAGTAGTCAAGATGCTTGGTTCTACTTTGGAAAACATGTTGAGGGTAATGGATGGGACGTTTCAGTGCTGGTTTATCTGGAAGCTGACACTGTGTGTGTGCAGAAGTGGTAGTACATGTGTGTTGCATCTTGTCTGCTGAGCTAACATACATTTGGAGGGTTAAAAGTAAAAGGAGACAGATATTTTAGATTAAAGGGTAGATTTAAAGCTTGCACAACAGCATGGCATAACATGATGTAGCACAACACAACAACAATAACCAGACAAAACAGCACAGTAAAGTACATCACAACACAGAAAAGTGTCACACAACAAAGTGCAACACGACACATTAAAGCATGGACAGCACAGCAGAACACAGTACATCTCAACAAAGTACAACACACCACAGCACAACACAACACACTATACAAGCCATTTCTTTCCTCATGTACACTGAGTTCAACTCTCACACCTACCCTGGCTGGGTACTGTAGCCAGCCACTAGAAATCTGAGAGAGAACATTGGTGTAGAAACTGCTGACACCTGCAGAAAGTTCACAGCAGCAAAGCCACACAAAAGCCAGGCCTTTCCTACCAGCACTGGTCAGTGACCACACCATCTGTCCTTTACCCCTGATACCCGGAGATTACCTGGGGTACAGTGTTAAGGTTCCAGAGGATGCAGATTGAACTGAGTGGATGATCGTTCTCACTTCACTTGTCTTCTTCCACTTCGTCTTCCTTCCGTTTTCCCTCCTGGATTTTCTCCTGATACCTGCTGTCATTTCAAAGAGGGCTTTCCCTTTTGTAGGTGTAATGCACTTTAGCTGCTTCAATGTGTTTTCCGCTTCTGTTTGTTTAACAGGTTTCTGTCAGTAGTCAAGGTGCTTGGTTCTACTTTGGAAAACATGTTGAGGGTAATGGATGGGAGGTTTCAGTGCTGGTTTATCTGGAAGCTGACACTGTGTGCGTGTGCAGAAGGGAAAGTACATGGGAGCTGCATCACGTCTGCTGAGCTAACATACATTTGGAGAGTTAAAAGTGAAAGTAAATGGATATTTTATATTAAAGAGTGGATTTAAAGCTTACACAACAGCACCACACAACATCATGTAGCACAACACAACAACAACAAAACAGACAAAAAAGCACAGCAAAGTACGTCACAACACAGAAAAGCGTCACACAACAAAGTGCAACACGACACATTAAAGCATGGACAGCACAGCAGAACACAGTACATCTCAAAAAGGACAATACAATGCAGCACAGCACAACACACAATACAAGCCATTTTTTTCCTCATTTACACTGAGTTCAACTCTCATACCTGCCCTGGTTGGGTACTGTAGACAACCACTAGAAATCTGAAAGAGAGCATTAGTAAAGAAACTGCTGACACCTGCAGAAAGTTCACTGCTGTAAAGCCACACAAAAGCCAGGCCTTTCCTACCACCACTGGTCAGTGACCACACCACCTGTCCTTTACCTCTGGCTGCTGCTGATACCAAGAGATTACCTGGGGTATAGTGTTAAGGTTGCAGAGGATGCTGAATGAACTGAGGTGATGATTGTTCTCACTTCACTTGTCTTCTTCCACTTCCTCTTCCTTCCGTTTTCCCTCCTGGCTTTTCTCCTGATACCTGCTGCCATTTCAAAGAGGGCTTTCCCTTTTTTGTAGGTGCAATGCACTTTAGCTGCTTCAATGCGTTTTCCGCTTCTGTTTGTTTAACACGTTTCTGTCAGTAGTCAAGATGCTTGGTTCTACTTTGGAAAATATGTTGAGGGTAATGGATGGGAGGTTTCAGTGCTGGTTTTTCTGGAAGCTGACACTGTGTGTGTGCAGAAGTGGAAGTACATGTGTGTTGCATCTTGTCTTCTGAGCTAACATAAATTTGGAGAGTTAAAAGTAAAAGGAGATGGATATTTTAGATTAAAGAGTGGATTTAAAGCTTACACAACAGCATGGCATAAAATGATGTAGCACAACACAACAGCAAACAGACAAAAACATCACAGTAAAGTATGTCCCAACACAGCAAAGTGTCCCACAACAAAGTGCAACATGATACATTAAAACATGAACAGCACAGCAGGACACAGTACATCTCAACAATGTACAATACAACACAACACAACACAACACACTATACAAGCCATTTCTTTCCTCATGTACACTGAGTTCAACTCTCATACCTACCCTGGCTGGGTACTGTAGACAACCACTGGAAATCTGAAAGAGAACATTGGTGAAGAAACTGCTGACACCTGCAGAAAGTTCAGGGCTGCAAAGCCACACAAAAGCCAGGCCTTTCCTACCACCACTGGTCAGTGACCACACCACCTGTCCTTTACCTCTGGCTGCCACTGATACCAGGAGATTACCTGGGGTACAGTGTTAAGGTTGCAGAGGATGCACAATGAACTGAGGTGATCATTCTCACTTCAATTGTCTTCTTCCACTTCGTCTTCCTTCCGTTTCCCTCCTGGCTTTTCTCCTGATACCTGCTGTCATTTCAAAGAGGGCTTTCCCTTTTTGTAGGTGTAATGCACTTTAGCTACTTCAGTGTGTTTTCCGCTTCTGTTTGTTTAACCATTACTGTCATAGTCAA
>CM054147.1:66695766-66700766 GCA_028751875.1 Rapana venosa
GGGAAAAAAATTTTTTTTTTTAAAAAGGGGAAAGGGGTTTTTGGGGGGGGGGGGGGGGGGGGGGGGGGGGGGGGGGGAAAAAGGGGTTGGGGGGGGTTTTTGGGGGGGTTTTTTGGGGGGGCTTTTTTTTGGGGGTTTTTAAATTTTTTTTTTTTTTTTTTTTTTTTTTAAAAAAAAAAAAAGGGGGGGGGGGGGGGTTTTTTTTTTTTTTTTTTTTTTTTTTTGGGGGGGGGGGGGGGGTTTTTTTTTTTTTTTGGGGGGGGGGAAAAAACAAGGGGGGAATGGAAGGGGCCCCAAGGAAGGGAAAAGGGTAAGGGGGCCCCTTTAGAAGAACCAGGGAACAAGCAACACGCCCCCCCAACTTTTTGGGGGGAGGGGGAACTTTGGTGGTGGGGGCGTTACCAAAATATTTTTTTTTTTTTTTCCGTTTTTTTAAATTTTTTTTTTTTTAGTTTTCGGGGGGAGCGGGCGGCGGGTGGGGGGGGGGATTGGGCGGGGGAATTTTCTTTTTTGGTTTTTTGTGTTATTGTTTTTTTGTTTTGGTGGGTTTTTCTTTGGGGAAGGTTGGGTTTTGGCCCTTATTATTTTGTTGTTTTTGGGTACCCTCCTTTTGTTCCACCCCCCCCCCCCTCTCTCTCTCTCTCTCAGCCCCTCCCCCTAATCCCGTCCACCACCCTCTCCTCTCTCTCCACCTTCTCTCTCTCTCCTCTACACATCCCTACCCTCTCTCCTCCCCCCTCACTACCTCCCTCCTCTCTCATCCCCTCCATTCCCCCCTCTCTCTCCCCCTCTTCCCTCTCTCCCCCTTATCCCATCTCTCCTCCACCTCCCTCTCTCTCCCATCCCTTCTTCCCCTCTCTCTCTCCCCCCCTCCTCCTCTCCCTCCCTCCTCTCTCCCCCTCTCTCTCTCCCCCTCTCTCTCTCCTCCCTCTCCTCCCTCACTCTCCCCCTCTCCCTCTCCCCCTCCCTCTCCTCCCCTCTATCCTACTCTCCCCCCCTCTCCCTCTTTCTCTCTCCCCCTCTCCCCCCCCCCCTACCCCCCCCCCCCTGTCCCCTCCTTTCTCCCTGCCTCCTCCCTCTCCCTCTCTACTCTCTCCCTTTCTCTCCTCTCTCCCTCCCTCCCTCCTCCCCCAAGCTCTGGAGGTTTGCAAGAGCTTGTCACTTATTTAGTTATTTATTTATCTTGTTATTAATTTGTCTAATCATTTATTTGACTGACTAATGCGACAAGTATTGGGTGGCGCTGGTCTTGGAGCGACGCGCTTTCCCCGGGGAGAGAGAGAGAAGAGAGAGAGAGAGAGAGAGAGAGAGAGAGAGAGAGACAGAGACAGAGAGACAGAGAGAAGTCCGAATTTCACGCAGAAAAATCTGCCGTGACTTAAAAGTGGTATAAGAATGTAACATTAAAAACAAAATTGTTAGTTTATAACGTGATTCTTTTTTTTATCTTTTAAATCATGCATCATTTACAAAAGTGGATTATTAAGTTAATGATGGACCCAACCGAAATGTAACAGAAACGAAAATTACAATAATTTGAAGCGCTGGTTTTTTCGATTTCGATTACCACATGACATTGAATGAACCTGGTTGGTAGGGGGCTATAAGTATCAACAACACGACATTGCTCCTTCTTCTTCTTCTTCGTCGTCGTCGTCGTCGTCGTCGTCGTCGTCGTCGAAGAGCGCTCAGACAGCAACTATTGTTGTCTCTCTGTGTCGTAGGAGCGAAAATGCGTGGCGCTGCCGTTAAGCGCCTGACAAGTCAGGCCCAGCGCATCCGAATTCTGCATGGAAGAGAATTAATTGTTCCTTTTTTTAAAGTCTTTCTGAGGTTAAAAAAAAAAAAAAAAAAAGGCAGGAGAGCGGACCAAGAAGGCAGAACATAAGACAAAGAAGGTGACAAGATGAAAAAGAAAAAAAAACAAAAACGAGGCAGAAACAAAGAGATGGGATAGACAAGAGGGAAATCCTGGCACAGAATTATCAAGAAGGTGGGGGATAGATATTATAGTAATTATACTGACAGCTCCGGCATTCCCTCTCCCCCCCCCCTTCCCCCCCCCCCCCCCCCCCCCCCCCCCCCCCATCCCACAGAGGGAAATTAACATGAACTGAAAGCAGTCGTGTAAGTCAAAGTCAAAAATGTCCTTGATCGGATGGATGTACCTTAGACTATGGGGACTCACAGTCACACATGTATCCACCCCAAGGTTTCGTCACGGAATTGACGAACTGAATTATAAACTCTGAGCTCTTCGGCCTTTTCCGCCCGCTTAAGTAAGTAACAAGAGACGTGCACTAGGTTTAATATCATCGAAATTATAAGCGATTCTTGTTTGTTGATATTTACTGCTGTTGCTGTTGCTGCTGCGCGCACACATACGCAGGCACGCACGCACACACGCGCACGCGCGCGCCCACACACACACACACACATAAACGCACGCTCGTTCACACGCACGCACACGCACGTTCACACACGCACACACGCACACACACTACACACACACTTACACACACTGACACACCCCTCAAACACACACACACACTCTCTCTCACACACACTGACACACACACACACTGACACACACACACTATCTCACACACACACACTGACACACTCACACATACACTATCTCTCTCACACACACACACACTTACACACTACACACACACACTCTCTCACACACACTCACACATACGCACACACACACACTACACACATATATACACACACACTACACACACACACTACACTACACACAATAACACACACTATACTGTCAAGAGTCTCTATATATCCACGATGAAGCTTCCTCCTGTACACTATACTATACTACTGCCCACCACCAACACCACCACCACCACGATTGAGCCATCATGACATACTTAACATGGATGCCACTGCGACACTGGGAAACATGCACTTAAAGTGTTAGGCGTGCTTGTCATTCTTAGCTGGCAAGAGTAAATGATGGGCTCGCTCGTTGGAGTTGAATCAACTCGTATTAATAATGATCAAAAAGCCAGTTCCCTGCTGGGTCCTTGAAAGTTGACAAAGTATTGTCAATGCTTGATTCGACAAGGAAGAGGAACAGGAATACACGAGAGTATAGCGTTATGACATAAGTGGGCTCTTAACATTTAATGTTGTTGGTGTTTTTTGGGGTTTTAATTGTCGCTTAGAGTTGGTGCGTTTTATTCACTTTGTTTTTTTCAAGTAGTGAGTTATGTTGTTGTTGTTGTTTGTTGTTGTTGTTGTTAGCGGAAAATGTGTGATACATGTTGTATTCGATGTTGATGGGTGAATGATAGATTAAAAGAGTTTACGTAATGATGATGATGATGATGATGATGATAATAATAATAATAATAATAATGATGATGATGATGATGATAAATAATAATAATAATAATAATAATAATAATGTTGTATGGAATTTATATAGCGCTCAATCTTGTAAAGCAACAAATTAAAGCGCTCGGATGACTTTTTGTTGTAGTGGATTGATATTAAAAGAGTTGACGTAAGAGCGACAACAACAGTATTAGTGGAAGTGTTGTGTGGAATTGTCTGGTAGTGTGATATTTCTTGCAGAACGATTCGTTATCACATGTTGGGTTGTGTTGTTTTGGGGGTTTATTGTGTTTTTTGTTGTTCTTGTTTTGTGTGTTTGTGTTGTTGACTAGAAGTAGAGGGTTTTTTTTTTTCTTCTTCTACCTTTTTTGGTGTGATTATGGGGTTATTTATTTATTTTTGTTGTTGTTGATAGTTTAAAACTCTTTTGCAGCAGAACGCATCGTGTTTTCTTTTTAGAAACACATTCTTTAAAACTTTGATTTTATTAGCAGGAAGCATAGTCGTAATTTTCGTGTTCAGGTATTGTTATTTTTTGGTTTGTTTTATTTTTTGTTTTTTTTTAGTTTGTTTGTTCTTGGTGCGTGCGTGCATGCGTGCGTGCGTGCCTCTGTTTGTGTGTTTAGAGAGGAGTCAATGCTTTTGCTTTTGTCGCCACAATATCCGCAAAGACGACGACGGATCATAATGTTAATAGATTTCCACAGAAAATGGTCAACTTAATCATGCGTTGTGTATATATATACAAATTAAAAAAAGTTGTGTGTTAGAATCCAAAGTAAGGTAACGGTAACGGTAACGGTGTCCCATAACCTATAAGGTCGTAGGGGAGCGAGGCGTCAGAGACCTCACTTCTCTAGGGCCAGCATATTGAGGGCGGCGCCCATCTCCTCTCCCTCGCTGCTTTACCTTCCCTGACCCTAGAGAGGGCAGGTACCCATTTACAGCTGGGTGAACTGGGGGAACTGTACTGAAGCCAAGGCGCGCAAACGGTCACCCATCCAAGTGGTAACCACGCTCGACGCTGCTTAACTTGGCTGGGGGAAAGCGAGTGCTCCGACCACTGAGCTATCCCGTCCCCTGGGTAAAGTAAAGTATACGTATAAGTAAAGTACAGAGGTAAAGTAAGGTATATAATGTAATATAATGGTTTGCATTTTCAATCATCTTTAAGTTCCAGGGCAGCTGTTCGGGTTAACTGGTGACTGAAGTCAGAATTTGTGGAAATGCAAACTGCTTCAGTGGTGATGAAACAAAATGGAGATCGTGAGCAGTGGATTTTTTTTTTAACAAACAAATCAGTTTTAGGATATGATGGCTTGTTGTGTAGCACATTGTGTTTGATTGTGTTGATAGTTGTACCACTTTTGATTAAACATGCAAAGTTACACACCCCAAAATTAATTAGAACGATTTTTATCTTTTATTGAATGTGACACCCCCTCTTCTGCACAGGTTTCAAAAGAGTGACCCATATATAGCATTACATTACAAAGACAAACACACACACACACACACCGGAATTGAATAGTTAGGACTGTTCTAGTAAGACGTGCTGTTTTGAAAAAAAAGAAAAAGAAAAGGGGAAGTTCTGAACTAAACGGGAAGTTCTTCCCGTGGTCACTTCCTTGTCATTGTTA
>CM054147.1:66715766-66733266 GCA_028751875.1 Rapana venosa
AAGTCGAGGGTAAAAAGGGAAAAAGCACTCATGTGCTTTTTTTTTAAAATCCAAAACCCCGTGGGATGCGGTTTTTTTTAAATTTTGTCATCTGTTTTCTGTTTAGAGAGAGAGAGAGAGGGGAAATTGTGTGTGTTTTTTGGGTTTTGTGTTTGTGTGAGGAGAGAGAAAAAGAGAGAGAGAGAGAAGAGAGAGGGGAGAGAGAGAGAAGAAGAGAGAGAGAGAGAGGGGCAGGGAGAAGAGAGAAAAGAGAGAGAGAGATGGTTAAAAATCCTCGGGGGTTTGGAGTGGGGGGGTGGGGGGGGGAGGGGGTTGGGGTGTGTGTGTTGCGGGGCGTGGGGTGGGGCAGTTTGTGTGGAGAGAGGAGTTGTGTGTTTTGGGGTTTTTTTTGGGGGGGGAGAGAGAAAGAGAAGGGGGAGAGAAAGAGAGGGAGAGAGAAAAGTTGTGGGTTTATTTGTGGTTTAGAGAAGAGAAAGAGAAGGGGAAGAAAAGAAAGAGGGGAGAGAGAGGTTGTGGTGTGTTTTTTTTGTTGTGAGAGAGAGGAGGGAGGGGAGAGAGAGAGAAAAGAGAGGAGAGAAAAGAGAGAGGGGAGAGAAGAGAGAGAGAGTTTTGGGGCGTTTTTTTGGTGAGAGAGAAGAGGAAAAGGGAGAAAAGAGAGAGTTTTTTGTGGTGTGGGGTTTTTTGTGGTTTTTGGCCTTTATGTGTGTTTTTGTGTTTTCCCGGGGGTGTGTGTTTTTTTGTGTTTTAAAAAAAAAAAAGAATTTATTCATGAAAAAATTTTTTTGTTTAAACACACAAAAGTACACACATCGCAAAAACAACACCGCCCCACCCCGTGCGGTTTTTTGCGTGTGTTTTTTCCCCCGCGTTTGGAAATTTTGGGTGTAGTGTTTGGTGTTGTCGTGGTTTTTTCCACTGTGTGCGTGCGCGCGTGTGTGGTTGGGGTGTTTGTGTGTGGTTTTTTTCGTCTGGTTTTTTTTATTAGAATATTAAAAACTTTGTGTGAAAAAGTGTTTCCGCGCACAGCGTGTGTTTCCCGATGGGGGGGGGGGGGGGGGGGGGGGGGGGGGGGGGGGGGGGGGGGGGGGGGGGGGGGGGGGGGGGGGGGGGGGGGGGGGGGGGGGGGGGGGGGGGGGGGGGGGGTAAAAGGGGGGGGCGCGTTTTCGCGCGAAATTTTTATTTAAATTTTTAAAAAACTTGCACAAATTTCCCCTTTTGGCCCCGTTTTCAATCATTTTTCCTTCGCTCTCCCCTCTCTCTTTCCCTTTGGGTGGGGAAAATATAAACCCAAAGGGCCCGTGGGGGCGAAAAGCACGCAAACATCTTGCGCACACGTTGATTTCCCGGGTTTTGCTTTTCTAAAAGGGGGGTAGGCCATTGTTTTGCCCGGTTGGGGAAAAGATGACAATTTCCAAAAAAAAAAAACCCGCCCCCAATAAAAACCAAAAAAAAACGGGGGCCTTTGGAAAGTAAAAAAGCACATAAAGGTTTTGCTTTTTTTCCTTTTTTTTTCCTTGAAATAAAAGAAAAAAAAGAATAAAATCTCTCTCTCCCCCTCAAACTTTTCCCCTCTCTCTCTCTCTTCCCCTCTCTCTGTCACCCCCTTTTCCCTCTCCCCCCCCTCTCTCCCCCCCCTCTCTCCCCCCTCTCTTCCCCCCTTCCCATCCCCCTCTCTCCCCCCTCTTCTCTTCCTCGGTTCATCCCTTCCCCTAAGGGGGGGGGATTTCCTCCCCTAACCCCCTCCTTAAAAAGATCTTTTTCCTTATTCGCTTTTTAACCCTCTTTCCCTACATTTAAACTCACCTTTCCCTTTATAGGAAAAACCCCCTTTTTCTTTTTCGCTTTAAAAATAAAGGAAAACCCAATTAAATTAAAAGGGGGAAAATTTTAAAAGTTCCCCCGAAAGGGGTTCCCCCCCCCCCCTCTTTTTCAATCCCCTTCCCCCCAAAAAAAAAAAAAAAAAAAAATTGGGGCCAAAAACCGCCCCCAAAACCCAAAAGGGGCAACCAACCCTTCAAATTTTTTCCTTTTTCCTTTTTGCTCTTTTTCCCGTTTCCCCGGGAAAAATGAAGATCCCGGGTTTTTTTTCTTTTTTTCCCGTTTTTCTTTTTTATGGGGAAGGGGGGGGGGGTTTCAGGATTTTTTGAAAGGGGGCTTTCCAGGAATTAAAAAAAAATTTTTTTTGCCCCTTTTTTAGGGTCTTTACTACACTTTTAAAAAACCCGTTTCCCCTTTTCAAAAGTTTTTCCTTTTTTTGTGGGGGGGGGAAGGGGGAAAAATGGAAAAATTTGGGGGGGAAAAAGGGAAAGGGGTGGGGGAAAAAAAAACAAAAACCCAAAAATGAAAAGTTTTCCCTTCCCCTTCCCCAAAAAAAGGAAAAAGGGGAAAAAAAGAAAAAGAAGAAAAAGGAAGGAAAGGAAAACCAACAGACAAAAAAGAAAAAAGCGGAGGGGAAAAGCCTTCCCCTTCCAAACATTATTTAACCTTGAATCGAAATTTTCCCCGTTTTTTTTCTCGGTTTTTTTTAAAAAAGGGGGGAAAAAAAGGGAAATGTTTAGTTTTTTTTTTCCGGTTTTTTTGTTTTCCCTTTTTTCTTTTTTCTAGAGAGGGGGGAGGCAGGGGTCCCCGGGGAACAACAAAAAAATTTTTAGGGGGGCCTATTTAGGCCGGGGCCCCTTTTTTTTCCCTCGTCCCCTTTTTCCCCAAAAAGGGAAGGACCTATTTCCCCAGGTTTAAAAGGGGGCAAAAAATTTCAAAAGGCCCCCAAGGCGGTGAAAGAAAACCAAAACCCGAGCTTTTTAATTCCCTTGGTGGAAAAACGAAAAAAACTTAAAACACATATGTTTTATGCAAAAATAGGCCCACAACCGCCCGCCCCGAACCTGAAATCAACTCGACTAAAAAATATTTTTAAAAAATGTTTTTCGGGTGAGCAAGACGCTTCCCCTCCACATTATCCTAACCTACGCCATGCTCGCACATGTGCTCTGTTTTATTGCTACGTTCCTTTAAAAAAAAGAAAGAAAGAAAGAAATGTTGAGCTTTTAATCAAAAAGGTAAAGGTGTTTCCATAATCTGTGTGGTCGTAGTAGAGGGGGGAGCGAGGCGTCAGAGACCTCAGCTTCTCTAGGGGGCCAGCATATTGAGGGCGGTGGCGCCCATCTCCTCCTCTCCCTCGCTGCTCCCTACCTTCCCTGACCCTAAAGAGGGTAAGGTACCTATTTACAGCTGGGTGAACTGGGGCGAACTGTACTGAAGCCAAGGCGTGCAAACTGATAACCACGCTCGATGCTGCTTGAACTTAACTTGGGGATAGCGAGTGCTCTGACCACTGAGCTAGCTTGGGGATAGCGAGCGAGTGCTCTGACCACTGAGCTATCCCGTCCTACGGACAGTTTCCCCCCCAATCACAAAACCAACAAAAAACAAAAACAAAAAAAATGATGGCTACTATGGTCGGCTGAACTGAAAACAAGCCATGATTGGGATTTGCCTGAGCCGTGAACTCAGTCATGATTGATCTGAGTCCGTTATAGTTCTAAGGTCCAACGCATGATTGATGGATCGATCGAAAGGATTGATGGATTGATTGGAGTCCTGTCCTTTTAACAGTCTCTCGACACTCCCAACAACCGCTAAACAAGCTTTCCGTTTTGATTTCAAAATGTACCTGAATGTAATGGTAGATGAATGGGGGGGGAGAGAGAGAAGAAAGAAAAAAATCGATTGGGATAATTAGTGTGTGTGTGTGTGTTGTGTGTGTGTGTTTGTAGTGTAGTGTAGCGTAGTGTGTGTAGTGTGTGTGTGTATTTGTAGTGTAGTGTAGTGTATGTGTGTATAGTGTGTGTGTATGTGTGTGTGTTTGTTAGTGTAGTGTAGTGTGTGTGTGTATTGTAGTGTAGTGTAGTGTGTGTGTGTATGTGTGTGTATTTGTAGTGTGTAGTGGTGTGTGTGTGTGTGCGTAACTAGTATAGTATGCGTTGTGTGTGTATGTTTTTAAATTGTGTGTGCTTGTAGTTGTATGTGTGTGTGTGTGTGTGTGTGTATATATATATATATATATATATATATATATATATATATATATATATATATATATATATGTGTGTGTGGTGTGCGCGTGCGCGCATGGGCGCGCATGCGTGTGTGTGTGTGTGTGTGTGTTCTACCAGTGTGTGTGTCTGTGTCTGTGTGTGTGTGTATGTATGAACACTAGAAACTAATGCCTGCTGGAGTCTAGGAATCAAATACAATTAGCTACCGGAAGGAGATGGAGCAGTTTCCGCCTTGGCTTGCGCATGCATATAGTTCAGCTTGGAGGAAACGGACCCTGGTGTTGTGTGTGTGTGTGTGTGTGTGTGTGTGTGTGTGCGTGCGTGCCTCTGTGTACCTCTGGTGTGTGGTGTGTGTGTTGTTTGTTGTTGTAGCGATCGAACCCCTGTGGGGTACGTGCTATGTAAAACAAGGTAAAATTAATGAATCTGTGCAGCAGGGCTTTTAACTCGAGTATGGCGATTGATTTGCTTTATTCATGAGTGATCGATTACTCCCGATTTTGTTTGGTGTGTTTTGGTGGTGTGTGTGGTGTGGGGGGGGGGGGGGGGGGGGGGGGGGTGTGTGTAGGGGGGTTGGGTTGAGGGTGTTGTAGTGTTTTGTGAGTGCGTGCGTGTGTAACTGAAATAGAATCTGTGTTTGTTTAATTACAAAGTAGACAGAAAAGGGATTAGTTTTCTTCATTAGCGAAAGTTGTTGTAGCTGCATTTTGTTTTATGAAATGAAAATGTTTTGTTCTTGCTTGGTGATGTTAAGAAGTGTTAGAAATTGTCAACATGTAAGACTTGAAGTATTGATAGCCACTCTTCCCCCTTCCTCCACTATCCCCCTTTCCCCAAACACACACTCACACACACACACACACACACACACACACACACCCCACACACACACACACCTTACCTCTGTGAGTATGCCAAGGGCTCTTTCAGCATTACCACTATCCCCATTTACAGGAACTGTTATGCTAAAAAAATGTCTCCCCTTTTCTGTCACTCTGTTTTTGGGGACGGGATAGCTCAGTGGTCGGAGCACTCGCTTTCCCCCAGCCAAGTTAAGCAGCGTCGAGCGTGGTTACCAGTTGGATGGGTGACCGTTTGCGCGCCTTGGCTTCAGTACAGTTCCCCCAGTTCACCCAGCTGTAAATGGGTACCTGTCCTCTTTAGGGTCAGGGAAGGTAAAGCAGCGAGGGAGAGGAGATGGGCGCCGCCCTCAATATGCTGGCCCCTAGAGAAGTGAGGTCTCTGACGCCTCGCTCCCCTACGACCTTACAGGTTATGGGACACCTTTACCTTTACCTTACCTGTTTTTGTCTTAATTAAACAATCTATCTGCAATTTGTTTTTGTTGTTTGTTTATTTCCTTTTTTTTAAAAACTGTTCTCCCTAGCAATTCTTTTATTTATGATTTTTGTTATTTTGCAAGTTTTTGTTCAGTTGTTTTTTTCTTTGCCTGTACCATTTTCATTGTGGCGACCTGGTAATGTTAGATAGATAGTAAACACTGGGCTGGCCACATAAGGTCGATCGATTCTGCAGTCGTATCGTTATGATATCCCACATACCTATATATATTTATTTGATTGCTAAGAAGTGTGTGTCATTGCTGTCTTCTTCTTCTTCTTTCCTTCGGATGAGACTATAAACCGGAGCCCCGTGTGCGAACGCACGCAGAACATCTTGCGCACACGTTTTTCGTAAGAGTAGGCCATTGTGTGCCGGTGGGAACAGATGACAGAATTCACAAAACCGCATACACACGGAGACTTGTTGTAAAAAAAAAAAGCACATGAGTGCTTATTCCATTATCCTCGATAGAAAAGAATTAAATACATGAATAAATAAAATAAATAAATACACACAACACAGACACCTTCCCCTCACCCCGCGCACGCACGCACGCACGCGCGCGCGCACAACACATTACACACAAACACACACACACACACACACACACACACACGCACACACACACACACACACACACAACTCACACACACACACACACACACACACACACACCCCCACACTACGCGCACACACACACACACACAACACACCCACACACACACACACACACACACACACACACACATCCAGACGGACCCCCCCACCTCACACCAACACACACTAACACCCCCCACCCCCCCACCCACCTCCACACACACAACACACAGGATTCCCCTCCTTCAACCACAACCCCCCTCCACTCCCCCCCCCTTTTACCCCCCACCCCCACAATCACTCAATACTCTCATACAACACACATTAGAAGGTTAAGCCATGGGAGATCCACTAGCCCCTTGATTGCATTGGCTCTGTGTTTAATGGGCCCCTGAGATTCAATCACCCAACCCCTCCTTTGGGGGTACTTTGAGGGGTAGGGGTAGGGGGGAGTAGAAGGGTGTGGATGAGGAAGGGGGGGAGGGGTGGGGTTATGTTGCAGGGTGGGCAGTGAGTCGTGGTGGTGTCTGGAGAGGAGATGGAGGGAAGGGAAGGGAAGGGGTGTGGAGGGATGGTAGTGGGTGGGGGGAAGTGTACAAAGGGGGAAGGGGAGAGAGAGGAGGAGTTGGGGGCGGGGGGGTGGGGGTTTGGGGGGGGGGCGGGGGTAGAGAGAAGGGAGAAGATAAGACATCGTTTAGCCTGCTTCGGGCTGTTGCACAAACAAAATTCTTCGATTTCCTTGCTGTCTCGTTTCTTTCTCTCTCTTCGTGTGTTGTTGTTGTTTTTTTCTTTTTTTTTCTGTTTTTCATGGGTTTTTTCTTTTTTTTTTTCTTTCTTGTTTGTTTTATCCACTGATTTTTGTTTTTGTTGTTGTTTTGTTGTTGTTCTCTTGTGGTGGTTGTGGTTTGGCGGGTGCGTCTCTCTGTGTGTGTTCAATTCAAGCCCTGTTTGCTTTCAACGTGTTTTACTGAAGGTGGGTGGGGGGGGGGGGGGGTGAGTGAGAGAGTGAGGTGTGTGTGTGGGTTCTTTTTTTAAATTTGTTATAATAACTGTTTCAGTCTGTGTCGGATTGATGTGGGTAGTTTGTTGTTGTTTGGTTGGTTGTTTTGATTTGTTTGTTGTTGTTGTTTCGGTTGGGTTTTTTTTAAGAATTCTGTCACAACCCCCACTTTTTTGTTCTTTTTCTTTTACCTCCGGGTATTGTTTTTTTTGTTTTGCTATTGTTTTGTTTTGTTTTGTTAGGTCTTTTATATGTTTAATGTTGATGTTGTTTTGTGTGTGTTTGTGTGTGTGTGTGTGATTGTTCTCGGTTTATATGTGGGTATGTGCCGCGAGAGCGTTTGTGTTGCACAACACACGCACACACACACACCCTCTCTTCTCATCTCTCTCTCACACACACACAAACACACACACACACACTCACTCTCTCTCTCTCTCTCTCTCTCTCTCTCTCTCTCTATCTTCTCTCTCTCCCCCCCCCTCCCCTTCTCTTCCCTCTCTTCCCCCACCTCTCTCTCTCTCTCTTACACTCCACTCAGAGGAAAACGGGGAGTGTTAGGGAGCCATGTGGTAATGTTTATTATATTTTATTGCCGCAGTAATTCTGGCCTCCTTTTCGTTAGTGACCTTTCCAGCTGCCGTGGTAATGATCGTAATGAAGGGAACAGCAATTAATCATTTGCCAGCGAATTATCCACTGTTCAAAAAGATTGGACCAGAAAGGAATAAAGGGGGTGTGTCGTGGGTGGGTGGGGAGAGGGGGGGGGAGTGGCCAGGAGTAAGTATGGGAGGAGGGGGGAGAGATAAGAGTGTGTGTGTGGGAGAGAGGAGGGAGGGAGAGTTGGCTCTTTATCTTGTGTGTGGGAGAGAGAGAATGAGAGAGAGTGTGTTTGTGTGAGGGAGAGAGAGAGTGGGAGGGAGGGGTATAGGGAGAGAGGTGTGTGTATGTGATGAGAGTGAGAGAGAGAGAGAGAGAGGAGAGAGGAAATTGACGAGAGACGATGAGGAGAGCGGAGGAGCGACGCGAGCGAGAGAGGGAGGATGGAGAGGGAGTGTGTGGGAGGGAGAGAGAGAGAGCGATGAGAGGGAGAGGGAGTGTGTGGGGGGAGAGATGGAGAGAGAGAATGAGAGGTTGAGAAGTTTGAGATGTTGGGAGAGGAAATGAGAGAGAGAGAGAGAGAGATGCATTCGAATAATATATATAAATTTATAATTTTTTGTATAAAGGTCATGTATTTGGTGATCATTTTGCATACGTTTTGGATGCGCGCTATTTTTTTTTTTATAGCTTATATCATAGCTCATGTACCAACAGCAACAACAACATCATCAACAACAACAACAACAAACTTCCTGCTACTCAATGTTAAGCAATACTTGCCAGTAACACGATTGGTTGGTAGATAGCGTGACAGACTGAGCCATTATCTGCTAGTGCGTTTTGTGCAAGTGGTTTTTAAAAAAAATCCTTTTGTTTTATTTTATTTCGAGGATAATGGAATAAGCATTAATGTGCTTTTCCCCCCATCCAGTCCCTTTGTGTATGCAGTTTGTAAATTGTGTCATTCTTTCCCATCGGCACACAATGGCCTACTCTTCTGAAAAGCGGAGCGGGTTTTAACACGTGTGTGCGTGCGTGTATGTGCGTGTGTGTGTGTGTGTGTGTGCGTGTCTTTCACTGGTGCATGAACTAGACGTGTGTGTGTGTGTGTGCCGCGCGTGGCGTGCGTGGCGTGCGTGCGTGCGTTGCGTGTGTGTGTGTGTGGTGGCAGCGCTCTCTGCGTGCGTGTGTGTGTGTACGTGGTGATGCGCGTGTGTGCACCGCGCAGTAAAACACTTGCCTAGATTCTTTGTTGTGTGTGTGTTTAATATTTTTATATATATGTGTGTGTGTATAGATAGTAGAAATAGATATACACATATAATGATTATAATAATAATAATAGAATAATGATAAACGGAAATTATGTAGCTCTACATATATTTATAAGTTAATATTATATTTTTGTTATTAAATACTAGATAGTCATCATACATGATGAACTCCGCAAATGATTTCATGGGTGAATATGCGGGTAAAAAATATCTCTGCCTTACGAAAATGGTCCCCCCTTATATTGATATCTCTTTACCTTCTTGGCAAGGAAGTCGTGACTATAAAACAACTCGTGCTTAGCAAATCTTGATGGTTCGTTAGTGAGCGTGCTGATGTAGTAATGAGGGTTACGAGGTGGGGGGTGGGTGGGGGAGGTAAGGTGTGAATGAGGGGGGGTGGGAGGGAGGTACGGGGGTAGGTGGGGGTGGTGGGAGATGGAGAAGAGGGGTGCTTTCATTCATGTAGAAGGTTAGAAGGTAAGCACCATAGAAGGTAAGCACAATAGTCTAACATTCACACACCCCACCCTCCTGCCAACCTGGCAAAAGTGTGACGGGGATATAAATTTCGTTTAAAAAAAAAGTAATTCAAGGTAACATTTTTTTTTTAGGGGGGGGGTGGAGGGGGGGGGGGGGGGTGGGGGGGGTTGTGGTTTCTCGGCTAGAGCTCTAAGGTTTCCAAATGGTAATGGCGAGGTGTTTATGGTATATATGCGAATTTGTTGTTTGTGGGTGTGGGTTTTAGGTGTTGTTCTTGTTTTGTTTTTGTTTGTTTTTGGTTTTCGTGGTGTGTGTGTTTTGTTTTTGTTTTTTGTTGTTTTGGGGTCTTTTGTTGTTTGTAGGGGATTGGTGTTTTTTATGTGTTATGTGGTTTTGTTGGGGTTTGTCGTTGGGGTTTTTTGTTGTGTGTGTGGTTGTTTTTTTGTTGTTTTTGGTTTTTTGTTTTGGGGGGTGTTCCCACCGTCCTTACGACAAGTCACCGTGTTCCGACTTTAGGAAGAGAACATATTTTATGATTTAGAAGTGTGTGTATGTTTGGGTTTGCTAAAGTGAGGTGAGACACAGAAAGACAGACAAGACAGAGAGACACAGACACAGAGACAGAGGGGCCAAACATACATAAAATACATACATACATACATACACACATACATGCATACATACATACATACATACATACATACATACAACATACATACATACATACATACATCCCATACTTTACATACATACATACATACATACATACATACATAAATACATACATACATACATACATAATTTACTAACTACCTACCTACCTACATACATACATGCATACATACATACATACATACATGCATAATACATACAAAACATACATACATACATAACTACATAGTACAATACATACATACCTACCTACACACATACATACATACATACATACCTACACACATACATACATACATACATACATACATACATACATACATACATATCTACACACATACATACATACATACATACAAACTACAACAAACTACATACATAAAATACATACATACATACATACTTACATACATACATACATACATACATCATAAAATACATACATGCCAGCACAAGTTAGAGAGTTTAGCCCTTATACAGGGACAGACAGGGCGCTTTTGGGAGTCGTTACGTGTGCTGTTTTTCCCGACCCCCACCTTTTCACCCCCTCCCCTTCCCTCCCTTCCCCCCCCCCCCCTCAAACCCCCAACCCCCCCAACCCCCAAACCCCCAACCCCCCAACACCCCCACTCTTTGCAATTGTAGCTACGGATTGGGGGGGGGTGGTGGGTTTGTGGAGGAGTAACGACCGGGTTTAGGAAGGCGAGAAGGATTGTGTTTCAATCCTCGTGTGAAGTTTTGTTTTGGTTTTTTGTTGTTGTTTGGTTGGAAGTGGGGTTTTGGGTGCTGGTAGGGTTTTGCGGGGAAGTGAGGATTTGAGATTCGTCGTCTTCTTCTTCTTCTCCTCCTCCTCTTCGTCCTCTTTTTCTTCTCCCCCTCCTCTCTTCCCCTCCCCTCCTCCTTGTTCTCCTCCTCCTTCTCATTCTGCTTCATCTCTTAATTAATCAGTTCTTCTTCTTCTTTTTCTTCTTTTTTCTTCTTTCTTCTTCTACTTCTTCTTCTTTTCTTCTTTTCTTTTTTCTCCTCCTCCTCCCCTCCTCTTCGCGTGTCGTCATTATCATCAATCTCATCTCATCACACACTTCTTCTCTCTTCCTCCTCCTCCTTCACCACCACCACCACCATCATCATCACCTCATCATCACCATCAACCATCATCATCACCACCACACACCAAACCCAAATCCTCTTCTCTTCTTCCCTTCCCCCCCCCCCCCCCCCCCCCCCCCCCCCCCCCACAGGGGGAAAAGGGATGAAAGGAAAAAAGGGAACTTAAAAGCCCCAGACCTTTTTCTGTTCTGCTCTGCCCCTGTCTGCTCTTTCTGTCTTGTCTTGGTGGGGGATTTGAGGCTGCTGGCAAATCTAAACAACGGCTTAAAACCTTTTTTTGAGTATGGACATGTGAGTATGGGCTTTTATGCGTCAAAAAATTTTAAAATTTTTAAAAAAAAATTACAAAATTTTTAACAAATTTTTTTCCTTTTTTTTTTTTTTTCGTATTAATCTCTTTTTCTTGATTTTTGTCTACAATTCCTCTCCTTTTGTGTCACTCTTTCGTCTGTCTGTCTGCCTGTCTCTCCTTTCCTCTTTTCTCTCTCTGTCTCTCTCTTTCCCTTCTCCTCTCTCCCTCTCCTCCCCCACCCTCCCTCCTTTTGCCCTCTCTTTTCCCCTCCCCCTCTCTCTTTTCCACCCCCCCCCCTCTCTCTTTTCCCCCCTCTCTCTCTCCCTCTTTTTTCTCGCCCTCTCTCCCCTCCTCCTCCCCCCCCCTTTCTCTCCCTCTCCCTCTTTTCCCGCCCTCCCCCCTCTCCCCAACCCCCTCCTTTTCTCATCACCCCCCTCTCTCTCCCCTCTCCCTCTTCCCTTTTTTGGCCCCCCCCCCCCCCCCCCCCCCTTTCCCCCCTCGTGGGCTATAAGCCCCCAAGGGTTTTCTTTTGAAAATCAAATTTCACAATTTGTTAGTAACCCGCCCGGGGTTTTTTCCCCCCTTGAGGATAATGGAAAAACACTTATGTCCTTTTTTTAAAACCACCCCCGGTTTAATGCTTTTTGTACACTTCGCCCCTTTCCCCAAACCGGGCACCCCAAGGGCCCTACCCCCTTACAAAAAGCGGAACGGGATTTAACGGTGCGCAAAAATTTTCCCGCGGCGGGGTTTCGCACAACGGGGCCTTTTTTATAATCTCACCCAAGGATTTTTTGGGGGGAGGTGACCTGCACTGATGTTAACCCCGGGAAAAAAATTTACCCCCCTTTAAAAGGGGAATCGAACCCCGGGGCGTCAGATTGCAGCGCAATGTTTTGACCCCCTTCTAGGCTACCCTCTCCTCCCTTTCCAACTAACTACAGGGATGTTTTTGTAGTTCAAAACTTAACTCAAAAAATCATGATATAAAGATGATATATGAAGATGAAATGATGAAAAATAATAATAAAAAAATATTAATAAAAATAAAAATTTTCTTTTTTTAAAAAAACACCTTTACACCGATGAAAACCCCCATAAAAAAAATCATCAATAATTTTGCTGGGGAGGTTTGGGGTTTTGTGGGGGGCACAGCAAGCACAGCACAAAACACAGCACAGCACAGCACAAACACGCACACAGGAGGGAAAAAGGGGTTTTAAACCTAGTCGAAAATTTACCGAATTGATTTTCCCAGCCGACATACCCCCCCCCCCCCCCTTCCCCTTTCCCCCTTTTCCCTCCCCCACCCCCCCCCCCCACCCCCCCCCCCCCCCCCATACACCACACAAAAACACACCATCTCCTCTCTTCTCTGTCTCTTTCTGTCTCTCCTTTCTTGCCTCTTTCTTCTCTTTCCCCTCTCACAAAACCCCCAAATTTCTCTCTCTGTCTCTGACCAAAAAAAAATAATAAACATGGAATTTAATAGCGCTTTTATTCCTCTCTCTCTCTCTCCTCTCTCCCCTCCCCTCTCCTCTTTCTCTCTCTCTCTCACCTCTTCCACCACACCACACACATCAACACAACACCCACACACACCAAACACACAAAGGGCTCCAAAGGTCCCCCTCTCGTCCCCTCCCCATTTTCTCCCCCTCCCCCCCCCCCCCCCCCCTCATACTCCCTCTCTCTCTTATCTTACACCACCACACACAAGAGCTCACTGTCTTCTCTCTGTCTCCCCCTCTCCCTCTCTCTCTCTCCCCTTCCCTCCCTCCCTCTCTATCCCTCTCTCTCCTCTCCCCCTCTCCCCCTCCTCTCCCCCTCCTCCCTCCCCCCTCTCTCCTCTCCCTCTCCCCTATAGCCTACTACCCCCCACCCTCCCCAACCACCCACCTACCCACACCTCCTAAGGGACACCCCCCCCCCCCCCCCCCCCCCCCCCCATACCACCAGTGTTTGTGGGGCTTCCTTCAGCCAAGCAGGGCAGGCCAGGCCAGGCTGTAAGGTTACTTACGGTACGGTTGGAGGCACAAAGAAGAGTCTGTGGGTTTTTTTGGCCTGGTAGAGAGGGGACGGGATAGCTCAGTGGTCGGAGCACTCGCTTTCCCCCAGCCAAGTTAAGCAGCGTCGAGCGTGGTTACCAGTTGGATGGGTGACCGTTTGCGCGCCTTGGCTTCAGTACAGTTCCCCCAGTTCACCCAGCTGTAAATGGGTACCTGCCCTCTTTAGGGTCAGGGAAGGTAAAGCAGCGAGGGAGAGGAGATGGGCGCCGCCCTCAATATGCTGGCCCTAGAGAAGTGAGGTCTCTGACGCCTCGCTCCCCTACGACCTTATAGGTTATGGGACTCCTTTACCTTATCCTTTTAGAGAGAGCCCAGAGCCCTACCAGTAGACTTATACTAGCTAGCTAGGCCTAGTACAGGCAGTTCTACTATTATCTAAACCCACCACAGTAGGCCGTCAATAGACAGTAAGTAGTAAGTAGTAAGCACTAGAGGCTCTAGGTTAGGAGCAGGAGTCAGCCATTCCTGCTTAGCACTTGAAGGGAGTCTTCTTCGAACTAGAGTGAACCCAACTGTTATGTATGTATGTATGTATGTATGTATGGATGTATGGATGTATGTATGTATGTATGTATACACAATGGCACGCCTTGTAGTAGTTGAGCTTCGGAGTTAGTTGTATGGATGGATGGATGGTTGGATGGGTGGTTGGTTGGTGTGAGTGTAATAGAGTTGAGTGGGAAGGCTTAGGTAGTGCTGTAAGTAAGTTACATTGGAGGCCTTTATGTGTGTGAGAGAGAGGAGAGAGAAAGACAGAGAGAGAGAGAGAGAGAGAGAGAGAGGAGAGAGAGAGAGAGAGAGAGATGTCATCAAGTTTGTTTGCAAACTATGCTTGATTGTTAATGTGTTTAATGCTGTCTTAGGGTGGTGGTGTGTGTGTGTGGGGGGGGGGGGGGGGGGGGGGGGGGGGGGGGGGTTGGGGGGGGGTTGGGGTATTATATAAATAAAACGGGATTAACATTTGTTTTCTTACATAATATACGCACTGGGTGTGCATGCGTACGTGGTGCGCGCGCGCGCGTGTGTGTAACTGTTGTGCATGCACATTAATTTTATGATTGTCACTTCGCTTGTACAGAACAACACAATAGATTCCGTTACAGAGGTGACAGGTTATGTTTAGAGCTGGCCTTGATGTCTGGATTATGTAACTACTTCAACCTTTATTATCATCATTATTCTTATTTGTATTTTCTCATGCAGCGCATTATAAGGTCAGCTAACTTTTTTTTTAAACCTAGCAATAGATCTCTCTGTCAGTATAGCCTCTCCCTACCTCCCTCCCCCCCCCCCCCCCCCCACTCTCTGTCTCTCTCTCTCTCTTTCCCTCTCCCTCTCTCTCTCTTTCCCTCTCCCTCTCTCTCTCTCTCTCTCTCCTCCCTCTCCCTCTCTTTCCCTCTCCCTCTCTCTCTTTCTCTCTCTCTTTCTCTTTCCCTCTCCCTCCCCTCTCTCTCCCCCCCCTCCCTCTCTCCCTCTCCCCCCTTCTCTTCTCCCCTCATCAACCAGTGGAGTCTCTGGCTTTACACTTCACATGTGCAAAGGGTTTGAATGACGCACATATGCCAAACAATAAAAAAACAAATACGATATATATATATATCATGTACTTCATAATTAAGCGTTGCAACACAGTTTGGCCGAATCTGGTGTAAGTTGTTAGTCTTGCTACTTTGCTAGAGGAAGCTTCTCTGGGAGGAATCTAGCTAGCGTAAAAGATAGCAAGCGGGTCTATCAGTAAATGTCTGCCTAGCCCGCCTCCCTCCCTCTACTCCATCACATCAACTGCAAAAAGAAAAAAAATTGGTGGCTGGGGCGGTATGGAGACAGTTATCATCCTGCTGGCTTGCATGTTTACAGCCTGCTTTTATCTCTGCTGCTGCAACATGAAGCAAATCTGTATGCTGGGCTTCAGTGGCGCTATCTTGTTTTCATAGCAAGTTTGTTTTTCTAATTCTCTCTCTAGCTCTCCCCATCTCTTGTCGGACTTATGGAAAGGCATTCCTGTGTAAAGAGTGGAAGAATGATTGATGTATTTGTGTATTTGTTTATTGTAGTGTATTGATGTATTCTTTTACATCAGATAATGTAATAAGCACTCGTGTGGGTTGTTTTTTTACCATCCAATCCCCGTGTGTATGCGGTTTTGTAAATAATGTCATCTGTTCCCGCTGGCACACAATGGCCTACTCTTTCGAAAAGCAGAATAGAATGAGAGAGAGTTAGTGGTGTGTGTGTGTGTTTCTTTTATTCTTTTATTTCGAGGATAATGGAATAATCACTCGTGTGTTGTTGTTTTTTTAACTGTATCCAGACCCCCATGTGTATGTAGTTCTGTCAAGGTTGTCATCCGTTTCCACCGACACACAATGGCCTACACTTCTGGAAAAGCAGAATGGGTTTTAACGTGTGTGCAAGATGGTCTGCATGCGTTCGCACACGGGACCTCGGTTTATAGTCTCACTGTGTATGTGTGTGCATGCATGCGTGTGTGTGAGTGAGAGAGAGAGCGCCTGTGTTTATGCTTGCGTGCTCACTGTGTGTGTGTGTGGGTGTGTGTGGTGTGTGTGTGTGTTTGTGTGTGAGAGAGAGAGAGAGAGAGAGAGAGAGAGAGAGAGAGAGAGAGAGAGAGAAGAGAGAGAGAGATAGTGGGGGGCAGAGAAGGAAGATAAAAGAGTCAGGTGATGCCAACAATGTGTGGGTTATATCATGGGGGCTCTCTGGTACCTGGGTACCTACTAAGCTAAGCCTAGCTAGCCTAGCCTAGGGTATGCAGGCAATACAACCCAACAAGCAGACTTGGCTTCTTTCAGGAGTCCTTGTTGGCAGAGTGCATTAGGCTAGTCCTTCCTTGTGCAGGCTGACTGACTGACTGACTGACATGTCCAGTTAGGCTAGCAGGCAGGGGGAGAGGAGGAGGAGGGCAAGGGGAGGATGGAAGCCTGTGTAGTGTGTGTGTGTGTGTGTGTGTAGTGTGTGTGTAGTGTGTGTGTAGTGTGTTATGTAACCTGCATTCCCTGGCCAGGCCCCTGCACTCACTGCCTGTTTCATTGATTGTATTGGTTGGTTACCAGTTAGTGTATTCGTTGGTTACCAGTTAGTGTATTCGTTCGTTAGTGTATTCGTTGGTTACCAGTGAGTGTATTCGTCCGTTACCAGTTAGTGTATTCGTTCGTTACCAGTTAGTGTATTCGTTCTTACCAGTTCGTGTATTCGTTCCTTACCAGTCAGTGTATTCGTTCGTTACCAGTTAGTGTATTCGTTCTGTTCGTTACCAGTTAGTGTATTCGTTCGTTACCAGTGAGTGTATTTGTTCGTTACCAGTGAGTGTATTCGTTCCTGACCAGTTCGTGTATTCGTTCCTTACCAGTTTGTGTATTCGTTCCTTACCAGTTCGTGTATTCGTTCCTTACCAGTTAGTTAGCCGTGGAGAGTGTATACTGAACATCTTCAGAGTCTGGCTCTGAGGGTGATGTTACGTTACCATCCTCCTCTTGTGGAAAGATGTTAGCGTGGAGAAGGGGCTGGTTTAGTTAGTGATTGGCACTCGAAGAATGCTGTTTGGGTTTGGGTTTATTTGGCAGGGTGTGAGGCCAAGTCTGCTTTCCCCCTGATAATATGATTTAGGACTGAACTTAGCCCAGCATTCTGTTGTGCATCAGCAGTGTGTGTGTGGTAGTGATGTGTGTGTGTGTGTGTGTGTGTGTGTGTTGTGTGTGTTGTGTGTGTGTGTGAGAGAGAGTGTTTGTGCGTGTGTGTGTGAGTGTGTCTAGTGTGTGTGTGTGTGTGTAAAAATACACTTTTACAACTCTTTTTTAAAATGTAATTATGCTGCTGTTGTTATTTGTGTAAGATGTGATGTTTCTTTTACATGAGTCATTGTTACAGATTTAAATCGCCTTTTAGACTCTCTGGGTTTTGGGGTTTTTATTGTTGATCCCAGTCAATTTCGCTCTTATCATGCGTACAAATGCTTTGAAGCTGATATATCTATTATTTATGATTTA
>CM054147.1:66738266-66740766 GCA_028751875.1 Rapana venosa
AAAACGAAAACAAAAACCAAACTAAAAAACAAAAGTTCTAAGAACTCCTATGTATTATTCATACCATCCCTATAACATTATAAAGTCCGACAAGCATGCCATTATTTTCAGACCCCCCCCCCCCCCCCCCCAACTCAAGCTGGCTTTCACGCCCCCTCAAAACCCCCCACCCAAACCCAAATAAACAACAAAGAAAGAATACAAATAAACAAACGAACATCAAAAACAAAACAAAACAAACAACCTGTTATAAAGTCTCCCATGCGATATTCACACCATTCGTGTAACAGGTATTATGACAAAAACAAAACAAAAAACAAAACAAAAAAACACGTTTAAAGTCCGACGAAAGCATGACATTATTTTCAGAAAAAAAACCTGAAGCTGGCTTTTAACCCCCCCCCCCCCCCCCCCCCCCCCCCAAACCTTCTCCAACTTACCTCCCCCCCAAAAAAAAAACCAACAACAAAAAACAACAACAACCCAACCCAACCCCCCGAAACCAAATAAACAGCAGAAAACTCAACAAGCAAACAAACGAACGAGCAACAAACAAAAACAAAAACAAATTCGTTGCAAGGATTCCAATGCCGTTAGCAGTCGTGTATTGCACATGCATCCATTCTGACTAGCAACAATAACATTTATAGTTCCAACAGTCGTCGTAACGTTATTTTAAGAAAAGCCGGATCAAGCTGTCTTTTAATCAAATTAATTAAGTTTATCGCCAGAAAACATTTTAGCACGTAAGTTCCGACGTACACACATGCACACACACACACCCCACACACACGCACGCACGCACGCACACACACACACACACACACACACACACACACACACACACACACGCACACACACACACACAACACACACACACACCGTTACATGACATTTGATTGTTCGCCAACTGCAAGTCACAAACATAGACCTGTCCTTTCAAGTCCAAAATAAACATAATTGTCAATTATTTGCGGTGTGCGGTTTTGCAGATAAGAGAGAGAGAGAGAGAGAGAGAGAGAGAGAGAGAGAGAGAGAGAGAGAGAAGAGAGAGAGAGTGGTGTAGTGTGGTGTGTATGTATATAATTTGTGTGTGTATGGTTTATTTCATTTTATTTTATTCTTTTATTTCGAGGATAATGGGATAAGCACTCGTGTGCTTTTTTTCCCATCCAGCTCCTGTGTGTTGTAAATTTCATCATCCGTTCCCACCGGCACACAATGGCCTACTCTTCCGAAAAGCGGAACGAGTTTTAACGTGTGCGCAATATGTTCTGCGTGCGTTTTTTACCCACGAATAATTCCTATGTTACTTTTCTGTATGAGGATAGTGGATTATCGTGTAGTTGGGTTTTTTTGTGTGTGTGCTTTGCTGTCGGGTGCTTATTATTTTTTTTTTGTTTGTTTGTTTTTGCATGTCCATTATGGGTCGTGTTTGTTGTGGTTTTTTGAAAAATTTTGTTTGTGCATATTTTGTTTCTTTCCTTTTTTTTCTCTACACTAGTTGGGGTGTTTTTTTTTTTTGGGGGGGGGGGGGGGGGGGGGGGGTGAGAGGAGAGGTGGTGGTTTGTTTGCTTTTTGAGTTTTGTTTTGCTAATATTCTTTTTTGTGTTTGCTAATATTCTTTTTATGCTTATTTTTTCTTTCTGTTTATTATAGGTTGTTTTTTTAAACTAATGAAAGCTGTCAACATGCATTAGTCTTTGGTGGTACAGACAGTGTAGATTTTTTATGCACTCAGATTTTCTTTTCCTTTTTTTTTTCATTAATTCAAGGAAAGGAAAGCGAGAGAAGAGAGAAGAGAGAGAGAGAGGGAGAGGAGGGGAGAGAGAGAGAAAGAGAGAGAGAGAGAGGGAGGAGAGAGAGAGAGAGAGAGAGAGAGAGAGAGAGAGAGAGAGAGAGAAGAGAAAAGTATTCAGAGAGAGGTCTATACTTTTCCATTACGTTTGTTTCTTGTGTGTGTGTGTGTGTGTGTGCGCGCGCGCGCGCACGCGTGCACGCACATTTGAGAAAACCTGTGGAACATATCATTTGTAGAATCAGTTGTAAAACATTATTTTTTCCATTGGATGGCGAATGCCTGTGTGCTAACAAGCTGCTGCTTGCTATAATGAATGACACGAACTGGGTACAGGATTTGTGCCATGGCCAGTGGCATAGTATGGCCGACTGACTTCTCTGAAGTTAAAAAACTTCTTGCGGAGTCAGTCAGTCATTCAGGCACCGTAACTGTAGTGGCTCGTTCACTTTCGGAGAGACTATAAACCGAGGTCCCGCGTGTTACACATACGTATTTAGCGCACGTAAAAGAACCCACGGCAACAAGAGAGTTGTCCCCTGGGAAAATTCTGTAGAAAAAAAAGCCAATCTGACAGGGAAACAAATACAGTTGCAGACAGGCGAAAGAAAAAAAAAAAGGTGGCGCTGCTCTTGTGGCGAAGCGCTCTCTCCCTGGGGAGAGCCGCCCGAATTTCACGCAGAGAAAATTCTGCCGCGACTT
>CM054147.1:66743266-66770766 GCA_028751875.1 Rapana venosa
AGGGGGGGGGGGGCTGTGGATGCACGGTGGGGCTGAAGTGGTGTGGGAGAGCATTACAGTCGGATTTAGTGATCCCACGTCTGTTTGTTGTCTGTCTGTTTTTGTGTCTGTCTGTCTGCCTCTGTCCTTTTGTCCTCTCTCTCTCACTGTGTTTGTCTGTACTTCTTAGGCCTCTAGGGCCTGGCTTTATGAATGAACGTCCTCTGTGTTGTTCGTGTGCCTGTCTGTGTCTGTTCTCTCTGTGTGTCTTCTCTACCCTCTTGCTCCTCTCTCATCTGTCTCTCTCTCTCTCATCAATCTCGCTCCACCACACCCTACTCTCTCTCTCTCTCTCTCTCTCTCTCTCTCTCTCTCCTCCTCTCACCCCCTCTCTCTAGAATGTTCATCTTCCTATTCGAATCTGAGCACAAATTCTTTGTCTGTCTGTCATGTCCGTGTCGTCTCTGCCTCTTTCCTTCTTCTCTCAGTCTCTGTTTGCTTTGTCTCTCTCTTCTTGCTTCTGGGATGTGCCTTTCTGCGTCTCTCTGTTGTGGAGTGTGTGTCTCTCTCCGGGTCTCTGTTCACTCTCTCTTACTCACTCATCCTCTCTCTCTCTCCTCCTCTCTCTCATCTCTCTCCCCTCTCCAGTCTCTCTCTCTCTCCACCTTTCCTCCCCCTAGGCCCTCTCTCTCCCCCCTCTCTCTCTCCTCTCCCCCCCCCCTCTCTCTCTCATGAATCACTCTTCCTGATTTCGAATCTGAGCACTAAATTCTTTTTTCTTTTCTCTCCCCCCCCCCCCCCCCCCCCCCCATTTTGTTGTAAACTAGTTTATATTATTTCGTTAATATTGGGTTCTTTACTTTACTTTGTTTTTTGCTGGTTGTTTTTTGCCTTCATTATTATATTGATTTAGCTTCGGTTTTCAACTCGACCAGATCAGAAACTGTAGCCGAACACACTCTCGTACATCAGGGGACAATTCAAATACATGTATGTTGTATTTGCATAGTAAAAAAAAAAAAAAAACAACAACCGTGTCATCAAAGATAATATTATTTTCATTTTATTATTTTTACCTTTATAGTCCACAGTGTTATTACACTCGCAGCGCTGTTGTGTGAATCTGCTTCCGCTGTTATGTGAATCTGCTTCTGCTGTTATGTGAATCTGCTTCTGCTGTTGTGTGAATCTGTGTGAATTTGCTTCTGCTGTTGTGTGAATCTGCTTCCGCTATTGTGTGAATCTCCTGGAAGGCTTAAGACGTTTGATACGAGAAAGAAAGCCACTGTGATGGTTGAAAGTGAAAGAGCCGATTGTCATCTTTGTTTTTTAATTGTTGTTGTTTTTCTTCTACGCTTCTGCACATGTTTAATGTGAGCTTTAAATCTGGAGAAGGGGTGACAGACAGCCAGTACAGAAGTCCTTGATGTCTTCGACAGTCCCAGCCTTTTCTTAATTCATTAAACATTATTATTTAAATGTTTGAGGACGTGAGCGCGCACCGGTGTGCAGAGTATGTTGTGTGCGTGTATAATGTATATGTGGTAATATTGTAATTTTTCACAATGTAAATTCCATAAATAGACCGATTTTTATTTTATTTTTTTTTTTTTTTTTTTTTTTTCTTTTTTTTTTTGTTTTCCTTTTTTTTTTTTCTTTTTGTTATTTACAAGGTTTAATTTAAATGGTAAATGAAAGAGCTCTAATAATGTACAGTGACATATATAATCATAAGTAACTGAACTATTAGGTTCTTATATAGATGGCTTTGATGAAAAAAAAGCACATGCCATATGCTTATTACAAATTCAATGTACAAACCATATCTGGAAAAGAACACAAATTTTGAGACTTATGACTTTAGAGTGTAGCCAGCCGCTGCCCTATGTGTGATGATGATGCTGTACAAGTAAAACGTGCTGAATGATTTACGCCGCCGCGCGGGAAAATCAGAAATCGACCCCACCATCTAAGAGTTTAGAGAGAAAGATTTCAAGTCATAGCCAGGTTATTTTATTAATGTTAACGGTTGAGAGATTGGGATTGTCTCTTTCTCTATCTCGTCGCTGCCTCATCTAAGCTCCTCTCTCATCTCTCACTCTCCCCTTCGCGCTCCCTCACTCTCCTCACTCCCCCTCTCCTCAGTTCTCTCATCCTTCTCTCTCAACTCCCCTATACTCTCTCTCTCTCCCAATTCATCACTCCGTCATCATAATTCAGTGCCTCTCTACTCTTCCTAAAAACTCTTCTGTCTCTCTCCTCTCATCTCCTTCTCTACTCTCTTCTCTCTCTCTCAATGCATGATCTCTCACTCTCTTCCCTAGACGTTCCTCGCTCTCGCTCTCTCACTCCTCCTCTGTCTCTCATCCTCTCCTCTCTCTCTCTATCTCTTCTCCACCACTCGTCCTCTCATCTGACTCACTCCCTTCCGTCTCTCACTCTATCGATTACTCTCCTCGTCTCTCTTCTTTGCATCTCACTCTCTCCTCATCTCTCTCTCGGTCTCTCTCTCCACCTCACGCATCTCTTCTCCTCACCCCTCCTAAATATACCTCACAAACTCAGTTCACCCTCTCTCTAACATCAACTCCCGCCTCTCCTCTATCTCTCCTCTTCTCTCTCTCTTCTCTCAATCATCACCTCTCATCTCGTGACTTCTCCTCTTTTATCATCTCATCATCTCCTCTCCCTTCTCCTCCTGGTAGCTGTGCCTCTCTAACTCTCTCGTCGCTCCCTCCATCTCTCTCTCACTCGTGTCTCTTATATATATCCACTAAGGGCGGGGTACTAGGATGTAAAATTAGCACATGGTGCTATTCATTATGCCTCGAAATACAAAAAAATGTACAATAGATCATTGTCACTTAAGTAGCAGAAGTAGGAGTGGGTGGTGGTAGTGTGTGGTGGGAGTGGTGTAGTTGTGGTGGTGGTAGTAACAGTATTGGTAGTAAGTATGGGGGTGTGGTGGTGGTATGATGGTGAGGTGGTGGTGGTGGTGGCATAATGGGTGCTAATCCTTGTGGTCACACAAAGAAAACTTAGTTAAAGAGAGAGATTTCCCATTTCAGAGGATAGAAGGCTAATCATCTCTTAATGGAACATGGCACTTTCTTTTTCTAATTAACATTACGCCCACGAGCATTAACAAATTTTACCGCCCAAACGCACCCAACCCAACACAAGGAAACGTAACGCGCCGCGCACCAACAAACACAACTACAACCCACACACACAACACACACAAACACACAATAAACACACAACAACCAAAACAAGTAACACAATACAACATCCACCCTTACCAACCCGACCAACACCACCACCAACCACCAACCAACAACAACCTACGCCAACAACACAACACAAATTGACAAGAGAGCTCAACACAACCCAGCGACAAACACACAACAAACAAACAACCAACTCACGCGCAAGCTCAATCTCTCTCTCTCTCTCTCCTCTCTCTCGTCTCTCTCTCCTCTCTCTCTGACGCCGACAGCAACAAAGTTGCCTTGGTTATCTAATTCAAATTTCAGAGAAGTTACAACCGTCACGAGATCCACCACCCTTGTTTGTAATAACTATGCAGTTTGAGAGAGAAGGGGGAGAGAGAGGGAGAAGAGGTGGGGGAAAGTAAGAAAGAGAGAAGAGAGAGACAAAGAGAGAGAGATGAGAGAGAGAGAGAGAGAGATAGAGAGGAGTAACAGGGGAAAAGAGGAGAGAGAGAGAGGGAGAGAGACAGAGAGAGAGAGAGAGAGAGAGAGAGAGAAGAAGGAAGGAGAGAGAGAGAAGAGGAGAGAAGAGAGAAGAGAGAGAGAGAGAGAGAGAGAGATGGAAGGAGAAGAGAGAGCGAGAGAGAAAGAGAGAGAGTAGAGAGGAAGAAATGAGAAGGATAAAGAAGACAGAGAGAGAGAGAGAGAGAGAGAGAGAGAGAGAGAAAGAGAGAGAGAGAAGAGATAGAAAAAGAAGAGAGATAGAGATAGAGAGAGATAGGAGAGAGAGAAGATAACGGAGAAGAGGAGAGAGAAGAGAGAGGAGAGAGAGAGAGAATAGATGAGAGAGATGAGAGAGAGAGAGAGTGAAATGATTAGGATATAGAAAGAGAAGAGAGAGAGAGAAGAGAGTGAGAAGTGAGAGAGAGAGAAATATAGACAAAAAGAAAGAGAGAGAGAGAGAGAGAGAGAGGAATGAAAAGAAAAAAAGAAGAGAGACCAAAAAACTTGATATAACCGACGGCTCCACATGCGTGCCTGCCTGTTGTCTGGACTGCCTGTCTGCTATGGCCCGCTTGCCATCTTAAACACAAAATGAAATTCAACTTGTCCACCGCCCCGCCACCAATGCACTCAGCAGAAAGAGAGAAATTGGCCAGTGAAGAGAGATAAAGAGGAAGGGAGAGAGTAAGAGAGAGAGAGGAGAGAGAGAGAGAGAGAGAGAGAGAGAGAGAGATGGAAAGAGATGCTGGGGAAATTTCTGGCACTGAGTGTCTTCCCCCACCCTCACCCGACCGCCTTCTTAGATTACTTAAACCCACATCATCGCCCGTGCTGGCTCTCTGTTTCTAGTCTCTGTCTGCACTGTCTCTCTCGCTCTCTCTCTCTCGTTTCTTCCGTCTCTCTCTTATTCCTCTCTCTCTCTCTCATATCCATTCTCCTCTACTCATCACTCTCGTCTCCTCCACCTCATCTCCCCTCTCCTCTCTCTAAAGGACCTCTCTCTCTCTCACCACGCTACTCTCAACCTCATCACATTCGCTCTTCACCTCTCACTCTCATCTCTACGCATACTTACTCTCCTCTCACTCACTCTCATCCTTCTCTCACCAATCCGTATCTCCTCTCCTTTTCTCTCATCTCACTCAAAAACAGCTCTCATCGACCTCTCTCTCTCTCATAATCACGCGTTGATATATCCTCCTCTCTCACAATCTCCTCTCTCTCCCACCATTAACCTCTTTTTTTCCACTCTCTCAACTCTTCTCTCTCTATCTCTCGCATCACTCTCTCTCATCTCTCTAACCTCTCTCTCCTCACTAGAACTTCGCTCTTCTCTCTTCTCTCACTCTCCTCGCCTTCAAGCCTCCTCTCCTCACATCGATCTCGTCTCCTACTCTCACCTCTCTCCCTCTACCTCTCTCTCCTCCCCATCTCTCCTCCTCTTCCTCTCAGATCTCTCACATGAAACTCACATCTCTCCTCGATCTCTCGCACCTCTCTCTCCCTCCTCTCCCTCAATCCTTCTCCTCTTTCTTTTCTCCCTCTCTCTCCCTCTCCGCTCTCTCTCTCTCTTATCTTTCTCCCTCTCTCTCCCTCTCCCTCTCTCCCTGCACTCTTCTCCTCTCTCACATCCTCCTTCTCTCTCGTCTCTCTCTCTCTCAACCTCTTTCTCTCCACTCTCTTCACTCTCTCACTCCCCATCTCCCTCTCCACTCTCCTCAGTTCAATCCCTCCTCTCCCTCTCTCTCTCTCGTTCAATCCCGCTCGTCCTCCTCTCTCTCTCTTTCTCAACCACCCCCCCTCTCTCTCTCTCTTTTTTCTCTCGCGCCCCCCCCCTCTCTCACATCCCTCTCACTCTCTCTTTCTTTCTCTACTCTCTTCATACCATTCCCCCCTCCCCGATCCTTTCATATCCTCAATTTGCATCCTTGACAAATCTGTTCTTCATTCTCTGACTGTCTCCCCCCCCCCCCCCCCTTCCTTCCCCAATTCCCCCCCTCCCCACAAATCTCCTCTAACCCCCCCCCCACCCCCCCCCCCCCTTGTCCTCCTCCTTTCTTCGTCAGATCGCTGTTAATATAGTGTCGGATGGCGTGGAGGGGGGGGGTTTCGGGGGTCGGAAGGATGAAATGGGTGGTACGGTGTTTTTTGAATTTTTTTTTTATTTGAGAAATAGGGTGGGAGGGCGGAGTTAGTTGGTTGAGGAGTGAGGGGAAGGGGGTGGGAGGGCAAGTGCGCTGAGATAGCCGTGCTTTAGGCATTAAACAGCCATCATCATCCATCATCGTCAGGCCAGCTTCAAAGGCTTTTTGTGCGCTGGTCTGCCGTGATCGGTTCTGTTGTGTGTGTATTTGTGGTTTAGTTTGTGCGGACGTGTGTGTTTGTTGTTTGTGTGTATGTAGGGGTGTGGTTAGTGTGTAGTGCTGTCTGTGCGGAGTTGTGTGTAAGGAGT
Organism: Rapana venosa; assembly: GCA_028751875.1. Lineage (NCBI taxonomy): Eukaryota > Metazoa > Mollusca > Gastropoda > Neogastropoda > Muricidae > Rapana > Rapana venosa. The sequence goes on from CM054147.1 coordinate 66,749,414, forward strand.
GTCTGTTGTGGTGTGGTGTGGTATAGTACTAATAAAAATATAATAATGTAAGAGAATTTATATAGCGCTGTATGGGCCCGTGTGTGTGTGTGTGCAGTCTGTGTGTTCTGTTGTGTGTCTGTAGTGTGTGTGTCTGTTGGTGTGTGTAGTGCGTCTGTGTTTTGTCGTGTGATGTGTGGTGGTGGGTGTGTTGTATGTAATTGCGTGTCTGTGTGTGTGTGTGGGTCTGTCTGTCTCTGTCTATGTGTGGTGTAGTGTGTGTTCCTGTCTGTCTGTGTGTCATTCCTGTCGGGTTAGCTGAGGCTCTGTGTGTTGAACAAGTAGCTCTCTTCGCTTTTTTGCCTCTTGATGGGGAAGGCGAGATGTTGTGTGATTCAGTGGGGGCGTGGTGGAGGTGGTGGGGAGTGGTGGATGGAGGATGGCTTTAGAGCAGTTTCTGATTTTGGGAGTGAGAGAGTGTCTTGAATTTGAAAAGTGTTTGCCTCTAGTTCTGGGTGTATTGAATTTGAATGAAAGAAAAAGATAATTGAAGTGCATTGAATGAATTTTATTAGAAGAAGGTTATATGGTATGTAAGGAAGCATGCATTTTTTTTTATATTTACAACCAGCCCTCTGGGCAAAAAAAATGAACACACAAAAACTACCCCCAAAACCCCCTCTCAACTAAACAACAGAAATAAACAATTTTTGTTTTTTTATGAAAAAGAAAAAACAAATCAAATCAATCGTAATGCAAAGTACATAATTACTGTAAGCGTACAACTTTAACAACCTTTACTGGAGAGAGAAAGAGAGAGAGAGAGAGGGAGACAGAGAGACAGAGAGAGAGAGAGAGAGCAGGAGGAGTGTGATGTTCAGGAAAAACAATATTCACATATTAACCCGATTAAATTATCATAATAGCCAAACAAAACAAACCAAACACCAACGGTTGTTTTTTTGGTCCTGCCTAACTCATGCATTTCTTCCCCACTCACACTCTCTCATGTCAAGTCAGTGTGACGATTTGTTCGTTTCTTGCTAGCAGTCTCGTGCGTGTTTGATAGTGTGTTGGGCAGTGCGTCCTTATTCCTACTATCCCTCCTACTCTTTCATCCTTCCTTCCAATGAGACTATAAACCGAGGTCCCCGTGTACGTGCGCACGCAGAACATCTTACGCACACGTTAAAACCCGTTCCGCTTTTCGGAAGAATAGGCCATTGTGTGCCGGTGGGAACGGATGACAAAATTGACAAAACTGCATACACACGGAGATTGGATGGGGGGAAAAAAAGGACATGAGTACTTATTCCATTATCCTCGATATAATAAAATAAAATATAGTAAGATTAAAATTAAAATAGTCCTCCTACTCCTTCTTCCTCCTCCTACTCCTTCTTATTCCTCCTGCTCCTCCTTATTCGTCCTACTCCTCCTTGTTCCTCCTACCCCTCCTTGTTCCTCCTATTCCTACTCCTCTTATTCCTCCTACTCCTTATTCCTCCTACTCCTTATTATTCCCCCTATTCCTCCTTACTCCTATTCTTTCTTATTCCTCCTCCTTATTCCTCCTCCTCATTATTCCTCCTACTCATGTGTCCTACTCGTCAAACTCCTTCATCCTCCTATTCCTCTTACTCCTACTCATTCCTCCCACGCCACCTTATTCTTCCTAATCCTCCTTATTCCTCCTACTCCTCCTATTCTCCTCCTTGTCCTACTCCTTATTCCTCCTACTCCTTCCTTATTCATCCTACTCCTAATCATCATTCCTCCTATTCCTCCTACTCCTCTTATTCCTCCTACTCCTCCTTATTCCTCCTACTCCTCCTACTCCTTATTCCTCCTACTCCTACTCATTCCTCATAGTCCTCCCACTCCTCCTCATTCCTCCTATTCCTCTTATTCCTCCTTCTCCTCCTTATTCCTCCTATTCCGTCGTCTGCGCGTTTTGATATTATCTGGGGTCTCCTAAAAGCGATGGGAATTGATGGGAATTGCCGTTCGGCGCCTTAGCCATGTAAATGGGAGGCTGGGAGGAATTTTATTATGCCATTTGTCTTTGAATTTTGCCAATAAGCGTACAGACGGACAAGGCACGCACGCGTCCATACCCACACAACGCGCCAACATGCAAAGATACGCGCGAGCGCGCGTGCACTCAAGTTCGTTTCTTGTTGTGTTTGACAGTGTGTTGGGGCGGTGCGTCCTTAGTCCTCCTATTCCTACTTATTCCTCCTTATTCCTCCTTATTCCTCCTATTCCTCCTTATTCCTCCTATTCCTCCTTATTCCTCCTTATTCCTCCGTATCCCTGCGTGTGTGCGTGCGTGCGCGTCCATGCGTGCACACACACACACAACCACACTCATACACAATCACACGCAAACACACGCAAACATACACACGTACACACACGTACACGCACGCACGCGTACACACGCACACACACACACACACTATGCATACGTGCAGATACAGAATCAGAGGAGAGAAGAAAAAAAGACAGGAAGATGGGAGAAGAAGATAGGAAAGAAAGAGACAGACAGACAAAGAGAGACGGAGAGAGACAAACAGTGAGGATGGACAGGGGTCCCGAGAGAGAAACAAGAGAGAGAGAGAGAGAGAGAGAGAGAGAGAGAGATGAGAGAGAGAGAGAGAGAGAGAGAGAGAGAGAGAGAAGAGGGAGACTAGTGAGAGAGAGAGAGAGAGAGAGAGAGAGAGAGAGAGAGAGAGAGAAAGAAGAGGGAGACTAGTGTGTGTGTGTGTGTGGAGAGAGAGAGAAGAGGGAGACTATGTGTGAGAGAGAGAGAGAGAGGACTGGCGAGAGGAGAGAGAGAGAGAGCGAGCGACTAATGAGAGACTAGTGGAGAGAGAGAGATGAGAGAGTGAGAGAGAGGAGAGACTGGTGAGAGATGAGAGAGACTAGTGAGAGAGAAAGGAGAGAGAGACTAGTGAGAGAGAGAGAGAGAGAGAGAGTGAGCGACGAATGAGAGAGAGACTGGTGAGAGAGAGAGGAAGAGTGAGCGACTAATGAGAGAGAGACTAGTGAGAGAGAGAGAGAGACAGAGACAGAGAGAGACTAGTGTGAGAGAGAGAGAAGAGACTGGTGAGAGAGAGGAGAGAGAAGGTGGAGAGAGTCCCGAGAGAGAAACAGAAAGGAAGGGAGGGGCGGGGGTCCCAGGAGAGAGAAAGACAGAGAGTGAGAGAGAGAGAGAGAAGAGAGAGAGAGAGAGAGAGAGAGAGAGGAGAGAGAAGAGAGCGCGAGAGGAAGGAAGGAGGGGTGGGAGTCCCAGGGAGAGAGAGAGAGGAGAGAGAGAGAGAGAGAGAGAGAGAGAGAGAGAGAGATAGTGAGAGAGGGAGGACAGAGAGGGGAGAGAGAGAGACAGAGAGACTAGTAAGAGGGAGATAGGAGAGACAGAGACAGTGAGAGAGATGAGAGACAGACTAGAGAGAGAAGAGAGACAGAGACAGAGAGACTAGTAAGAGGAGATAGGAGAGACAGAGACTAGTGGGGAGAGATGGGAGAGACTAGGAGAGAAGAGACAGAGACAGACTAGTAAGAGAGGGAGAGGAGACGGAGACAGAGACTAGTAAGTGAGAGAGAGATTGAGAGAGAGAGACTAGTAGAGAGAGAGAGAGAGAGAGAGAGAGAGAGAGAGAGAAAGAGAGGGGGGGGGGGGGGGGGAAGTGGACTGTGAAGGAGACCTATCTCAGTATCTGTGGTCAGGGTTAGGCTAGGGCAGGCAGGCAGGCAGGCAACAGAGTGATGGACAGAGTGGTCAGTGCTAAGTGTGGCCGGCCCCCTGACCAGTTCCAGCTGTCCTTTCTGGCTCTTCTACCAAACATCAAAGCTGGCCAAACTAACTAGCCTAGGAGGGTACGTCTATGGTGCAGTGTTGGTGTCAAAAAATGACTGAAATTGGTTGGGTTTTGTTTTGTTTTGTTTGTTTATTTGTTGTTTATTTTTGTGCTCTGGTGCTTTCTCTTTTTGTTTGTTTGTTTCGTTCTTGGGTCTTGTCTTGTCTTTTCTTTTTTTTTTCTTTTTTTTTGAGGGGGGGAGGGGTGGCTGTTTTGTGTGCGTTTCATTTTTTCTGTGTGCCATTCTATTTTATTGTCCGTTTCTTCTTCTTCTTCTTCTTTTCTCTTTCTTTCTTTCTTTCTTCTTTTCTCTTTCTTTCTTTCTTTCTTTCTTTCTTGTTGTTGTTGTTGTTCTTCTTCTTCTTCTGTTGCGGCTACTACACTACTACTACTACTACTACTACTACTACTACTGCTACTACTACTATTTACTGCTACTACTACTACTACTACTGCTACTACTACTACTACTATACTACTACTGCTACTACTACTACTACTACTACTGCTACTACTACTACTACTACTACTACTGCTACTACTACTACTACTACTACCTACTACTACTACTACTGCTACTTCTACTACAACTACTCCTCCTACTCCTCCTCCTCCGCCTACTCCTCCTCCTCCTCCTCCTACTACTACTACTACTCCTCCTCCTCCTCCTCCTTCTTCTTCTTCTCCTCCTCCTCCTCGTCGTCCTCCTCGTCCTCCTCCTCTTCCTACTCCTCCTCCTCCTCCTTCTCCTACTACTAGTACTTCTACTACTACTACTACTACTTCTACTACTACTACTACTACTTCTACTACTACTACTACTATTACTCCTCCGACTCTTGTTGCTGCTGTTGCTGCTGCTGCTACTCCTCCTACTGCCATTATCATCAGCTGTTGTCTTTACGACCACGCGTGGTGCTGTTGCCTGTGTGGAGAAATGGTTAGTTCCCCACTCTGTGTGTTGGAACAATTAGATTCAATACCATTATGGTTAAAGTGTAAAATAATTGCATTCCTCTCAGATGACGAAGAAAGGCTTGATGATAATGATAAGATGATGATGATGATGATGATAAGGTGATGATGATGATGATGATTTTTTGGGGGGTATAGGCTTTAGGAAGAAAGAGAATTCTGTGCTTATGTCAGAATCGATAGGGTTGGGGTTTTTTGTGGGGTTTTTTTTGCATGACATCAAATGATCATAATGGTGTCTGTGTATCTGTTTGTCTGTCTGTCTGTTTCTGTCTGCGTCTTTCTCTCTGTCTCTTGTCTGTCTCTCTCTGTCTCTCTCTGCCTGTCTCTCTCTCTTCTCTCTGTCTGTCGTCTCTCTCTCTCTCTCGCTCTCTCTCTCTCTCTCTCTCTCTCTCTCCTCTCCTTCTCTCTCTCTCTCTCCCTCCCTCCCTCCCTCCCTCTCCCTATCTCTCTCTATGTATACACACACACACACACACACACACACACACACACACACACACACACATATATATATATATAGCGGTTTCTGCTTTTGTTGTTGTTGTTGCTTGCTTGCTTGCCTGCTTGCTTGTCTTTGTTGTAATGTATGTATAATTTTTACTCGAGATGCGTGCATGCAAAACACGCTTCTGCCTCCCGTTAGATAATAATCCCTTTCCTTCTCCCCTCCCCCGTCCCTTCCCCATCTCTCTCTCCTCTCTCTCTCTCTCGTCTCTCTCTCTCTCTCTCTCTCTCTCTCTCTCTCCTCTCTCTCTCGTCTTCTTCTCTCTCTCTCGTTCTGAATTTTCTGTCTCTGTCTGGCTCTCTCTCTGTTTCTGCTCTCTCTCTGTGTCCTGTCTGCCTTTCTGTCTGTCTGTCGTCTTCTCTCTCCCCCTCCCTCTCTCTCTCTCTCTCTCTCTGTATGTTGTGTCTGTCTGACTGTCTGTCTGCCTGTCTGTCTGTCGTTCCGAATTCCTCTAGAGTTCTCTCTCTCCACTCTGACTTCTCTCTCTCTCTCTCTCTCTCTCTCACTCGTCTCTCTCTCTCTCTCTCTCGTTCCTCTCTTCTCTCTCTCTCTCTCTCGTTCCAGATTCTCTCTGTTTCTCATTGCTTTCTCTGTCTGTCCTCTCTCTCTCTCTCTCTCTCTCTCTCTCTCTCTCTCTCTCTCTCTCTCCTCTCTCTCTCTCTCTCTCTCTCTCATTCCTCCTCCTCCTCCCTTCACTTGTGTTCACTCTGGCTATCTCCTCGACCGTGTTTATAAAGATCTCCTCGACCGTGTTTATAAAGGTTTTTCATTGATGGTAATGAGAAACTCGCGCGCGCGCGCGCGCGTGAGAGAGAGAGAGAGAGAGAGAGAGAGAGAGAGAGAGATTGACAAACGTTTCTGCTGCCATGTCAGTCTGCCTCCATCTGTGCATGTCTGTCTCTCTGTCTGTCTGGCTCTCTCGCTCTGCTCGCTCTTCATCTCTCCCTTCCTCTCTCTTCTCTCTGTCTGTCTGCTCTTTCTCCCTTCGTCTATCTGTCTATATATCATCTATCTATCTCTCTGTCTGTCTCTGTCTCTCTCCTGTCTGTTTGTCTCTCTTGTCGTGTCTCTCTCTCACTCTCTCTCTCTCTCGCTCGCTCTATCTCTCTCGCTGCTCTATCTCTCTCTCTCTCTATCTTCTATTATCTACCTATCTTCTATATCTCTCTCTGTCTGTCCTCATCTCTCTCTAACTGTCTGTCTGTCTGTCTGTCTCTCCTCTGTCTCTCTGTCTCGTCTCTCTCTCTCTCTCTCTCTCTCTCTCTCCCTCTCTCTCTCTCTCTCTCTCTCTCCCTCTCTCCTTCTCCTCTCTGATGTCTTTACTGCTTTATGTTGTTGTTGCTGTTGTTGTTGCCGTTGCTCTGACTGAGCATAGCGTTTAATTAAACACAGGCATCCCTACTTTCAGAGGAAAACCAAACACAGTAAATTTTTTTCCTTTTGCTCGGCTCTGAAAATGCAAGGGGTTTCTGTTTTTTTTGTTTTGTTTTTTTGTTTTTTGCTGTTGTTTTCGCATACCTGAAACAAAATTACGGGAAAAAAGTCATCAAAAGTCTTTCAAAAACACAACATCCCACCCCTTTCCCCTCTCTTGTTTCTCGCCCTTGTGTGTCTGCCCTTCTAAATTATCTCTCTCCCCCCAAACACACACATTATCATCATAAATCATCAAAACACATCATCACATCATCCTTTTTATTAAAAACCCACTTTTTTGGGGCTAGTTTTTTCAAATAAATAACTCAATTTAAAACCAAAACCCCACACACAATTTTTATATAAAATACATGCCACACATTCTCTCTCCTCCTCCCTCTCTCCTCCCCTCTCCCACCCCCTTCTCTCCCCCTCTCTCTCCTCCCCTCCCCTCTTCTCTTCTTTTCTTTTCCCCTTTTTTCTCTTTTCCCCCGGGTTTTTCCCCGGGTTTCTTTTCCTCTTTTTTTTATCTTTCGGTCCCCCATTTTTTGTTCTCGGTCTCACTCTTTTTTTTTCCTGTCTCCCCCCCCCCCCCCCCCCCCCCCCCCCCCCCCCCCCCCCCAAACGTCCCCTCTGTTTCTGTTTCGTCCATTTTCTGTCTGTCTCGCTCTTTTTTTGGTCTGTGTGTGCCTTTCTATTCCCAAAAAACCCCCCCCCTCCCCCCCCCCCCCCCCCCTCTCCTTCCTCCCCACTGTTTTTTCACACACACTTACAAACCCCAAGAGAGAACAGACAGAGACAGAGGGGAAAGTTTACCATACCTCCCCTACAACATAGATCAGCCTGCACAAAAAATGCGGAGAGAAGAGAGGAGAAAAAAGAGAGGGGGGGGGGGGGGGGGGGGCCAAAGACTGAAAACATCATGCAATAATAAAAGGGGAAAATTCCTTTCCAACACAACACACACAGCACACCACAAAGCGGTTTTTCCAAAACCCTAGGATAGTATGGGAATTGGGGCCCCAAACCTTTTGGGTTGTTTTTGCCCCAACCTTTTTCTCATTTCAATTTAAAAGGGGAACTTGGGGGGGGAAGGGGGGTGGGGGTAGAGAGAGAAGAGAGAGGGGGAAGAGAGAGAAGGGGAGAGAGAGGAGAGGGGAAACTGGAATATCTTTTTTCTTTGAAAAAGGAGAACCCCAAATATGCCCCTTGAGGGTGAGAAGAGAAAAAGAAGAGAGAGAGAGAGAGAGAGAGGGGGAGAGAAGAGAAGGGGGGAGAGAGAGAGGGGAAAAAAAAAAGAGAACTTGAAAAATCTTATCTTTTTTTGAGAAGAAGAGAAACCAACAAAAAATTATTTTTTGAGGTAAAAAAGAAGAGGGGAGAGACAGACAGAGAGAAATTTCCCTTTTTAAAAAAAAGGGGGCCGCCAAACCCGGGGGGAAAGGGTTTAGGGGTTTTAAAAATCCCGTTTAAAAACCGATTTCAAGAAGAGGAGAAAAAGAAGCCCCCCCCCCCCCAATGTTTTGCCTGTCTTTTTTGCGTTGTTTTTTGTTTTTTTTTTTTTTATCGTTGGGCGTATCTTGCTTGCATTTTAAAATACAAGTGGAGGGGAAAAAAGGGGGGGGGGGGGGGGTGACTTACAAACGAGAAGGGGAATTTGAGAGAGGGGGAAGAAGAAAAGAGAGAGAGAGAGAGAGAAGGAGAGAGAGGAAAAGAAAAGAGAGAGAGAAGAAAAGGACAGAGAAAGGAAACTCGAACTCGCACTCGAATTTTTTTTAATGAGGAAATTTTTGGAAAAGCCAGGGGCCTTCTTTACCCCAAAGGGTCCTCCAAAGGGGAAGGTTAGAGAGGGGGGTTTACAACAAAACCCCAACACACCACACAACAACACACAAACAAGAAAAGTGAGAGACTACCCCACACAAAACACCACAAAACCACCCCCCCCACACACCCCACAAAACACAGACACACACACACACACATACAAAACACACACAGCCCAAACACCCCCCACACAAACACCACAAAACACAATTTCTGATTTTGTTAAACCCCCCTTTTTCCCGGGTTTCCGGGGCCCTTTCTTTTCTCTTCTTTTTTTTCTTTTCTTTTTTTTTTTTCATTTTTTTTTTTTTTTGGTTGTTTTTCAGTCAAGGCTTTTTTTGTTTTACGTGAGTGTAACAGTCTCGTTTTGTCTGTTTTGGGCGGTTGAAGAAAAAAATTTTTTGCCCTTTTTCTGGGCTCTTCTACTACTGTTTCTTCTTTACATTCTTTTTTCGTTTTCTTTGCTTTCCTTTTTTGCCTTTTTTCTTTTTTTCTTCTTGCATTCTTCTTCTTCTTTGCTTTCTTTTTTCCCTTTTTCCCTTTTTTGCTTTTCCTTCTTTTTTGTTTCCTTTTTCCCTTTTTCTTCTTTTTTCTCCCCTTCTTCTTCTTCGTTGAAATTCTTCTTCTTCTTCCCTTTCTTCTTCTTCTTAAATTCCTTCTTTTTCCCTTTTTTTTTGCTTTCTTCTTTTTTGGGCGTTTTCTCTTTGCTTTTTTCTTCTTTTTTTGGGGTTTTTCTTCTTCTTCTTTCTTCTTTTTCCCGGGGGCCTTTTCCCCTTTTTTCTTCGGGTTTTTTTCTTTCGTTGAAACTTTTTTCTTTTTTGTCTGCTTATCATAAACCTCTTTTTCTTCCCCCCCTCCCCTCCTCCCCCTCCTCCCCCTCCCCCCCCTCCCCCCCTCCTCGCATTTGCCTTTAAATCTTCAAGTACCCCCCCTCCTCAAAACCTCCTACTCCCTTTCTTTTTGCATTTTTCTTTCATTTCTTCTCCTCCTCCCCCCCTTTTTCCCCCCTCTTCCTCCTCCCTTCCTCCTCTTCTTCCCCCTTTCCCTTTCCCACTGTTTACCCCTTGCCCCCCCAGTCTCCCCTTTTAACGTCGTGTTACATCTCTTGTCTGTGTTCTTTGCTTACTAACCTCCAGTGAAATTTCCCCTTTTTCCAGGGGTTGTTTTGTTTTGGGGTGCGGGGGGCGCCCCGGTGGGGTGTGTTTTTAACTTAAGTGAAAAAGCGTGCGCTTTTTGTTCTTGCTGTAAAAAAAAAAAAAAAAAGAAAAGTGGGAAAAGAAAAGGAAAAAAAAAAAAAAAATCTTGTGCACAAAAGCTTTTTTTTCTTTTTTTTCTTTTTTTTTTGGTTTTTTTGTTATTGTTTTTTTTGCAAGGGGCATAAAAATTTTTGGGCCGGGAAGGGTGATGCATACTCTCTCCTCTTTTCCCCCCCCCCACCCCTTTTTCAAACCCTTCCCCCACCCCCAAACCCCCACCCCCCACCACCCCACCCCTCCTCCACCCCCCAAAAAAAAAAAAAAAGGGAAAAAAATTTCCCCTTCCCCCCCCCCCCCCCCCCCCCCGCCCTTTTCTTCTCTAGATCCTAACCCCCTTTCCCCTTTTTTTTTTTGTTGTACCCTAGCTCGACTTAGTAGTAGAACACTACAAAGCCTATCTCATCCCACACACAAAACCTCAAACCCTACCCCCCCCCCCCCCAATCCCCACCCCCCCTATCTCTCCTCCCTATCCCCCCCCCCCCCCCCCCCCCCCCCCACCCCCTTACTTCCCTCACTGTTTTTGTGTTCTTTAAAATACGGATCGTCTTTTTTCTCTTTCACTGGTTTATAAAATGTCTCCCCTTGGGGTTACAAACGGCTACTATACAAACCCCAAACCACATTTTCCCAGCGAATACGCACAAAGGCACAGGCTTCGAAAAAATTGCGTGTTGAAACCTTTCGCTGCTTGCTATGTTGTGTTTAGAACACACAGGGGGGCGGGAAAGAAAAAAAAAAAAAATAATAAAGCGCAGGGGTGCTTAGTCCATTTTTCCGGGAAAAATTCCCAAATAAAATGAATAAGGATAAAATAAATGTTTTCCCGGATTTTTCCCTTAAAAAAAGTAAACATGCAGGCATGTATGATGTATAAAATTTATACACGAGCGCAACGGGCTTTGGGGGGGTGTCCAAGAAAGCATCATCGCACTGGTAGGGATACGAGGTGCACACTGTCCCCGGGAAACCCCCACGCCCCAAGGGGAGAAAAGAAATCCATGATCATTGAAAGTACGGGCATGCACCAACCAAAACCCACAACCACCCCCACCACCCCTCCCCCTTCCTTCCTTATTATTTAAATTTCCCCTTTGGGAGTCCAAAAAAAAAACAAACACCAGAAAAGACAACAGACAGCCCGGACAGAAAAGCGCAAGCACAAACAAAAAACCCCAAATAAAAACAAAACAAAAAAAAAACCAGAGTCGGACTTGTGTTTTTTTCAATGGAATTCTTTTAAAAGTCTGTCAAAACCCCAGAAAAAAAAAAAGACAATCCCTTTTGAAAAGGAGGGGAAAGGGGAAAAGGGACAGAAAAAAAAGGGGCTTGCTGTATTTTTTACCAAAATTTAAAAAAAAACCCCCGCCCCGCGCGCCCCTCACACAACCCCTCCCTCCTCTCTCTACTCACCTTCCCCCTTTCTTTTTTTCTCCCCCGTCTCTCTCTCCCCTCCCCTCTCTCTTTTCCTCTCCCCCCCCCCCCCTCTCCCCCTCACACACACAAAACCCCCACGGGCACACACACCCAAAAAACACACTCATTCTCTCCCCACAAAAAAACACTCATTCAAAACACCAAAACACACAAAAACACACCACAAAAAACACACACAAAACACACACCTCATTCTCCCCAAACAAAAACCCCAACACAAACACAAAACAACGCCACAAAACCAACACAAACTCCCCAAAACCCCCAACCCCAACACCACACACACACCCAAAACACAAACACCAAAAACACCACACACACAAAACAACCCCCCCCCCCCTCCCCCACACAAAACACAAACACACCCCAACCCACACACACAAAAACCCACCCCCCAAAACAAAAACCCAAACCACACTAAAACACCACAACACCACACACACAAACCCCCCTCTCTCTTCTCTCCTCTCCCTCTTCTTCCCTTTCCCCCCCAACAACAACACACAAAAAATAAAACCTCCCCCCCCCTTTCCCCACAAAACCAACCCCCCCCCCACCCCACCACCTACACAAAAGCAAAAACAACACACACACCAAAACCCTTCCCCCCCCCCCCCCCCCCCCCCCCCCTTTCCCCCATCAAAAACACACACACATACACGCACAAACCCTGCACCATGGGTTATGTTTGGGGGGAAAAAAAAAAATATCCTCTTGCACTTTCTACTGTAAAAAAAAAGGACCCCATCAGTAAAACCCAACACCCCCCCATTAAACTAGTTAGTAAAACTGGGGGAAAACCCCATCGCCCCCAGCAACAACAACACTGATATTAAAATACATAACAAGATAAAATTTTCACTGATCCCAAGGGAAAAGGGATTCTTCAAAAAATGGGAAACGAACAGGTTTATGAAAAAAAAATTTTGATTGAATTAGAAATGAAAGTGGGGGTTTTTTATTATAAACATCTTTAAATTATTATTATTATTTTTTATTATTTTTATTTTTTTTTAAATTTTTAAATTAGAATGATGGCGATGTTTAAATAAATTTATGTGAAATGTGGATAAAGGGGGTTTTATGAGAAACCAAAGCGAAAGGGGTGTGATTATAAGTTGTAAATTTGGGGTAAATTAAGGAAGGGGGGGGGGGGGGGCTGGCCCGGGGGGAGTGGGGGGGGGTTTGAGTTTCTAGACGCATTGTTTGTTTTAAAAATTTAAAATCTATTTTTATCATTTTTTAAAAAAGCATTGTGGGGGGGGTTTTTTGTTTTGGTTTTGTTTTTTTTGGGTGTTTTTGGTGGGTTTTTTTTTGGGCTTTTTTTGGTTTTTGTTTTTGTGGGGGTTTTTTGTGTTTTTTGGGTTGTTGTGTTGTTGTTGTTTTTTTTTTGGGGGGGGTTTGTTGCTGTTTTTTTTTTTTTTTTTTTGGGGGGGGGGGGTTGTTGGGGTTTGGGTTTTTTTTTTTTTTTTTTTTTTTTGGGGGGGGGTTGGGGGGGTTTCTAGCAAATTGTTTTTGAAGAAAGGGTAGGGGGAAATTTGGGGGGGAAACCCATAGTTTTTTTTTTGTTGTTGTTGTAGGTTTTTTTTTTGGTTTTTGGGGGCGTTCCCCAGTCTAACATTCTGGGAGGCCCACCCAAACGTGCACAAATGATCACTCAACATCGCCCCACCGGGAAAATCACGGGAAAAAATTAAAATTTTTGCACACACAAATGAAAAAAAAGTTTGCGTTTAAAATGGGGGGGTTTTTTTTTTTTTTAAAGTACAGCTCTCCCCTCGCCAAAAGAAATTTTGGCAGCCATAAACCTCCCGCCGGGACTTTGAGGAATCGGGGAAAAACCCGGGTAGTGCTAGAAAGGGAAATTCCGAGAAACGTCGTGGGGATTTTTTGGAGAAACTTTAGTGCGGTTTGGTTTAAAGGCCCCCCACCCACGCCCCCCCCCCCCCCCGCCCCCCCCCCCCCCCCCCCCCCCCCCCCCCCCCCACGCACCCCCCCCCACCCCCCCCCCCCCCCCCCCACACACACCCCCACAAAACCCCCCAAAAACACAAAAAACCAAAAACCTCCCCCACACACACACCACAAAAATTTCCCTTCCCCCCCCCACCCCCACACACACCCCAAACACACACACACAAAACACCCCCCAAAACACCACCCACACACACACAACCCCACACCCCCCATCCACAAAACACCCCACCTCATCCACACACACACACACACACACCTCATCCCAAAACACACACCCCTTTTTCCTCCACACACACACACCTAACCACACACACACACCCCCCTTCCACACCCCACACCCCACACACACAGCAACAAAACCTCCTCCCCCTCCCCAAAAACCAACACACACAACCCCCCTCCACACTAAACACACACCTCCCCCCACACACACACCCACACCCCACCACACACAACACACACACACACAACCCCCCCTCCCAACAAAACACACCACACACCCATTTTTCCCCCCCCTCCACACACACACACAACCAAAAAAAACCTCCTCCCCCCATCAACACAAAAAAAACACTCCAAAAACACACCACACACACCCCACCACCCTCACACACACACTCCACACTCAAAACCAAAACACAAAACTTCCTCCCCCCAACACACACACACACACACACACACACACACACACACACACACACACACACACACCTCCTCCCCAACACACATTACAAAACACAACACACAAACCCCTCCCCCCAAAACAAAACAAAACACAAAAACCCCACACACACACAAAACCTCCTCCAAAACCAAAAAAAACACACAACACAAAAACCTCCTCCACCCCTCACCCCAAAACACAAAACAAACCACACACACTCACTCCCCAACACACACCCCCCCAAAAAACCTCACACCCCCACACACACCTCCTCCACAAAAACACTTACACACACACACCTCCTCCACAAAAACCACACACACACAACACAAAAAACACAAAACACACACACAAAAAACCCCTACAACACACACACAAACACAAAACCACACACACACACCACCTCCCCCCGTCTCCCCCCCCTTTCCCTCCAAACAAAAACAACAACAAAAGCACAAAAAAAAAAATTGACCAAGAAAGGCTTAAAGAAAAGAAAAAACCCACACACCACAACTTAAAAGCCACCCTTTCCTTTTCTAAAACAAATTTTGGGTATAATTTTTTACCTAGAAACCCCGGAAAGAGGGGAACAAAACTTTAGATTTTTTTTTTTTTTTTTTTTTAAAAACAATTTCCACAAGTTTCCCCGGAAATTTTGAAAATGTTTTGGTAACTGCATTCATTCGGGAACTTTTTCGTTTGTCCCGTTTTGTTTTTAAAAATTTTTAACTACTGATGCTAGTGATATGATAGTTTTTTAAAGGGTTAACGAAAACTCGTAATAAAAATTTAAAGAACCCAAGCACCCCCAAAAAAAACCCTGTGGGAACAGTAGCAACAAACACAGTACACACTTTGCAATATAACCCCCAAAAACGCGCGCAGCAAAAAAACACAAAACACACTCACACACACCCCCTCCAAACGCACAAAAATTCACGCGCGCACACACACACAAAACACACCCAAAAAACCCCCACAAAAACACAACACACCCCAAAAAACACACCCCGTAAAACAAAACCGGAAAGAAAAAACCCAAAAAGACATTAAAAACCAATGCCCCAGAAAATGGGCTGAGGGACTCGTTCGTTGGGTTGATGGGGCAGCGAAGGGAAGGGACCCTCAACCCCAATAAAGCGAAGTGGACCCTTTCAAAAACCCTGGTCAGTCTGCGCATCAGCCCTTTTCCTGCCCGTCTGCTGTTTCGCCCCCTCCCGTCAGTTTTTATGTTAGTAGTAAAAAGATAGACTGCCCTTAAAACCCGAGCTGGCAAAGAAAGAGAGAAGAGAGAGAGGAGAAAAAGGGGAGAAAAGAGAGAGAGGAGAGAGAGAAAAGGAGAGAGGGGAAAAGTTTTTGGGTCTAACAGTTGGCCTCCTTAACAAAGTCATTTTAAAGGGAATTTATTTACACGTTGTGTGTTTTTTTTTGGTGTGTGGGGGGGGGGGGGGGGGGGGTTTTGGAAAGGGGGGGGGGGAGGGGTTTTTTTTTTAAATTTTTTTAAAAATTCCCTTTTTATATCGGGGAAAAAAGGAATAACACTCGTGTTTTTTTTTTTTTTAAAAAACACCCAGCCCCCGGGTGTGGGTGTTTTCGGTTTTTTTTTAAATTTTTTGTCATCGGGTTTTCCAAAACCGGGCACACAAAAGGGCCTACTTTTTTTCCGAAAAGGGGAACAGTTTTAAAGGGTTTTGCGCAAGATTTTCCCGCATGCGTTCGAACTGGGGGGCCCTTCGGTTTTACAGTCTCATCCAAAAGGACTCGGGGTTATGTATGACAAGGACTGAAGACAACAAATTTAAAACTGCCTCAGAACCTTTTTTCTAACCGAAAGAAGAAAAAAAAAAAAACAACACGAAAGATGGGGAGGGGGTTGGTGGGGGGTTTCACTTTTAACTACACTACAGCCAGCTGCTGGTTTTCGCTGCCCCCCGGCCCGCTGCTGCTGGGTGCGGGTTCTTTTAGCTGTGAGTCGAGCATTTATATTAGGGGGTGAGGGATGTGTGTGAAAGGATGTGATGTGGCAGCAGTAGTTTCCCCATGTATTTGGGATGTGGTTTGGTTTTACCGGGATGACTCCCCGCAAGGCCCTTAAATTTGCCTCATTAACATAGCTGGGCCAAACCCTGTGGGCCCTTTTGTGGCGACGCCCGACGCCCCCCCTGCGTGAAATTTTTGACACTTGGCGAGTTGGCTCATTTTTTTTCACAGTCACGGGAAAGCACGCGGCGTGCAAAGGGCAAAGCAAAACCATGCAACAAGCGCGCGCGGGAAAGCACACAAAAACTCAAAAAAAACATACGCCCCGGCGCGCCAACAACACAGACACAACAAAAGGCACACATACGCGCGCGCACCCCAAAACCCCCTCCCCACACAAAAACACACACACAGTCACAACAATTTGCTTATACAGCCAAACACACACCAGAAACGCATACACCACACAAAACTCATTTCAAACACAAAAACCCCCACAAAAAACAACACACACGCCGCGCGCCCCCCCCACACCCCAAACACACACACAAACACGCGGGGCGCGGTCCCGAAAAGACATTCTAATTCCCAATTTTACACAAAAAGCTGGCCCTTTTGGGTTTTGGTTTTTCATGAAAATTTCCCTTGGGATGTTACTGAAAGAAAAAAACATTTATAATTTTAAAAATATCGCTGTTGTTCTTTTTTTTTTTCCTAAAGGGGGAGGGGGGGGGCGGGTTTGCCATAGCTGTTTAACCCCCATCCACTTCCCTTTTCATTGGGGGGGTTGGTTGTGATTTGTTTCTTTTGGTCCAAAAAATTTTGGGTGGGGGTGAGTGTGTATGCGCGTGCGTACGTGCAGTGTTTTGGTTTTTTGGGGGTTTTTTTTCCGAAAAGTTGGATTCGGAAGTATTAGGGGGTTTGATTTGGATGAAAAGGGGACGTGGGGGCAAGGGGTTTTTTTTTTGTTGTTTTTGTCTTCAAAAAAAACGTCGTTTTACTCTAAGTGAATTAGAAAAGGGAAATTTTAAAAAAAAAAGTGGAAAATTTTAAAAAGGGAGGGAAAAGGATGGAAGGAAAAAGGAAAGAAATAGCATTGGTTTGGGGTTTTTTTGTTTTTTTGGAAAACACACAAAACACCCAAAAAAAACAACCCCCCCCCTTCCCCCCCCCCCCCCCCCCCCATCCCCCAACCAACCTAGAAAAGTAAAGAAATACTTTTAAAAAAGCAGCAAAATGGGGGGAAACCCAACAAAGTGGGAAAAATGAAAAAAACAAAACTGTAATACAATAAAAATCAAGTGGACTATGCAATAAACCCCTCCCGGGAATGGCAAAAAAGGGTAGCTTTTAATTTTTCAAAAAACATTTTCCAGAGGGCTGTTCAGAAAAGTTTGGTAAAAAAAGGTTTTACAATAGGGGAATCAAAAATTAGAGAAGTATTTGGGAAAAATGATCCCCACATAGAGACTAACATTTTAAAAAAATTTTTTTAAGGAAGGGTTTAACTTTATTTTAAAAAAATAGTGAATTTAAAACCCCTTTTCCAAAGGTTAAAAAAAACGCGAAAACTTTTGAGAAGGACCCCTATAACAAAAAATATGGGGAGTGGTCCCGGCAACTTTTTTAAAAATCGTTTTCCCTTTAATTGAACAGAACTTTTAAAATTACCCCATGAAGTTTGTTTTTAATATAACGGTAACCTTCCTGTAGGGAATTTAAAGGGGAAAATCCAGTTCTATCGATTTCCAATTAAAAAACAAGTCTTTGCCCCCTTTTTTTTCAGCTCTGTCAGCCCCCTTTATTTGAAAAAAAAATTTCCCAAAGTGAGAAGGCACCCAACCAAAAAAAAAAACAAAAATACCTCTTTAAAATTAGGAGGTTTTAATTTCTATTTGATTTTTAAAAATAATTCTGGAGACCTTCCCTTTAAAATTCCGGGGGTTTTTAAAACATACAATACGCCTTTGGGTCAACACAAAAACAAGATAAGAAAGAGATATAATGGAAAATCAAATATAGTTTCCCGAGCCATAAGAAAGGGAATAAGTTTCAACTGTAAATAAAAACGTGTTTTCCCCGATAGGAATTTATTTTTCCCCAATTTTAAATGCTGGTAAGAAAAAAATGCAAGCCTGTGTCATGTTTTTCTAAAAAAGATCCATCGGGATAAAAACTTTTAAGCAGTCAAACAAACTTATTTTCCAAAATCGACCGAACAATTTTGCAACTATGAAGTTTTGATTTTTCATTCTTTTTTTCATTTAATTTTATTCTAAATCAAAACAAGGGTTTTAATTTTATCTCCCATGGGGGACAAAGGAAAGCTTCTTTTGTGTTTCTAAATCCCAATTTTTTTTTTAAATTTAGAATTTTTAAAGAGGTCTTATACAAAGGGGCCAAAGGCATTTAAACAAAGAAAATTTTTTTGGGAAGTGTGGGGTGTTGGTAGTGTGTGGGGTGTGTGTGTGCGCAAAAGGAATTCCCCTTAACATTTTGGGTTTTTTTCAGTGGTGTAGATACAAAACAAAAAATAAAAAAGTATTAAAGTGTTGTCTTTAAATTTTGGAGGAAAGGGGGGGGCTGTGTCGCCAAATTTTTTATCGCCACCCCACATCCATTTTTTTTTCTTTTTCTTGTGTCCATGTTTTGGGGTGGGGGTTTAAAATGTGTGTGGGTCGCGCGCGCGCGGGGTACGGCATGTTTTTTGGTTTTTGGGTTGTTTGTTCCGAAAAATTGGATTTTGGGATGTAAAAAAGAATAAAAGATTAGGGTTAATGTTTACGTGGTGGGAAGTGTGTGTGTGGGTCGTGTGTTTGTGTTGTGTGTGTGTGTGTGGGGTGTGTGGTTTGTGGTTGGGAAGGGGAATTTCCGGTTTTAACATTGGTTTTTTTCCCGTGTTTTGTAGATACATACAGCCTAACAAGTATTTTTTATGTTTTTTTTTTTAAATTTTGGAGGAAAGGGGGGGGTGTTGCCATAGTTTTAGTGCCACCCACTTTTCCAAATTTTTTTTTTTGGCTCGGTTTGGGGTTTAAGTGCGGGCGCGCGCCCTGCGTGCAAGTTTTTTGGGTTTTGGGGGTTTTTTGTTCCGAAAAATTTTGGGTTCGTGGGTGGGATTAGAATATAGATTAGGATAAAAGTACGTGGTGGCAAATGCGCGCGCGGGGTGTGTGTGGTTTTGTTTCATGGAATTCCCCTTAAACATTGTGTTTGTTTTAGTTGGGGTAGATACAAACATGCATAACAATATTGTTGTTTGTCTTAATTAGGGGGGAGGAGGGGGCGGGATAGATAGTTTAAAAAAGCCACCCCCCTTCCAATTTTTTTTTTGTTTGTTTTTTGTTATGTTTTTGTTTTGTGTCCATGTTTTTGGGTGGGGGGTGTGGGGCGCACGCGGCGTGCAAAGCCTGTTTTGGGGTTTTTTGTTCCCAAAAGTTGGGATTTGTGATTTTTAGAATGAGAAATTTGGATTAAAGTGACGTGGTTTTCAAGTGTGTGTGTGGGGTATCTAAATTCCGTTGGGATTGTTCAGTTTGTGTAGAAACATAAAAAGGCTTTGCAAGTATTTTTTGTTGTTGTTGTTGTTTTGTTTTTTAAAGGAGAGGAAGGGGGGCGGGGTTGCCCTAGTTTTAACGCCAACCCCCTTTCCCTTTTTTTTCTTGGTTTAGTTGATTTGGGTTTTTTTGGAAACCCCTTTTTTGGTGTGGTGTTGTGTGTGACATTTTTGTGTTTTGGGCGTCAAATGTTTTTTTTTGTGTGTGTGTTTTTTTGCGAGCGGGGCAATTTTTTAAATGGGTTTTTCAAAATAAATTTATTCGTTATGTCTGAATGTAGATTAGGGGTTTAAAAAAAAAAAGTGGGGCAAAATGAGTGTGTGTGTGTGTGTGTGTGTGTGTGTGTTTTGCGTTTCCCCGGGGTGTCTTTTCTGGTTTTTTCTGTCGGGCCTCCCTCTCTCTCTCCCCTCTCTCTTCCCCTCCTATCTCCCAAGGGCTGTGGAATTTTTTTCGATTATTCCCCTTTGTCCCTATTTTTTTTTTTTCCCCTTTTTTTTAATTTTTTTTTTTTGGTTTTTTTTTTTTTTTTTTTTTTTTTTTTTTTTTCTACCCCCCCTTTTTATTTTTATTTATCACCCTCACAATCCAATCTCTAAAAATTTTCTTTCAAAACCCAAAAAAAACACCCCCCGCCCCCCGCCCCCCCCCCCCCCCACCCCCCCCCCCCCCCCCCCCCCCCGGCCCCCCCCCCCCCCCCCCCCCCCCCCCCCCCCCCGGCCCCCCCCCCCCCCCCCCTCCCCCCCCCACCTGGTGGGCCCCCCCCCCCCCCAAAACCCCCCCAAAAGCCCTCCCCCCCCCCCCCCCCCCCCCCCCCCCCCCCCCCCTTTCCCCCTCCGCCCCCCCTCCCCCCCCCGGAAGGCCCCGTGGGGGCCCCCCCCCCCCCCCCCCCCCCCGGCCCCCCCTTTGCCCCCCCCCCCCCCCCCCGGGGGTTTTTCCCCCCCCCCCCCCCCCCCCCCCCCCCCCCAGGTTAAACCCCCCCCCAAAAAAACCATTTTTTTTCCCTTTTTACACCCCCCCCACCCCCCCGCCCTTTTTCTCTTTCCCCCCGTTGGTAAGGGGGTTTTTGGGGTAGTTTTTGGTGTTGGGGGTTTTTTTAACCAAAAAGGGTTTGGGGTTTTAAAAAACAAGGAAAAATTTTGGGGTTGGTTTTTTTTTAAAAAAAAAAACAAAAAAGCCCTTAATTCCCTTTTAAAGTTTTTTATTTTTTCTTTTTGTTTGAAAATTGGTTTTTTTAAATGTTTTTGGGGTGTTTTTTTCTAAAATTAGGTTTTAAAGTTTAAAAAGGATTTCCGAGTTTTAAACAAAAACCCCCCAAACCAGGGCATCAAATTCCCCCGAATTTTTTAAAAAATTTGTTTGGTTTTGTTCCCTTTTTCTGTTTGGGGTTGTTTTTTGGGGTTTGGGGGGGTTTAGAAATTTAAAAAAACCCACGGATTTTGATTTAAAACTTCCCCCCGGGCACTGGGAACTTTAAATAAAAAGGGGGGGGTGGTTGGGTGTTGTGCGGGGGGGGGGTTGTTATTTATTTGTGTTTCCCTTCCCCCCTTTTAAAACCCCCTACCCCCCCGGGCCCCCCTTTTCCAAGAACCCCCCCAAACCCCTTTTACAAGGGGACAGATTGGAGGGGGGGGGGAATAAAAAAGGGAAGGAAGGGGGAAGAGGAAAAATACCAAACTTTGTGTTTCCCCCCATTAAAAAACCAACCCCCTCCCCCCCTTTCACCCCCCCCCCCTATTTTAAAGCCCCGGGGTTTCAACCGTACCAATCAAAAAGGGCCCCAAATTTAAAACAAAAAAAACCAACAAAATATACAAAAACAATTTTATTTTGTTTCCCCTTTTTTTTTCGTCTTTTTCCCCTTTTTAGTATTTATTAACCCCGGGGGTAAAAACCAAAAAACCAAAAAATAACAAA
>CM054147.1:66775766-66785766 GCA_028751875.1 Rapana venosa
CACACCAAAAGCAACCCAAAAGTTAGTTATGTGTGAAAAAAGCTTTGCAGATGAGAACAGAACGGAAAATTGTGATTGGAATGAGATGGAAGAGATGGAGGGAGGAAGAGGGGAGGGAGGGGGGTGGGAGGGCTGAGAGAGATGGAGTTTAATTAAATTAGGCCTGCGGGTTTTAATGAGCAGCGGTTTTGGGGCGTCTAAATACTCTTTGCGAATGCACCACAGGGGCCAGTTATAACGTCGAGATGGATGAACTGTTTGCCTACGCACTGCCTGTGTTTTGGTGGGTGGGTGGGTTGATTGGTTGGTGGTGGGTGGGCTGGCTGCTGGGTGGTTAGTTGGCTTACTGGGTTGGTTGTTGGTTGGCATTGCTTTTCGGCGATAGGCTAGCTAGGCACTGGCCTCTTGACCGAGTTAGTCGTAGTAGTTGTTAGTAGTAGTAGTAGCAGCTGTCGTTTCTTAGTATGGAATTGCATTCGCAAGGACCTGACTTGGTCTCTGGTGGGCTTGGAGTTTTATTGAGTACTAGGATGCTATGAGTGGGGCTGTTTGTGATGGCGCAGGGTTGGGGGGGGGGGGGGGGGGACTGGCTGGCTGGGTGGTTGTCTCCGGTTGTCTTGTGTCTGGGTTTTGTTTTAGTAGTATGTTTTGTCTGTCTATGTCTGGGATGATTTCACGCACGCTGTATCTGTTTTATGTGTGTTCTTAACGGGTGTCTTCGTGTATGATCTGTCTGTATATCTCTTGTCCACTGTGTTTGTGTTTGGGTGTGTTTGAGATGATAAACGTGCCATATTCTCTTACCTATTCATACATGAGACCGCAGACAGACAGAAGGTGGTCAGACAAAAGACAGAGACAGGCCTTGAGAGTATGAGAGGGGTGGGGGGGGGGGGGGCGCTTATAAACACTTAAAAAATTTTTATATATATATAACGGGAAAACCATTTTAACCCTAGTTATTATCTATGATTAAAAATAATAACGAGAAGAGCAACCAGAGAGGAGACAGACAGGTGGGAGCGGAGGGAGGAGTTATACACAAGAAGGGACAGGACACTGATCAGACTGACAGCCACTAAGACGTCCGAGACACAGTCATACACTGATAACCAAAAATCATCCAGTCTGCCCTATATTATGATATCATATATGCAAAATAAATTAGAACCATATTATTATACGCAAAAGAATTCAGGAAACACCCGTATCACTTATCCAGGTATATATATACTATAGAAACATTCTATAGCAGACATCCATAGGGAGAGGGCCTGATATGACAGCTACTGTACAAGTACTGCTTGTAGTAATAGCAGCAAGCTGTCCTATACTTAATATCCTCTCTCATCCTCCTCCTATACTACTTAATACTACTAAACTACAACATCAACAACATCGCCGCTCTCTATCTTGAATACTACTAATAATATACTACTATATGCTATACTACCAATATTCACCGCATGCTGCATGCTGCTGATGCTTGCTGCTGCTGCTGATGCTATATACTACTCTACTACTATTACTATACTTCTACTTCTATCTGCTACTGCTACTGTTCTACTGTTCTTCTACTACTACTACTACTACTACTATACTGATATTTATGTCTCCTGCTACACCACCACCAATCACCACCAACCACCAACCACTTCTACTATGCTGCACTACTTTAATCTTGATACTACTACTACTATACTATTGCTGTGTGCTACTACTACTCTGCTACCCTCCTCCTCTAGTCCTCTCGTCCTCTCTCCTCCTCCTCCTTTCTTTCCCTTCCTCTCATCCTCCTCTACTACTTACTATACTATACTCTTACTTACTTACTATCCTCATCCTCGTCCTCCTCCTCCTCTCCTCCTTACTCTCCTACTACTACTACTCCATACTACTACTACCACCACTACCAACCACACTATACTACTACTACTACTAATTCTATTACTAATTACTACTACTTCTACTACTATGATGCTGCTGCTACTCCTACTTCTCTCTTACTACTACTTCCACCACACACCCTCCTCCTCCCTCTACTACTACCTACATACTCTTCCTCCTCTCCTCCTACTACTCCTACTCCTTCTAATATTACTACTACTACTCTTCTAGACAGTTATTTATGCTCCTTCTTCGACAGTTACTTATACTCTTCTCCTTCTCCTACTCATTACTACTACCCCACCACCACCACTACTCTACTACCTACTTACTTACTTCTTCTCCGCTATACTACTACTTCTTATACTTTTCCTCCTCGTCCTCCTCTTCTATTCCTACGCTACTCTCCTCTCCTCCTCCTACCTACTACTACTACTATTTATACTACTACTACCAATTACACACCACCACTACTATACTACTACCACTCACCACCACCACTTCTATACTACTACTACTACTACTTCTTTCTGCTGCTGCTTCTGCTACTACTTCTCCTCCTAATACTACTACCACCACTACCACCACACTACCACCCACTACCTCCTACACTACTACTACTAATCTACATACATATACTACTTATGATGCTGCATATGCTAATGCTATCCTCATTCTCCTCTACTACTACTTCACCACCTCACCTCCTCCTCATCCTCCTACTTACAATCTACTACTATATACTATACTACTTCTTACTACTACTATTTTACTACTACCACTACAATACAATCACCAGGAAAAAATGATGAATCACTTTCCATCTTAGAACGAAAGTGGGCCAGGCTAGCCCGCCGCCATGTCTGGTTGTTATTGGTGGTGTGGAGGTCTGGCACCACTCACTACTGCTGCTGCAGCCAAGCAACTCTCAGAGAGCAGTATCAGGACCCAAGTGACTATAGTATAGGAGAGGGGGGGGATGAGAGGAGATGAGAGAGGGAGAGAACGAGGGGGTGAGAGAGAGGCGAGAGAGAGAGGGAGGAGGGTGCTGAGGAGAGAGAGTGAGCAGAAGGAGAGGGTGACAGACAGAGAGACAGACAGGCAGATAGAGTGGCAGAGAGAGAGGGAGGATGAGAGAGTTACATATATAAAGAAAGAGGAGAGGGTTGGGAGACAGAAGTCAGAACACAAACATCACACAGGACAGACGGGAGAGAGAGATAACAATTTATTTAGATAAAGAAAGTGAGATAGGGAGAGGGAAAAAAGAAGCGAGGGAGAGAGAAAGATTCTAGGGGGGTTTGGGATGGAGGAGGATGAGAGGAGAGTGGAATGGGAGAGAAAGATAGAGAGCGAGAGGAAATGAATGGAAGAGAGAAGATAGAGACGAGAGAGAGATGAGAGAAAGGAGAGGGGGGTATAGAGAGGACAGAGAAATGGTGAGAAAGAGAAGGTTAGATTAGATGAGGGAGGGAGGAGAGAGCAAGAAAGAAAGAAAGGAAAAGGTTGCTCAAGACAAGAGACAGCAGAAGGAAGGCAGGCAGGCAGGCAGACAGCCAAGCAGGTTACAGAGACAGAAGTTTTGTTCCAGGGACAAACAAAGAGAAAGTGTGTTCCCAGAAAACAAACTGAAAGGATGGATGGATAGCTCTCTTCTCTCTCTCTCTCTTCTTCTCTCTCTCTTTCGCTCTCTCTCTCTCATCTCTCTCTTCTTTTCTCTCAACTCTCTCTCTCTCTCTCTCTCTCTATACTCTCTCTCTCTATCTCTCTTTCTCTCTCTATCTCTCTCTCTCTCTACTCCTCTACTACCGCAACCCTCATCTCCCAGTGCAATCAGACGAAACTTGGAACGAGAAGCAAGCGGGGCGGGTGAGGTCTTCTTTGGCACCTCTTTCATCACCGCTTCCATACAGTGGTAGGTGGTAGGGTAGGGAGAGAGAGAGAGAGGAGAGAGAGGGAGAGGAGAGAGAGGGGAAGGGGTGGACAGTCAGACATGAAGACAGATGGGGGGTGAGGAGAGATGGAGGGAGGGGGAGAGCGAGATGAGAGAGAGAGACAGAAAGACTGACAGAGAATGAGAGTAGTGAGAGAGAGGGGGTGGAGAGAGAGGGCGGGGGAGAGAGAGAGTGGAAAGAGAGAGAGATGAGAGAAAGGAAAGAGAGAGGGGATGAGAGAGAGAAAGGGAGAGAGAGAGAAAGAAAGAAGTTAGCAGAGATAGGGAGAGAAGAGTGATCGAGAAAGAAAGAAGATGTGAGAGAAAGAGGGAGAGAGGAGAGAATGAAAGAAGAGGGAGAGCGGGGAGAATATATAGAAAGAGAGAGGGATCCGTGATTACTAGTGAGAGAATGAAAGAGATGAGAGAGAGAAGGATTTGAGAGGAGAGAGAGAATGTAAGAGAGATGAGAGGGGATGAGAGAAAGAAGAAAGAAAGAGATGGTGAGGAGGGAGAAAGAAAGAGAGGGAAGAGAGAAATGAGACGTAATAGAAAGTCGAGAGGTGAGAGAAAGATAGAAAGAGAGAGGGGAGAGAGAGAAAGGAAAAGAGAAAGAAAGAGAGACAGAAAGAATGAGAGATGAGAGAGAGAGAGAGAGGAGAGAAAGAAAGAAAGGAGAGAGATAAAAGAATGAGTGATGAGAGAGAGAAAGTGAGAAGAGAGTGAGTGGAGGTGGGGGGAGGGTGGGTTGGTGACTGGAGAAGCTGATTCTTTGGGATTGGAGTTTGGGGACTTGTAGGGGTTTTGTTGTTGACTGGATCTGTGGTTCTAGAGGGTTACGCGCCTGTCTCAACAGATAGCGAAAAGTCCGGGTCTGAAGTGTGTGGCGGCGGTTCGTACCCCGTTGGACGGATTTTTTTCCAATCCATTAGACATGTGTGGTGGTATGGGCGTAGTCTTTCGGATGAGACGATTATAAACCGAGGTCCGTGTGTTACACGTATTTATTTAGCGCACGTAAATAAAACCCCTACGGCATCAGAGAGTTGTCCCTGGCAAAAATTCTTAGAAAAAAAAGGGGCCACTCTGATTGGGAAACTAAATACAGCTGCAAAAAAAAAAAAAAAAGAAAAAAAAAAGAAAAAGGTGTGAATAGGGTGGCGCAGCGCTAACAGTGGCGACGACGTTATCCCGCTTCCCGGGTGGAGTCAGCCGAATTTCACGGAGAGATATCTGCCATTTGACTTTTAAAGTGGTATGATAATAAAATCTGAGCGCTTTGATTTGTTGCTTTACATAGATTCAGCGCTATAGAAATTCCATTATTTTTTTTATTATTATTTATGTTGTTTGGGAGGTTGTCTTTGTTGTTGTTGTTTGTGTGTGTGTTTGTTTGTTGTGTAATGTGTGTGCGTGGGTGGGTGGAGGGGTGGTGTCGTTGTTGGTGGTGGTCGGTGGTGGTGGTGGTGGTGTCATTTTACTTGCGCAAATGATAATATCAAGTTGTTAAAAGTTTTTAAATTTTGGACTGGGGGGTCTGTGGTAAGTGTGTGTGTTGTGTGTGGGGGGGGGGGGGGGGGTAGTGTGTTGTATGTTGTCGTGGGGAATCAAGTTGTTGGTTGGGTGTGGTTGTATTGGTGTTTGTGAAGGTTTAGGGGTGTGGTTTGTGGTGGTGGAGGGTGACGTTGTGGTGGTGTGGTTGTCGTTACGGTCCCATTTCATTGCGCAATGGTACTATTCAGTTTGTAAAGTTGTTTTAATTTTGGACTTTGGAGGGTGTTGTGGGGGGGGGGGGGGGGGGGGGGGTTGGGTCAGTGTGTTGTGTCTTACTTTGATTGTGTTGTGTGAGGGGATCAGTTTGGTTGGGGTATTGTGTGTGTTTTGTGGCTAAGTGTGTGTGTGTGAGTGAGGGTTGAAGGGTTTAGGTGTTGGTACCTTGAGTGTTGTGTCTTCAGTTTACGTCTGTTACTTTAAAGTGATATTGAACGTAGGGTGTTTTTGGTGTGTGTGTGGGAGAGAGAGTGTTTGGCTCTGAACAAAGACGTTAAAAATACTGCGTTTGTTAAACATTTAATTTTTATTGCATACACATTGCGTTAACGGCAACATGTTCGCACTAATTTATAATTTATATTTATTAATTTTTAACATCGTTGTGAAACCTCCATTATCTGGGTTTTTTCCGTGTGTTTTTTTTAATGTATTTCTTCCAACCACCCCACCCCCACACCGTTTCTCCGAAAGCGCGGGTGGTGTGGTGGTCGGGGGGGGGGGGGAGGTGGGAGCAAAGGGTTATTAAACGCATCTGAGACTGGATGAGTGGTTTTAATATATATTATGGGGAAAGGTCGGGTTTATTGAATTATGATAGGAAGAGAAGCCTCGGTTGTGTGTGGGTGTGTTTTGTGTTGTGAGTGCTTCGTTTTGTAGAGTGATCACGCCATTTCATATGTTTGTCGTTGTCTTTGTTTCTAGTTCTGTCTTCGTTTGTTTATCAGTGTTGTTTTTTTCTCCTTCATTCTGTTTTGGTTTCCTAATCTCTCTTCTCTCTCTCTCTCTCTCTCTCTCTCTCTCTCTCTTCTCTCTCTCTCTCTTCTCTCTCTCTCTCTCTCTCTCTCTCTCTCTGTATCTCTCTCTCTGTCCTTCATCTCTCTGTCCTCTCTCTATCTCTCTCCCTCTCCCCCTTCTCTTTCTCCTCACTCTCTCTTCTCTCTCCCTCTTTTCTCTCTTCTTCTTCTCCCTCCCTCCTACCTCTCTTATCTCACTCTCTTCTCTCTCTCTCTCTCTCTCTCTCTCTCTCTCTCTTCTCTCTCTTCTCTCTCTCTCTCTCTTCCCCACCCCCCCGCCCTTTAAATTCCCCTCTCTCTCTCCTGCAAGTGAATTTTGCCTCATTTTTTCTCAACTGAATAAATCAACGTTTGGTTGGTTGTTTTTTAAAAACTTTTTCATATTCCGATTATTATTACGGACGTATGTTTTTTGTAATGCAATGTCATAATTTTTATAAGCATAGACGTTGTTGTCTTTAGTACTATCATGTAACATTTCTCTTTGTTTCTGTAAGTAGGAATCTCGAGGGCGGATGTAAAACAACCAAAACGCTCAATCAAACAAATCTATCTACTAACACATCACAACACACACACACACACACACACCACACACACACACACCACTAACACACACAAACACAACACACAATCAACAATTACACACCTCACTACAAAGCAAAACAGCGATGTTTTGTGCATGTACGTGTTCTTGATTTTATGACCGACAGAAATGAAGCTTGTTTATTGTTTGTGCTGTTGTACTTTTGTGTTGTTCTGTCCAGAATAACCGCTCTGTCATATCCCGCCTTCCCCAAAAAATCTCACATAGAGATGAAGAGAGAGAGAGACAGGACGACAGACAGACAGACAGACTGACAGAACAGACAGACAGGACAGACAGACAGACAAGACAGACAAGACAGACAGGACAGACACGACAGACACGATGACAAGAGTCAGGAGAGGGCAGGAGGAAGGCGGGCAGGCAGGCAGGAAAAACGTAAATCCTTCCTGGTTTCTGGCGAAACAAACACTGTAGAAACATTCCTATCCCTAAAAATAGTCTCCGTGGAAGTACGGGGGAAAAAGAAAAGAAAACTAGAAAAGAAAGAGAAAATAAATAAAGAAGAGCTGGTGGTTGGTGGTGTGGTGGCGGCGCCGAGGAGGGGGTGGGTTGGGGTGGGCGGTATGTCTAAAAAGCACCCGCGCGCGCAGCGGCGGCGCGAACATCACACAAAACTATAAAACGAACACGATGCACAATGCAAAACAGCGATGTTTTTGTGCCATGTAGTGTTCTGTTCTGGATATTTATGACGTCAATGATATTATAAGCTTGTTTATTGTTTGTGCTGTGTACTTTAGGGTGTCACAAATACCCGCTGTCATATCCCCGCCTCCCCCCCCCCCCCCCCCAAAAAAAAAAAAAATCGAGAGGAGAGAGAGACAGACAGGGACAGACAGACAGTACAGACAAGAAGACTAGACAGGACAGACAGACAGACAGACAGACACCGAGACAAGAGTCAGAGTAGGGCAGGAGGAAGGCAGGGCAGGCAGGCAGAAAAACGTCATTCCTTCCTGGTTTCTGGCGAACATACACTGTAAGAAAAACATTCCTCTTTTCCTAAAAATAGTATCCGTGGAAGTACGGGGGAAAAAGAAAAAGAAACAAGTAAAGGAAAAAGAATAAAGATGAGAGTTGGTGGTGGTGGTGGTGGTGGCGGGGGAGGGTGGGGTGGGTGTCTTATAAAAGAAAGGAAGAGAGCGAGAGATAGGTAGAGAAGAGAGGAGGAAATGACCAGAAAATTGAAGAGGTAATCGGTGGGAAAAGCTGGCAGGAGGATGGTTTATGGTATGGACACCATAAAAAAAGTTCAATCCATCATGGCAACGACTGTGGTCGGCGCACAATCGCCAGCAAGGATGAGAGAGAGAGAGTGTAGACGAGGGAG
Organism: Rapana venosa; assembly: GCA_028751875.1. Classification (NCBI taxonomy): domain Eukaryota; kingdom Metazoa; phylum Mollusca; class Gastropoda; order Neogastropoda; family Muricidae; genus Rapana; species Rapana venosa. The sequence goes on from CM054147.1 coordinate 66,784,094, forward strand.
AGAGAGAGATTGAGGGAATGAGGGGAAGTGAGAGGAGAGAGGGATGTGAGTAGAGGAGAGAGAGAGAGTAGGGATGAGAGGTGAGAGAGAGTGGTGAGAAGACGAGAGGAGGGGAGAGATGGAGTGAGAGAAATGAGAGTGAGAGAGAGATGAGGAGTCGCACAGAGAGAGATTGAAGAGGGAAAAGGGACTCACAGAGAGATGAACTGGAGAGGGGACTGAGAGGAGAGGGGAATTGAGAGATAGTGATTAGAGACTAACAGAGAGACAGGACGAGAGAGACTCAGGAGGGGACGAGAGGTAAGAGTGTGAGAGAGACTCACTTGAGAGAGAGAGAGAGTGAAGAAGAGAGGTAGGGGAGGGAAGGGATGGGGGATAAAGGAGGAAAGGTGTGGTGGAGAAGAAGAGAGGGGAGAGGATAAGGGGGGATTGTCAGTAGTTGTGGCACAGAATGCATTTTTTGACTTTGTGTTGTCATGACGCATGTCAAGCTACATCTGCATTGTGTGTACATTACGTTTGTGATGGTTTGGATGAGTGGTGGTGGGTTGGCTTTGTGTGTATATATATATATCTGTGTTGTAATGGTTGGGGGTGTTACTTTGCGTATTAGGGGGGCCGGGGCATGCTGAGTCTTAGAGTTGTTTTAGTGGGTCGTTTAGAAATACATGTTATTACATTGGCTTACTTACATTCATACATACTTACATACATACATACAATAAGACATTACATTACATACATGTAACATACATACCACTTGCTGCTGACTGGGTTACTACTAGTTTATGTCTTCTGCACTCGACTTGGGTTAGATATTCTGATGACAAGTATTGTGGGTTTTTTGTTGGGTTGGTTGGTTGGTTGCTTTTTGTTGGTGTTGTTGTTGTTTGCTTTGTTTTTGCACTTGGTTGTTTGTATAGTTTTCTTGGTTAGGTTTTAGTACAGTTTTAAAAGTACTTCTGTTGGTTTATTGTAGTTTTTGTTTATATTGGTTTGTTGTTTTCCTTGTTTAGGTTTTTTATAGTTGTCTTGTTGTTTATGTTTTTTGTATGGTTTATTATCGTTTTCACTATTTGGTTTATAGTTTTTTAATGGTTGGGTTTTTGGTTTAGTTGTATGTTGGCGTGGGTGGTGGGTTGGGGGGAGGGGGGTGGGAGGTTATTGTTTCCATATGGGCGATAGTTTTTCCTAGTGGTTGATTGTTTTTGGTCTATAGTTTTCTATGTTTATAGTTTTGGTTTATGTTTTCCTATTAATTTATTGTTTTGGTCTATGGTTTTCTGATTGGTTTATAATTTTCCTCTTTTATTTATATGTCAATTGATTTGCATGGTGATCTGAGCGTGCGTGTGTACTGCTTGTCTTACTGAGTCAATACTACAGGTGTCGTTCTTGTTCTCTTTTGTCCTGAATTATAAATAAGTGTGGATCCGTGTGGTAAAGTGGCAGCGTTTGCGTGACATACAAAATACTTTTTGATTTGATTTTGTGTCCAAGTATTCAAAGTTCTGTTTCTTCCACTTTTTTTTAATGTGTGATAGAAGTAGAAAAAAACCCCTAAACATCTCACACCAGCCACAAAAAAACCACAAAACCAAACAATACAATTCATATTGCACATAGATAAGAGTTTAAAGCAACAACAACAACAACAACAACTACAGGAGAAG
>CM054147.1:66793266-66808266 GCA_028751875.1 Rapana venosa
ATTGGTTTATGGTTTTCCTATTGCTTTATAGTTTTGGTTTATGGTTTTCCTATTACTTTATAGTTTTGGTCTATGGTTTTCTGATTGGTTTATAGTTTTCCTATTAATTAATCAGTCAATTCGATTTGCATGGTGACTGAGCGTGCGTGTGTCCTGCTTGCTGCTTTACTGGTCAATACTACAGTGTCGTTCTTGTTCTCTTTTGTCCATGAATTATAAATAAGTGTGGCACCGTGTGGAAAGTGGAGCGTGCGTGACATACCAAATACTCTTTGATTTGATTTGTGTCCAAGTATTCCAAAGTCTGTTCTTCCACTTTTTTTTTAAAGTAGTGATAGAGTAGAAATAACCCTAACACATCTCACACCAGCCCCCAAAAAACCCACCCACAAAACCAAACAAAACCCAAGTCATATTGACTAGATACGAGTTAAAAGCAACAACAACAACAACAACAGAGACCACTTATGAAAACAACACAGCAGCAATACACGAAATACGAGTACAACTACAACAACAAGCGTACACTGATGAACAACAAGTCCTTCTGGAAAAAACAAGATCTATCTATACAAATTGCAAAAAAACTGAGTTGTAGTCGAACAAACATGACATCATATCGAGGAGAAAGGGAAAAAACAAAACCAGAAGGTAAAGGCGATAACGTGTTTGTGTTGGTTTGTTTCTCTTTGTATTGTATAGATCTCTTGTTTGGTTTTCTCTGTTTGGCAGTTCCATATTGCTATTAGGGAAGGTGTGTGTTGTGTGTGGTGTGTGTTGGTGAGTATGTGTGTGTGTGAGAGAGTGTGTGAGTGAGTGAGTGAGTGTGTGAGTGAGTGAGTGAGTGAGTGAGAGAGAGAGAACTCTGAAATCTGAAATTGTTTAATGTACATGTAAAACTTTGGTAGAACTTTGGCACAATACCTTGGCGTGCTCTCAAAACTGGATACTCTTGAATATGCATATTCCAAAATTAAAAACTAAATAGAGGCTGACGTATACCAAGAATCAAAACAAAGTACAGCTTTAAGAAACAAACTCCCAGTTCACCTAAACTGCTACCCAGGATACCACAAAAAGATAATAGGCCTGTGAACACAATTATTGACGAAGTTAAACTTGATATTCCAATACCTTATCACCTACAAAATACAAACATCAAGCACATCGTTAAGTCATGACGGTTCAGATCATTCATACTCGCTAACCTACCTTTTTATTCATTTTCTAAGTAGTTAACAGTACACGTGTGTTTGTGTTAGGGGGGTGTTTGTTTTATTTTGCGGGCCATCGTATGATTATCTGGACACACAAAGAGTAATCGCCCAACCAACCTCATCGTCGTTGTGAACTAACACGCAGTCCAGCTGCAGCTGTCACTACAGTGTAGTGTAGTGTGGTGTGGTGTAGGGTAGGATAGTGTAGTGTGGTGTGGTATGGTGTAGGGTAGGATAGTGTAGTGTAGTGTGGTGTGGTGTGGTGTGGGGTGTGGTGTGGTGTGGTGGGTGTAGGGTAGTGTAGTGTAGGTAGTGTTGTGTAGTGTGGTGTAGTGTGGTGTGGTGTGATGTGATGTAAGTGTAGGATAGTGTAGTGTATGGTGGTGTGGTGTAGGATAGGATAGTGTAGTGTAGTGTGGTGTGGGGTAGGATAGTGTAGTGTAGTGTGGTGTGGTGTGGTGTGGGGTAGGATAGTGTAGTGTAGTGTGGTGTGGTGTGGTGTAGGATAGGATAGTGTAGTGTAGTGTGGTGTACGGTAGGATAGTCTAGTGTAGTGTGGGGTAGGGTAGGGTGGTGTGGTGTGGTGTAGTGTGTGTGGTGTAGGGTAGGATAGTATAGGGTAGGGTAGGATAGTATAGGGTTAGTGCAGGGCAGGGTAGGACAGAGCAGGGTAGGGTAGGTAGCTAGCTATGTAGGTAGGTAGGGAGGGCAGGGCAAGGCAGGGTAGTGTAGGGTAGGGCAGGGTAGTGTAGTGCAGAGCAGTATGATATAGACCCATAGACTGGTGTAGTGCAGTATAGTGTAGTAGTAAGTAGTAGTACAGTACACACACACACACACATCTACACACAACACACACACACACACACACACACACACACACACACACACACACACAACCGGTAATGATGATGATGACGACGATTGTTGACCAAATGACTTGAGAATCAACTTTTTACTTGGGCGATGATCATCATAGTATCAGTATGACGCAAACAAACGGGAAAAGATTGTTGTTATGAATATGATCGAGAGAGAGAGAGAGAGAGGAAGAGAGAGAGAGAGAGAGGCTGATCTTTTTCTATAGTAGCGTGATGTGATGACCTTTTTGCCAGAGAGAGAGAGAGAGAGAGAGAGAGGAAATAGATCGTTTACCATTCATGATTATATTCTCTCTCAAGTTTTTTGTTTGTTTGGTTGGTTGGTTTTTGTTGTTGGGTTGTTTTTTTTGTCTGCTCTAGTCTCAGTTAGACTAAGTATGCCAGCGACAAAAAAGGAGAAAAAAAAGAAAATGTAAAATGATATTTTACCCCATCTTTGTCTCTATCTGTCTGGCTGTCTTTCTCTGTCTCCGACTCTTTGTCTCTGTCTCTATCTCTGTCACTTTCTGTCTCTGTCTGTCTGTCTGTCTGTCTTTCTCTCTGTCCCCCCCCCTCTCTCTCTCTCCATCCCTCCCTCTCTTCCATCCCCCCCTCCCTCCCTCTCTCTCCCTCCCTCCTACCCTCCTATACTCTCCTTCCTTCCCTATTTTTCTCCCTTATCTCTCTCAAATTCCTCTCTCTCTCTCTTCACATTAAAAGGGCACATCTCACATCATCTCCTCTGTGTGTATGTTTTGTATGTGTGTGTGTGTCCCCTTGAATGTTATGCTATTTTACCTGACTGCGTTATTAGTAAAATTGATATTTTGGGACTTCATTTTTTGTTGTTGTTGTTGTTGGGGCGTATCATTTTCTGTCTCAGTCTTGTCTGTCATGTCGCCCCTCCTAGCTCCCTGTCTGTCCCCTCCCCATCTCTCCCACTCTCTCCCATCTTCTCTCTCTCCCCATTCCCCCTCTCTCCTCTCTCTCTCTCCCCATCTCCTCTCTCTCTCCCCATCTCCCCCTCTTCCTCCCCTCTCCCTCTCTCACTCTGAGTCGCTCTCTCTCTCTCTCTCGCTCTCTTTCCCCCTCCCTCCTCCCTCTCCCACCCTCTCTCACTTACTCACTCCCCCACCCCTACCCTCCCTCGCTTCGGATCTTCTGAGATGATTGAGTAACCTTGTTTGGATGAAACCTCTGAACTGATTGTTTAAACTTCGTCGAAATAATTATGGACGGTTAATTAAAGAATCGTTATGGGCACTGCATAGAAATGTTGTGTTGTTGTTGTTTCTTCTTCTTCTCCCAGGCAGTATGTGTATAGAATATATCTACGGCAAATGTATTTAACCTAGGCTAAAGCAGCAACTCATTCTTAAAAGAGGCAGATCGCATGTGATGATGTGGGGGTGTGTGCTCGTGTGACCTATTTATATATAATGATATAGCAACGATACGACACCCGGAGTTGTCTGCTAGCTCCTCATCTGAAAAAAGACGGATGGCTGTTTAGCGTGTGGGCAAGATATTACAACGCGCTTCGTGTGTGTGTGTGTGTGTGTGGGGGGGGGGGGGGGGGGGGGGGGGGGGGGGGGGGGGGGGGGGGGGGGGTGGGTTGGTTGGTGGTGTGGTGTGTTGGAAAGGGGGGAGCGTTTGTATATTAGAAGATGAGTGTGTGCGTGTGTGTGTGTAAGTGACTTTTTATGTGGTGTGGTGTGTGTACTGTTGTGGTTTTGTGTGTGACCTTAGCGTAGAGTTCCAGAACCCCCTTGGAACTTTCTTGGAATACTTTTGCTCCTGATTAATTTTAAGTCTCTCTCTTTTTCTCCTCTCTCTCTCTCTCTCTCTCTCTCTCTCTCCCTCTCTCATCTCTCTCTCTCTCTCTCTCTCTCTCCCCTCCTCTCTCTCCCCTCTCTCCCCCTCTCCTCTCTTCCCTCTTCCCTCTTCTCCCCTCCTCTCTCTTCCTCTTCCCCCCCCCTCCCCCCCCCCCCTCTCTCTCTCATCTTTTTCTCTTGGCTTTTAGACACGATTGATGTTTCATACTACGTGTACGGTGTAGGGATACCTACCTATTTCCTTGGTGGTGAGAGGCCAAGGTGGGTTTTTCTTTTTTCCAAGGTTGTTATACTTCATTAGGCAGATAGATAGATCGATAGATATAGACAGAGAGAGAGATAGACACAGAGAGAGAGATAGACAGAGAGAGAGAGAGAGAGAGACAGAGATAGATAGACAGAGAGAGAGATAGATAGATAGATAGGTAGAAAGATAGAGATAGAGAGATATAGACAGAGATATATAGATAGATAGATAGAGCTGTGTGTGTGTCAGAGAGAGGAGTGGTCTCATTTACATGTGTGTGTGTGTGGTGCTCTGTGGAACTTTATTTCTTTTTTTTTCTTTTTCTTTTTTGATGGGGCAAGGTAAGAGAACCGGGGAGGGGAGGGGATGAGGTTAGAAAGGGAGGGGGGAGGAGGGGATGGGATGGGGAAGGGTGAGGGGATGGGGTTGGAATGGAAGACTAGAAGGTCGAAAAGTGTGTTAGGTGGTGAAGATGTAATTGTTTCTGTGGGCTGATCTGAGTGAATGTCATGTCTGTTGTGCTGTCTCCCTGTTTCTGTCTGCTTGTCTGTCTGTCTCAGTGTCTGTCTGTCTTTCTGACTCTCTCTTCTCTCTCTCTCTTCTTCTCTCTCTCTCTCTCTCTCTCTCTCTCTCTCTTTTCGCTCTTTCTCTCTCTGTCTCTCTTGTCTCTGTCTCTCTCGCTCTCTGTCTCTCTCTCTCTCTCTCTCTCTGACTATGTCTGTCTGTATGTCTGTCTCTGTGACTGTCTGTCTCTGTATGTTTTGTCTGTCTCTCTCCCTACCCTCTCCCTTCCCTATCTATCTCTCCTTCCTCTTGTCCCTCCATCCCATCTCTTCCTCCCATCTCTCTCTCCTCCCCCACTCTTTTTCCTTATCTTCCCACCCTGAAACCCCCCCCCCCCTCCATCCCTCCCACCCCCCACCCCCCCCCACCCCCACCCCCACACTCCTCCTAAATCTAAAACCACAATTGTAGGAGGTCTCCTCTTCTGCAAAGAGAGGCTAGGCTAAGCTAAGGTAGGGTAGCACTCAAAAGTCAAGTCAGAGGATCTTAGTCTCTAATCTATCTATTCTAAGAAAACTGTTGTTGCACTTATACTAACTAACAGCAGCAACAGGTGCCTTGCTTGCTTACCTGCCTGTCTGCCTGCCTGCCTGCCTGCCTGCCTGTCTGTCTGCCTGCCTGGTTGGCCTTCTAGCCCTAGTAGTTAGTTTTGCTGCTGCTAGGCTGGCTAGGCTGGCTTCGCGTCAGGTTCATGGGTAGGTAGGTTATCTTGTGCACCTTGAATGTATTCAGTCAGGTGTGTGTGTGTTGTGTGCCCCTTCTCTCTTTTTTTTGCCTCTGTGTGTGTGTGAGGGGGTGGGGGGGAGTGGGGAGGGAGTGGGGGTGGGGGGTTTGTCATATGATTTAACTAGATGTCTTGTTTGTTTGTCTGTCTGTCTGTCTCTCTCTGTCTCTGTCTCTCTCTCTCCACTCTCTCCCCCCCTCTTCCCCCCCCTCTCTCTCTCTCCTCTCACTCCCCTCTCTCTCTCTCACCTCCCCTCTCTCTCTCTCTCCCCCCCCCTCTCTCCTCTCTCTCTCACCCCCCTCTCTCTCTGAATAACAGAAATAACACCATCACCATTTTCAACGCAAAATGAGATTTACACATACATTGATATCATATACATGTGTGACGCAACATGTCGTCTGTATTATCTACATTATTATTGTTGTTTCATTTCTCTCTCTCTCTCCCTCTCTCTCTCTCTCTCTTTCGGTCCATAATTATATTCATGTATATATATACTGCGTTGCCACTTTTGTGAGAGGAAGACAGGTGGATATTGTGCGCGCGCGCACACACACACACACACACACACACACACACACACACACATTCATACACACACACACACACACCACAGCAAGAAACAAACGAAAAAAAGAAACGAAAATAGGATAACTGTAAACGAAGTGTGACTAATTGAATTGAGAATGGCAGGACATGGTATATGTGGTGTATGTATGATAATAATAATTGAGGATGGAGAGAGAGAGAGAGATGGGCACAATGTTTATAAAATTTACATCCTAGCTGCCAGCGTCACAGCTGGAATGACACTTTGTGTGGTGTGTGTGTGTGTGTGTGAGCGAGTATGTGTGAATGTGTTGTGTGTATGTGAGTGAGCGAGCGAGTGTGCATGTGTGTGTGGATGCGTGTGTTGGTGTGTATGTGTGTGAGTGAGTGAGCGAGTGTGGTGTGTGGTATGTGAGTGAGCGAGTGTGTGTGTGTGAATGAGTTATGTGAGTGAGTGAGTGAGCGTGGTGCAGTGTCTGTGTGTGTGTGAATGAGTGAGTGTGTTGAGTGTATGTGATGAGTGAGCGAGTGTATGTGTGTTTGTTTGATGAATGAGTTAGGGGGTGTTGTATGTGATTTTTGAGTGAGTGAGTGAGTGAGCGAGCGAGTGTGCAGTGTGGGGTGTGAGTGAATGAGTGAGTGTGTTGTGTGTATGTGAGTGAGCGAGCGTGTGTGTGTGTGTGTGTGAGTGGTTGTGTGTGTGTGTGTTGTGTGTATGTGTGTTTGTGAGTGAGCAAGTGTATAGTTTGTGTTTGTGTGTGTGTGTGTGTGTGTGTGGAACATCATATTCTGGGCAGCTTCCAAAAACACTTGACTGAGTTTCAGTACGAGAGTGTGTCGTGTGAGAAGAGGAAGGACGATAGAAATTGATGCTGATACTGATGATACCCCATGGTTTCTAGCTAGCAGGCAGCAAGCAGTAAGAACTATATATGTATGAACTTCTCGCATCGCCAAAAAAACATCAAATGCTTTAGGGTTGCTGTTTCAACCAAGAAGGTTTGAAATGAAAACGACGCTTCGGCGTAGTAAGTAGAATCAGATTGTGTTCAGGTACTCCTCCAATCTCACACTCAGTTCATTTGCTAAACCAATCAAGGTAAATTATGTCCACAACATTAATTAATGAGGGGATTGGGTGTGGGGGGGTGGGGTGGGGGGGGGGGTGGTGGGAAGACTAGAAGGTCGAAAAGTGTGTTGGGGTGGGGGGGGGGGGGAGGAGAGAAAGATGTGACTATTTCTGTGGGCTGAATCAATGTCAGTCTGGTGTTGTTTCCCTGTTCCTGTCTGTCTTGTCTTGTCTCTGTCTGTCTGTCTTCTCTCCTCTTCTCTCTCTCTCTCTCCTCTCTCCTCTCTCTCTCTCTCTCTCTCTCTCTCTCTCCTCCCTCTCTCTCTCGCTCCCTCTCTCTCTCTCTCTCTCTCTCTCTCTCTCTCTCTCTCCCCCCTCTCCTCTCTCCTCTCTCTCTCTCCTCTCTCTCCCCTCTCTCTCTCTCCTCTCCTCTCTCCCTTGGATGAGACTTTAAACCGAGGCCCCGTGTTCGAACGCATGCAGAAGATCTTGCGCACACGTTAAATCCGGTTCCGCTTTTCGGAAGAGTAGGCCATTGTGTGAGCGGGTGGAAACAGATGACAAAATTTACAAAACTGCATACACACGGGGACTAGATGTAAAAAAGCACATGAGTGCTTATTCCATTATCCTCGATATAAAAGAAAAAATAAAATAAATTAAATAAATATAAATTTATCTCTCTCGCCCTCCCTCCCTCTCTCTCGCTCTCTCTCTTCGCCCTCTCCTCTCTCTCTCTCCCTCTCTCTCTTCTCTCTCCTCCTCTCTCCTCTCTCTCTCCCTCCCTCTCTCTTTCCCTCCCTCTCTCTTTCCCTCAGAGGGAGAGAGAGAGACAGATCGACAGAGAGAGAAAGTCAAACAGACACTAAAACACCCAAGTCCAATCCACCACACAGACAATACAAGATCACACAATGGGACTGACAAGACAAGACAAGACAAGACAAACCAAACCAAACCAAACCAAAACAAAACAAGTGGATGGGTAAAAGATAGAGAGAGAGAGCTTGAGGAGAGAAGAGAAGAGAAGAAAAGCGAAGAAGAGCAGTGGTGAGAGAATCGATGGCGATAATACTATTATTACCTCTTTAGCCGCCTAATGCGGGAGCACTTTAAGCACCCCTCCCTCTCTTTCGCTTCCCCCCGCTTTCTCCTCCCCTCCCCTCTCCTCTCCTCCCCTCTCCTTCTCTCCTCCCCTCTCCTCTCTCTTTCTCAGTTCTCTGCTAACCTATGTCGTTAGGCTTCCTTCTTAACAAATGCGTGGGGGAAGGAGGGGATGGGGGGTGGGGGTGGGGGGTTGAAGGAGGAGGAGGGGGTGGTTTGGAAAGAGAGGTATGATAATAGTCCAGTTGGAACATGTATAATGTTATATAGTTCTGCCGAACAGTATAGAGGATGCAAGAGCCTAAATTATAACAAAAAAAAAACTAATAAAAACGGAGAAGAGAGATAATCATGGAAGTAAACAGTCTACGGAGTTGTTGTATAATGACAAAATAAGCACGCACGCACACACGGATGCCGCCGTAACTTACAAAACTGCATACACGCCGGGACTGGATATAAAAAAGCACATAAAGTGCTTATTCAGTTACCCTTAAAATAAATGAATAGATAGATAAATAACTAAGTAAGCACACACACAGATAAATAAGTAAACACACACACACACGCGCGCGACACACACACACACACACTCTCTCTCTCTCTCTCCTCTCTCTCTCTCTCACACACTCTCACTCACACACACACTCACTACACACACACACACACACACACACACTCACATCTCTCTCTCTCTCTCTCTCTCTCCTCTCTCTCTCTCACCTCTCTCTCTCTCTCTCTCTCACTCAAACACAGTGACATACACACACTTACACACACACACTCTTCCATACAACACACTCTCTCACACACACACCACACACTCACTCTCTACTCACACCACACACACACACACTCACTCTCTCACTCACACACACACACACACACTCACACACTCACTCACACTCTCTCTCTCTCTCTCTCTCTTCTCCCCTCTCTCTCTCTCTCTCCTCTCTCTCTCTCTCTCTCTCTCTCTCCCCTCTCTCTCCTCTTCTCTCTCTCTCTCTCTCTCTCCTTCTCTCATACACACGCACAGACCCACACACACTTCTGGAACTGAAAGCGAAGTGACGTAAAAGCCAGGGTCTGGGTTTGCGGGTAGGAACTGTGGGGGGGGGGGGGGGGTATTGAGATTCCAAATCATCGTAATTCATTTGCAATCTGATCTATTTTAACAAGCCGCTCACAGGAAATGCATGCTTCATTCATTAAACAGCCCTCCTTTTGTTTATAGCGTATGTGTGTGTCTGTCTCTGTCTGTCCTCTCCCTCCTCTCTCTCTCCTCTCTCTCTCTCCTCTCTCTCTTCTCCTCTCTTCTCTCTCTTCTCTCTCTCTCTTTTCTCTCTCTCTCTCTCTTCTCTCTCTCACACCCTCACTCAGCTTTTCCCCTTGTCTGTTCTCACCATCGCACACACACAGCACACACACACACACACACAGGCTACTACATGCCGTCAAAACACTAGTGGATAGGCGTAAACTGAGATCAATCCATTTTCGATATAAAATATGTAAATAACATTGAAATCTGATGATTAACAACCCTCCGAAATGCATGCTTCATTCATAAACAACACTACTATTGTTAACTACTGCTACTGCGTGCTCTCTCTCTCTCTGTCTCTACTACTCTCTTCTGCTGCTACTACTACTCTCACTGCACTCGCTACTACTATACTCTACTGGTACTACTACTACTACTTACTACTACTACTTACTACTCTGGTACTAACTACTATCTACTACCTCTGTCACACTCTCTCTCCTACTACTTCTTCTCTGTCTACTAACTACTACTAACACTACACCACTACTACTACCAACACGTGCTTATCTATTACTTACTCTAAACACTATACGTGTACTACACTACTACTCACATCATTTGCTGTATAAACGATAAAACCGCTAGTCTACTCCTCTTCTCCTGCTTCTGCTGCTCTGCCTACTGCCACTACTACTACCACCACTCACCGCCCATACCTCCACCCCCCCACACACACACACTTCTCTCTCTCTCTCCTTCTCTCTCTCTCTCTCTTCTCTCTCTCTACCTCTCACTCTACTCCTCTCTCTCTCTCCTGACTCTCTACTCTCTCTCTCTTCTTTCTACTCTCTCCCCTCATCTCCTCCCCTCCCTCTCCCTCTCTCATCCTCCCTCTCTCTCTCTCACTCACTCTCTCTCCTCCCCCCCTCTCTCTCTGTGTGATGATAATGATATTGATATTCGCCCGCACGTGCTATAATAGTACTAGGCTAAGGTAGTGTCTGTCTACATGTATGACATTCCTACTGTACTGCTACTGGTGCCTCTCCCGCACGCTCCCCCTCCCCCCCTCCCTCCCTGTGAGTATTATACTATATTATTATATCCCTAGTGCAGTGCAGTGCAGTGCAGTGCTGTACAGTGCTGTGTTTCTGTTATGTGGTCTTTCTGCCTGCCTGCCTGCCTTCCTTCCACTCTGTGCTGCATCTTCTTTCCCCACTGCATTCCTTCAGTGACTGCACAGACACAAAGAGAGAGAGAGAGAGAGAGAGAGAGGAGAGAGAGAGAGAGAGAGAGAGAGAGAGAATCATCATCAGAGAGTGAACACTGAAAAGATTTTATTGTACTTCGGCCTTGGGCCACTATACAAAACATGTTTGGGGAAGGGGGGAGGAAAACATAGCAAAAAACGTTTATATCCATCAGAGGAGAGAGAGAGAGTAAATGAATGAATGACTTCAGAGAGAGAGAGGTGCGAAGAGACTGAATGTATGATTCTGAATGGAGACAGACAAGAGAGATAGCCCCTATATATATATCCATCCCCTTTGACCGCGAATGGAAAGGCATGGTTTTGTGTGTGTGTGTGTTAGTGTGTGTGTTAGTGTCTGTATGTGTTCGTTCTACCCTCTCCGTCTCACACACACACACACACACACACACACACACACACACACACACACGCGCGCGCGCGCGTACATACACAAGTAAATAAAATAACACACACACACACACACACACACACACACACATACATAGACACACGCGCGCGCGCGTACGTTTTAAACGTCTGTTCTTCACGTCTGATGCATCATCGCTTTTGCCATCTACATCTTTTACTGAAGCCTGCCTCTCTCTCTCTTACTCACTACACACACACCATACAGACTCACACACACATACAGACTCACACACACACACACACACACACACACACACACACACACACACACACACACACACACTCACACACACACAATTACTGTATGCATCACCTTCGTCTCCCTCCCTCTCCACCCTCATCCCCCCTCTCTCTCCCCACCCCCTCTCTCCCTCCCTCTCTCTCTCCACCCACCATCCCCTCTCTCTCTCTCTCTCTCTCTCTCTCTCTCTCTGTTATGCCTGTGTATTGGGGGAAGTCCTGACTGAATCTGACTCGACTAAGCTAGAAGAACTGGGTAACATTTTCCATCACATCTATATCTCTCCCATCAAGCCCAGTACTACTACTACTACTACTACGACTACTACTACTACTACAAGGCTATAGGGCCTATACTACCACAGGCTACAGGACGCAGGCGGGGATTAGCCTATACTATATATTAGACTATACTCTACTAGGACTAGCCAAGCCTATACTACTACTACTAGCCTAGGCCAGCCTACTAGGCTTCTACTATCTGCGTGCTATCAGTTCCCATTTCCGTTCATGAGGCCGCATTCCACGCTAGCGCTAGCCTAGACTAGACTAGGCGAGCCGAGTTCGTGCCAGTGGTTTTGGCTTGGTGTGGTGTGGTGCTGGTGGTTGTGTGTGTGTGTTTGTGTTGTGATGTGATGTGATGTGGTTGTGGTGTGGGGAGGAATGGTGGGTGTAGGGTGGGGGTGTGGTGGAGGGTGTGAGGGTAGGATGGAGGGAGAGATAGTGTGAGGGTGGGATGGAGAGAGAGAGAGAGGGTGTGGGTGTGTGTGTGAATAGGGTTTGTTTGTTTGTGTGTGTGTGTGTGTGTAGGGAGGATGTGTGTGTTGTGATGTGATGTGGTTGTGGTGTGGGGATGGTAGGTGGGGGTGTGGTGGAGGCGAAGAAGAGAGAGAGAGAGAGAGAGAGAGAGATAGTGTGAGGGTGGGATGGAGAGAGAGAGAGAGAGAGTGTGTGTGTGTGTGTGTGTGTGTGTGTTGTAGGGAGGATGTGTGTGTGAATAGGGTCTGTGTCTGTGTGTGTATGTTTGTTTGTGTGTGTGAATAGTGAGTGTGTAGGAGAGGGAGAGATAAGAGAGAGAGATTGTGTGTGAAAAGGGAGAGAGAGAGAGATTTTGTGTGTGAAAAGGGTGTATGTGTGAGAGAGAAAGAGATATTTATGTGTAAATAGGGATGTGTGTGTGTGTTGTGTGAGAGAGAGAGAGAGAGAAGAGAGAAGAGAGAGAGAGAGATTGAGTGTGTGTGTGTGTGTGTGGAAAAAAGGGAGATTTCCTTGGCGCACAATAGACAGACAATCATAATTGAATTACGTAAACACTAACGCATTTACGGTTGGCGTGTTGTGTTCGATCAATGCGATTGTCTCTCTTTTCCGTTTTACTTTTAGTTGCTTTGTAGACATTTTACTTCCTGATTGTCTCTCTTCTCCCGTTTTTATTGCAGGGTTTTTTTTTATATTTATTTAGGCTCTTGCATCCTCTATGTTGTTTGTTGGTCTGTCTGTGTGTGTCTGTCTGTCTGTCTCCGAAAAAATTAACAAAGAACAAGGGAAAGGGTCAGGGTTATTAGTTTTGTTGTTTTTTTTTAAATTTTAATTTCTATGTGTCTGTGTTTGAAGAAAGAAAACGCGAATGTGCCAACCATCAATTATTCACTGATTAAAAAAAAACCAAAAATCAATGAAAATGGCAACTTTGTGTAAGCCTGTGGGTTAGGTTCGTTGTCGTATGCGTGGCTGGTCGCTTGCTTGTTTGTTTTTGTGGTTATGCTCTCACACACACACACACACACACACACACACACACACACACACACACACACACACACACACACACACACACACACGTTCACACACTGAAACACGAACGCACTGTGCATACCGTACACACATGCATGCACACACACACACTCCCTCTCACTTACACACACAGCACAATACACACCACAAACACTACACTACACAACACACCACAACCCCAAACCACCCTCACCCCCCCCACCCCCCACCCCCACCCCCACACCCCACCTCACACACACACACACACATCACACACACACAACTCACACACACAACACACACACTCACACACAACACACACAACACAACACAACACAAACACACACACAACATGCACAATTGATCTAGTAGCTACAAAAACTGATTCTAGCATAGCGCTGTAAATGCATACAGTTCGGTATATAATTTCAACTCCTAGCGGTAGTAGTAGCTTAGACGTAGTACTAGTAGTACTGGTAGTATGGGGGTACTTCAACTGAATAACAGTACTTACTGTGAAAACCAAGGTAGACCTTGTACTAAAGTTCACACACACAGACAGACAGACAACAGAATAACTGTAGAGCCAAAGGTATACCTAAAAGTTCACACACAGGCAGACGGACATGCAGGCAGGCAGACATACATACAGACAGAGAGACAACTGAATAACTGTGGAAGTCAAAGGTATACCTAAAAGTTCACACACACAGGCAGACGGACATACAGACAGACAGACACACAGGCAACTGAATAGCTGTGGAAGCCAGAGGTATACCTAAAAGTTCACACAGACAGACTGACAGACAGACAGGCAGGCAGGCAGGCAGGCAGACAGACAAGATAGCAAAGACAAAGAGTTAAGATGTTGCATGGCTTACGAGCTCAACAACACAGTCTGGAGCTGCCAGAAAACTGTTAGCTGTCTGGAAATCGTTGGAATGAGAGAACAGAGCTGGGGGGGGGGGGGGGGGGGGGGGGGGGGGGGGGGGGGGGAGAGAGAACAATGGGGAGACCGAGAGTTACACACTGGAGAGAGAGAGAGGAGAGATGAGAGAGAGAGAGAGAGAGAGAGAGAGAGGAGGAGAGAATGGAAGAGAGAGTAATGAGAGAGAGGAGAAGCGGAGAAAACAGAACGGATGGAAATTGGGGAGAGAGAGAGAGAGAAGAGAGAGAAGAGAGAGAGAAGAGAGAGAGAGAGAGAAGGGGAGAACAGAAGAAGGATGAAGAGAGAGATAATGAAAGAGAGAGAGAAGAAAAAACAAACGAGGATGGGAGGATTATATAATGACAAAAAGAAGCGAAAAGAGAGAGAGAGACAGAGAGAGACAGAGAGAGAAACAGAACAAGGATAAGAGAGATATATATATAATGAGAAAGATGAGCGAAAAAAAGACAGACGAAGGGAATTACGAGAGAAGAGAGAGAGGGAGAGAGAGAGAGGAGTGAGAACAGAACAAGAGATGAGAGAGAATATATATAATAGATGGACAAAAAAGAAGCGAAAAAACAAGACGAGGATGGAAGAGAGAGAAGCACAACACACAGAAGAGAGAAAAAGAACAGGTGAGAGAGAAAAGAGAGAGAGAGAGAGAGAGAGAGTGGGGGGGGCGGGGGGGGGGGGGGGGGGTGGGTGCGGGGAGGGAGAGAGATAGTGGTATGACGAAGGTTGAGTACGTACGTGTACATACATAGTGAACGTATTTTGTGCCGACGTCGTTCGCTTGATGTGCAGTGTTGGTTGCATGCTGAGGTGCCGTGTGTGTGTTGTGTGTGTGTCTTGGGTATATGTGTCTGGCATGGCATCGTTTGGCTTGGCTTTGCAAGAATGCGCTGTCTGTGTGTTCTCTATCTGTCTCTTGTCTGT
>CM054147.1:66815766-66840766 GCA_028751875.1 Rapana venosa
CTAATTGGCAAGCAGCACGTAACACACACATACAACACTACACAACACATACATTACAGTACCAACAAACAGTACACACAAACACACACTACACACAAACACACAAACACACAACGCAGCACTACACACAACCATACATCAGACACACACAGTACCACACACATACGCGCAGCACACTACTGAAAATCAAAACATCAAATAAACGGTGTATGTAGCCAGTCCATCAGCATAGAGCTCACAAAAATACATAAGTAAAACACAGTACAGACAAACTAACATCGAACGAACAGACAGGTGCCAGTGTTATCACTGCAGGAGACACACACGCACGCACACACACACACATAGCGTGCGCTCTCCTGAAGTCTAACGGCTCTCTTCAACGGTGTATGTCCTCGTCTGCTCTCCCAGGAAGATAAGAAACACAACAGACAACAACAAGCAGCACGAGAGACAACCATACAACCCATACACACACGCACGCCACACACCAACATAGAATACATATACATAATCACCCCTCCTCACTACCCTCACCTCATCACCTCTCTCTCTCCTCTCTCTCTCACACACACTACCACACACACACACACACACACACCACCCACCACTCACCACAAAACACACACACACCACCACACATCAACATACACACACACACACCACAACCACACACTCAACACACCTCACACACCACACTTCACACTACACACACACACACACCACCACACACACCACACCAACACAACACACACACACAACCACACACACCACACACACACACACACATCACACACCACCCCCACACACACACACACACACACACCACCACCACACTCACACACACAAACACACACACAACACACACACCATCACACTACACACACACACACACACCACACCACAACCACACACAACACCACCACCACCACTCACCACAAACACACACACACACACACACACCACACCTCACACACCCCACACATACACACCACACACACACACACACTCACAAAACACACTCACACACACACACTCAACACACACACACAACACACCCCACACACACACACAAAACCACCACACCACAACACACACACCACACACACACAACACACACCCCCACACACTCCCACACAACCACACACACACACACTTCTAAAGCCACAACAGACCAGTAGCGGAGACGGGAGGAAATCTGACGATGTGTCAATGGTTTCGAGAAAGAAAGAAAAGAAAGAAGAAAACCCCCTCGCCCCCCCCCCCCCCCCCCCCCCCCCCCCTCCCCCCCCCAAAAAAAAAAAAAAAAATGTGGGTGACGGTAGTGGTGAGGGGGGGGGGGGGGGGGGGGAGGAACCGTGGTGAGGGGGTTTGTGTGGATAGGGGGTGGGGGGGGAGGTTAGGGGAGAGAGAGAGAGGACGTGGTAGTAGTGGAGAAGAAAGTGAGAATTTAAAGGGAACCAGCAGACGACAGACAATAACGCACGATGTTTCCGCACTCTCTCTCTCTCTCTTCTCTCTCCTCCTCTCTCTCTCCCCCCCCCCCCCCCCCCCCCCGAATCTCTCCCCCCCCCCCCCCCCGAATCTCTCTCCCCTCTCTCCCCGAATCTCTCTCTCTCTCCCCTCGATCTCTCTCTCTCTCTCTCTCTCTCCTCTCTCTCCCTCTCTCTCTCTCTCTCTCTCTATCTCTCCCGATTCTCTCTCTCCTTCATCTCTCTCTCTCTCTCTCTCTCCTCTCTCTCTCTCTCCTCCCCGAATCTCTCTGTCTCTCTCTCCCCGAATCTCTCTGTCTCTCTCCCCGATCTCTCTCTCTCTCTCTCTCTCTCTCTCTCCATCCAAGACAATCTCCCAGTGTCTTGCCCAGTCCGCCATGCACACACACACACACACACACACACACACACGCAGTAAGCGAGCCGAGGATGTGGGGGGGGGGGGGGGGGTGAAAAAGGCGGGAGGGAGGGAGAGAGGGAGGCCTACACAAGTCTCCGGGAGAGTGTAAAGTCCAAGGCAAAATAGGACACAAGTGCCTGCTGCTGTCCGGGTTGCCTGTGCAGGACGTATTGATTTTTGTCTGGGCTAACTGTCCGCCTAATCGGGTTATGGCCCTTGCTGTGTAGATTGCTTCCCCTTGCCTTTTCACACCACGCGCCCCCCCTGCCTGTCGTCTGCCAAGCCCAGCCCAGCCCCGTAGCAGTTCTCTCCCTCTCCTTGTCCACCTTCCTTCCCCACCTCCCTCCCCTTTTTTCTCTCTCCTCTTCTCTCCTCTCTCTCTCTCTTCTCTCTCTCTCTCTCTCTCTCTCTCTCTCCTCTCTCTCTCTCTCTCTCTCTCTCTCTCTCTTGTTGGAAGGAGTGTGAGGGGGGGTCGTTGTGGTGGTGGTTGGGTGGGGTTGTGGAGGGGGAGGGGGGGATTGTTAGATGGAATGCAGGGGGATATTGAAATGGGATGAAACGTGCATAGCTAGATGGCATGGAGAAATGATGGAAAAGAAATGAAGCGGTAAAACACGACTGGAAGAGAGAGAGAGAGAGAGAGAGAGAGAGAAGAGAGGAGAGAGAGAGAGAGAGAGAGAGAATAAAATATTCATAAAAACAGGAAGGGAATGCATATAAAATAGATAGATAGACAGGGAGGTAGATGGATAGATAGATAATTATAGATAGATGGATAGGCATGTAGGTAGGTTGCTAGATAATTATAGATAGATGGATAGGCATGTAGGTAGGTTGCTAGATAGACATTTAGACAGATAGATGGGCAGACAGAAAGATAGGTAGGTAGGTAGGTAGACAGACAGACAGATATATATATGTATATAGATAGATAGATAGATAGATAGATAGATATTGTGTGTGAGAGACACAAGCAGAGACATTAAAGACATTACGTTTACACATATATACACGGAAGGGTTTGTTTCGCAACATTACAACACCACAGGTAGGGAATGTTCTCACTCTTCGACCACACCTGTATTAAAAGTACTGCTGCACTGAAGCTAGCTGGCTTTGAATTAAACTAGCCTCTGCTGTAAATCATACAAAAGCAGCTTCTATAGTACAACATAGAGTAGTGCAACAACAAATGTCGTGCAATAGAATGCAATGACGTCAATTCATATAAACCAGAAAAACCTCATCTCCTATCGGTTTACTACTGTCAATTGGGCGTTGAAACTAGAAACAAGTAATTAGTTGAATTGTGTGATGCCGGGGTTTCAATACCTGCGTGATTTTAATTAATCCAGCTTGCATTCTTGACGAAGTGACTTGTCTCGATTGGTTCATTGATCAGGGGTTAGGGGGGGCGGGGGGGGCTGTAAAATAGGATTGAATGAAAACGAATAACATTGCTGTTGTTTATCGGTCACTCGGTGTCTTAACAAGAAGTCTTGCTTTCACATAATGAAATTAATTTAATGGCTAAGGATGCAATAATGTAGCATTTCACTTAATCATTAAGAAATTTGTTCTTAGATAGATGGCTTGATGAAAAAAAAAAGCAAATACATTGCTTATTCAATGTACCATCTGGAAATAAAATTTCGACTTTGACTTTGATGCTGTACCAGATTAAACACCTAGAGGGCATCTCCATAGTCTTCCGAGACTTACGGATGCCTGCCTTACGTTTGTCATGGTCTTTTTTTTATATATATTATTCGATTATTTCATTTTTACATCCAGTCCCCGTGTGTATGCATTTTTTGTATAAATTTCGTCATCCATTCCCACCGGCACACAATGGCCTACTCTTCTGGAAAGCGGAGCAGGTTTTAACATGGGGCGCAATATGTTCTGCGAGCGTTCGCACACGGGACCTCGGTTTATAGTCTCATCCGAAGAACTTTTGAGGGGAGGTGAGTCCTCTTGAACGAGATTCGAACCCGGGTCAGCAGATCACGAGCGCGATGCGCCTCACTGTAACCACAAGGCTTTCTAGCTTTCACATATTGCAATGCTGTCGTTTCCCAGGTCTAACAAGTCTTGCTTAACAAGATTCAGCGCTATATAAATTCCAGACATGCTTCTTCTTCTTCTTCTTCTTCTTCTTCTTCTTCTTCTTCTTATTATTATTATTATTATTATTATTATTAACAGAGCTGTGTTTTTTGTCAGTGTCTAACAAGTCTTGCTTTCACATTCCAGTGCTGTCATTTGTCAGTTCGTCAAGGTCTAACTTCTAAAGTCTTGCTTTGTCAAGGTCTAACAAGTCTGGCTTTTGTCAGGGACTAACAAGTCTTGCTTTTGTCAGGGTCTAACGAGTCTTGCTTTTGTCAGGGTCTAACAAGTCTTGCTTTTGTCAGGGTCCAACAAGTCATGCTTTTGTCAGGGTCTAACGAGTCTGGCTTTCTCTTGGGCATGGTTTCAGGCTGCAAGATCAAAGAGCTGAGAGCCCGAACCCAGACGTACATCCGAACCCCGACTCGGGAGGAGCCGCCCATCTTCACGGTGACGGGCGTGAAGGAGAAGGTGCTGCTGGCCGCCCAGGAGATCCGCCAGATGGCGGCCCACTTCACGGGCATCCGCGACATGCGGCGACCCCGCCCCAACAACCCCAACGAGATGCACCTCAAGATGCCCCTGGAGACGGGGCTGGTGGGGCTGGTGGTGGGCACGCGCGGCGCCACCATCAAGAAGATCCAGGAGGAGAGCGGCGCCTACATCGTGACGCCCAACCGCAACGAGAACGAGAACCAGATCTCCACCTTCTCGATCCGCGGCCAGCCCCACGAGGTGAAGAAGGCGGAGGCGCTGATCAAGGAGCACATCAGCTCCCGCATCACGCCCAAGGACGGCAGCAGCGGCGCCATGAACCCCCGCCACAGGGCCGACCCCAGCCAACGCGCCCTGCTGCCCAGGGTGATGCAAGGCAGCAGCCCGCCCTCCCCAGAAGGTCACCTGGCCGGGGCTGGGGCTGGGGCTCAGCCCGCGCCCCCAGTCTCCTCCATGAACGGCTTCGCGGCCGGGAACTCGGTGCACTCGCCGCCCTTGAGCAACTCCTTCAACGGCATCGGCAGCAGCAGCGGCGGCGGCGGCTTGGCTGCCCACCCGGACAGTGGCGGCTACGGCGCCCACAACGGCTTCGGCCCGCGCCATCATCCTCACACCAGCGCGGCCACCACCTCCATGGCCAACGGCTTTGGCGGCGACCACGGCGACCTGGGCAGGTCTGAGCGGTACGGCCACGCCTACGTCGTTCCCAGCAGCGTGGACAACGGCGCCGGCATGTACCTGGGCCCGGACAGCCTCAACGGTTTCGGCAGCGGCAGGAACCAAGGATTCAGCGGTCTCAGCAACGGAATCAGCAGCAGCTCCTTCAACAACAACAACAACAGCAACAGCAGCAGCAGCAGTAACGGTAACGGACTGGGTAGCAGCATGAGCTCCAGAGTGGGCACCAGCACCACCAGGTCCCCAGACAGGTGGAATGGAGGTGCCGGCCGCGATCTCAGAAACGGGGCCAGCGGCGCGTACGGCTTCGGGGAACGACGGAACGGCGTGAGCGACAGGAGCATGGGGAGCAGCTCGGCGGCCTTGTTCGGGGAGTGGAGCAATGGCATGGCCGGCAGGAGCAACGGCTTCGGCCACGGCGTCAACGGCACCCTGGGCTCCTCCAGCTTTGCGGGCCACGACAACGCCGGGCTTGGGCCTGGCGCCAACGGCGGGATGAGCAACGACATGATGCCCAGACGGACTGGCCATGCCGCTTACAACGGCGCCAGTTTCAACGGGGCCAGCTACAACGGCGCCAGCTATAACGGCGCCAGCTATAACGGCTCCCGCCGTAACAGCGGCAGTTACGGTTACGGCGACGGCGGCGGTTTCGGCGGTGGCCCCTTTGCCAGCAGCACCCCGCTGCCCGCTGCCGGCCCCTCCCACCTGCAGAACGGCATGGCCTCTGGCTCCGGCCCCTTCGACAGCGACGTGCTGGCCGAGGATTGGGGCCGCTACCAGAGCAGCGCCACCTTCTCCTCCACCCCGCGCGGCTTCGGACGGTTCGGCGCGGAGGAGCCCTACCCGCCGCTGCCCTTCCCCAGCTGCAGCAGCGGCGGTGCCGGCCCCGCAGTGCCGGCCCTGGAGGCCCTGGACGTCTTCAGCAGCAACAGCGCTGCCGGCCTGGACCCCCTGGCTCCGCACACCACCTCCATGAACCACTTCGCCCCCATCGGGCTGGCCACCACCAGCTCTTTCCGATCGGACCCCTCGGCTTCCATGACCTCTGCCTTCTCGGGCTCAGTCCTTGGAGCGGGGTCTCTGCTGCGTCACCCCACCGACCTGTGGGCCTCTGGCGCCAACGGCCACGCCTTTGCCGAGAGCTCCAGCGCTAAGCCACTAAGCCAGGATGCCGATGCCCTGACAGCAGCGACTCTGGCCGAGCCCTTCGCCTATCTGCGTTTTGCCGACGATCAGAAGCGGCCCTCGGCCACCAGCGCTGAAAAGGCGTGTGCAGAAAAGGCCGCCGAGAGCCAGGATCATGACCAGGAGGGAAAACTGCCGAAAGAGGATGAGGAGGAGAAGAAGAAGGAAGGAGCTGACAAGGAGCAGCAGCAGCAGCAGCAGCAGCAGCAGCAGAAAGAGGAGGAAGAGCACAAGTCGTCGTAAATCCTTCTATGCAGTGTGTGTACTCCACTCCCTCCCAGTCAGGGTGTGAGTGTACCTTCCACCCACCTAACTCGCCATCCCCCATTCTCAGAACCACCATCATTCACCCCACAGAACGTCCCAACACCAACTTTGTTTTTTTCTGTATCTTTCCCCTCCCACCCACACCAATCCTCTTCTCTCCATCCATTTCTCTCTCCTCAAGACAGACCAGGGAAACCACAGGGTGATTGTCAGGCCACCGATTCCGGAATCTTCAGTTCGTTTTTTTGTCATCCTGTCCATGTCCTACAACCAAGAGAAAGAAACCATCATCGCCCTGTCTTCCAGTTTTTTTCCTCGTTTGCTACATTTTAGATTTTCATGAGATTTCATGACTTCGTCGTTCTGCCCATCTTCAGTTTGAACACTGTTATTGGACTACCGTGTCTTTTTATGTTTGCCTGTCCTTACTTCAGTCCTATCTTCATGTGAAAGTAATGTGTAGGGTGTGTTTCTTATTTATCATCATCATCAGCTCTTGCATTTTAAAACACTTTTTTTTTCTTCCTTTTGTGTTTCAAAAATCAAAAAGGCACGCGAATGAACTATTTTTTATGTGATGCAAGAAATCCACGTATAGAATTATGAACAAAACACACACAAAAAAATCAATGAGTCAGGCGCGCTAAAAGCCGTTGATTGTGAATGTATGCTTTAATTTAAAAAAGGAAGAGCCCGAATGTACCATGAGGAAATTGATGAAATGTTTGATATTAAGGAATCAGTTGCTGCTTTGCGTTAAGTGAGCTACACACATAGCACACGTCTGTGTTTCCGCGCAGTGTTGAGCACTTGTTCTGCATGACCTGCATGTGGAGTAATGGTGAAACAAGTTCTGAAAGCATCTGAGCTTCAAGGAAGTGTGCATCTGCAAGAGCATCAGTGATAGCGGAATCTGTGTGACATTCCTCTTCCCAAGTTTTGGTCTTTTTTGAAATCTTTGATTTGTGAATTTTTTGGTTTTTTTTAACCTTTTTGTCTTTTTTTCCCCCCTGAAACCTTTCTGGCGTTGTGTCTGGTTCTGGATTTTGGAAGAAATGAAATCAAATGACTTGGTCACATGAGACTATGAGGGACCATACTCAGCTCAATGTCATGTCAAATATAGATTCCAGAATGAAAGAGGTCTTTTATTTAACAAACAAAAGATATATACCCTGATAATTTGTATAGAGTAACACATTACAGTTGAATGAGAGAAGAACGTGTATTTTATGAACAAATTATATCGAACAAAGATTACAAGATGTACGTGTTAAACATGGTTTTTTAGGAGTTGAATATGCTTGGCACTGTTAATTGGAGCAAAGTCGATGTAAATTAAGATAATTCATTATGTGATCAGGTATGATACTGATATTTTAAGTAATGTTTGCAGAGTTGTCGTTGGTTCGTTTTTATTATTACTATTATTATTATTATTATTATTTGTAAATTTATCGTTTAGTTTGCATCACTGAGATAGGAAGTTTGACATCTAAACCTCTGTAGATTTGTTTTTATATTTGTAATTTAAACAAACAGAAATTAAAAAAATATTCAGAAGATTTTAACGAGATTTTGAGAAAAAAAAAACCCAACCCACTTGCTATATTTCACGTGCCTTAGCCTTAAGATTTTTAAGTCCTCGAAAAAAGTTAGTTGGAACAAAATAAGAACACAGGCACCAAAGATTTTAAGCAGAAAAAAAAACTTGTTTTAAACTTTTGAGGCTACTAGATATTAAGCAATCATATCATATTATTCACTGGCAAATTTATGTAGCAGGAAACAAAGGCATTTTAATCTTACCAGTTTTAGATCTCAATGGAGTAAGCCACTTGCATCGAAATCATACACATCTTTTTATGCAGATACAGATAAGAGCAAAGAGTTATTTTATGTTGAAGGATATAACTGTTGGTGTTACACGCTGTTGTTGTGTAAACTAAAACAATAATTTTAATCAGTTAAAAGTTTTATGGCGCTTGTTGGGACAGGGCTTGAATTATATTCAGAATCTCCCATAACTAGAATCTTAGGTAGAGAGACAAATATTAGCAACATATATATATATATATATAATATATAGCACACTTACAAAGAAATCACGCAAAGAAGATATAACAAGGATAAATAATACACTAGTGTATAGTCACTCCCAGATATAAATAAGAGATATATATATATATATATGAATATATTGATTGTTTGAATACAAAGAAGTATAAGTAGTGAAATTTATAATATAAAAGCTGCTCTTTTCTTTATGATGCAGCGTTTCTGTACAGAAATTATTTTCTTGTGGAAAAGGCAGGGGTTTTTTGGTCAAAGGTCAAAAAGAAGAGAGGAAGATTATAAAATAAGAATTTAATATTTTTTTGTCATTACGTTAGATAAATGAAAAAAATAATTATAATGTTCATAAAATGTTATGTTTTCTATATCAAGATAGATTCCTCAGGTTTAGAAATCTAGCTGACACACGGGGAATGGATGTAAAATATAAAAAGTACTTGAGTGCTTATTCCATTATTTATTCCAAGCGCTTCGATTTGTTTGTTTTACAAGATTTAGCGCTATATAAATTCCATATATTATTAGTAGTAGTGTTGTTGTTATTATTATTATTATTATTATTATTATTATGCACAAAGTACAAGAATAAGAAAACTAGCAGCATAACCCCCCAAAAGTTTTAGTCAGGAGACACTGTTTCCATATTTTTTAAACAACTCAGACAGATGGTTTTTGTTTGTACAACAATAGAACTAAAGCAAGACTGTTGACTTCAAGTCAGTGGTGCTGTACAAGTGACCAGCCCCGACATACAGGAACAGAAATAGGAGCGGGGGAACAAACGGAAAGCCATCTTCAGCACTCCCACAAAAAAGACAAGACTTTGACGCTTCCTATGTCCCGAATCGGTCACTGATCCATCAGAAGATCATAACTAAGTACAGATGCATGTCTTCATTGATTTGTTGTTCTTGTGCATGGAAAGGGATGGAGATAACTTTCAGAACAGATTTGGGGGGATGGGGGGGGGGGGGGGGGTGTATTCTCATCTCAGTGGAAAGTTCCGAGCTAGTCTCCACTTAGTTGAGAAACTTTTTGGGGGTCTCCTTAAGATAGAGATTCCATTTGTTCCCCTGCAAGTGCTGGGTGTCTGTAAGCTGGTAATTGATAGAGTGTCAGCATCCTTGGGTAAGTTTTACAGTGCCCCTAAACAGGCAAGAAAAAAAAGATGTCATGCTTACTGTTTAATTTATCTCCACTTAATGAAATTCGGGTCTTATTAGTGCTTCCTGTTGCAGGTTTTGTGTCTAAGTTGTCTTTTTATCATCCTGTTAAAAAAAAAAAAGATTAACAGATATTGTTTAACAAGGCAATAACTAGACTGAGTATAGCTTTGTTTTGTATTTTTGTGAATCAAAAGATTTTTCGAAATGTTACTGTTAGTGATCAGAATATTATAGAAATGACTTCTTAAATGGTTAGTAGTTCACATTTTATTTTTAAAAAAAGGTTAGGTGTACTATGGGTACACTTAATCGTAGTTGGTTATGAAATCGTGCAGTTGTCACTTACCCTTAGTATAACATGGGAGATTCCTGTATCTTATTTCAATGATGTAACATTCCATTTGACATTCTGTGCATGCAATTGCTCTGAAGGATTCAGATTGCAAGAAACAAAAGTCACTTTAACTTTAAATGATAATGGTAAAATGCTTCTTTTTTATGTCTAGTTCAGATGTGTACGTACATACATCACAACGTTCATGCTGTACAATCAGCACCTGTTATTAGAGTGATGTGTGTTAGAAATAATATAATATAGAAAATCCTCGCATTAACACAGCTAGTTTTATTTTTTATATATTTCCATTTACAGCAGATTAGATTCATTCTGAAAAAAAGGATTGATTTCACGTACTAAAGTTTCTGGAAGTCTTTTCTCTCTCTGTATATTTCTGACCTCTTTTTTGCTCTCTTCTTCCCCCCCCCCCCCCCCCCCCCCCCCCAAGCCTCTTCTCCCCCTCCCTCCCCACACTCTTACCTCCCTCCTTTCGTGCGTCTGTTTTCTCTCTTCTCTGTTTTTCTCTCTTTCTTTATTTCTTTCTTTCTTTCTTTCCTTCCTTCCCTCTGGCCTTTTTTTCTCCCATTTGCTTGTTTGTATTTAAGATGCTGGTGATTACCGAATGTATGTTTTAAATCAAGTTTTCTGGGATTGTTTTTTTTGGGGGGATTTGCTTTCCTTGGGTGGTTTTTTGTTTTGTTTTGTTAGTTATTCGTGCGTATATAATGCAAAGTAGTGTTATAGGTCAGTATTTGTTTGTTTTGATGTTCTATCTTTTTTTTCCCGTCTTCCCGCCTTGCAGAGAAGGGAGAAAAGCCTTGTTTTCGTTTTTTTGTGTCTGCATTTTTTTTAATGTTTGTAATTGTATTTGTACATCCTAAAAGTGCAAAAAGTAGTTTTGTTGTATGAATTTTGAATAAACCATGTTTAAGCCAAAAGTAATTTTAGTTGTCAAAGAGTACTGTTGTTGTTGGGTTTTTTTTCTTTTTCTTCTGTCAAAAAGAGAAGTAGGTAAAAACTAAGTTGTTTTAATAGTCTCTCTTTTTTTTGACCATTTTTTTCGTTAATATCCTACGCCTTATAGCACTTAATTGTGTTCCTGTCAGTCATTTCTTGTCGTTAGTTTTCAAGTTGTTGTTTTTTGTTGTTTTTTTTCTCTTTAGTTTTTCCTCCTGTCTTGAACTGAGCAGTATAAACCTTGGTTTTTTTTTTAAATTATGTTTTGTGTTTTGTTTTGATACTTCAAACTACAAAATGAATTGATGGATAACTTTCTGCATAGTTGCTCTTCAGGTACCTATTAGAGACAGAAAGAAAACTTGAAATAATTTCAATAAATCGATTGTAGAGTAGCTGTGTTTTTTTTTCCTCGTTTGTTTTTTGTTCATGTGTGTGTGTTGTTTTTCTCGTATATTTTTTCGAGGTATGCATTTTGTTGTTGCAGTTTTACTATTCAAATGCAGAAATACAGTACCCACAAACTGTTAACATAACTTTTATATCAAAATAGTGAATATCAACAACAGTTATATAAAAAAAAAAAACAGGGTTAGATAGATGATTTGATATTGTTTTACATATAAAAAAAAGTATATACAGCTGTAATGAAACATTGTCAAGATTATGAAACAAGTTATATTGTGTGTTAAGAAAGAAATATTAGACCTTGGGATGTATGATGCAATAAAGTAAAAATCGTCTGTGTGTTGTATTATGGCTCCAAGGGGAGTCGATAGTTGCTCATATAAATTGTGTGTCTGAGTTATAACTATCATAACTACAGGATGTGTGTGTGTGTGTGTGCACTTACAAAGCTACATACCCGTTTTATTCGTTGCACCCCCTCATCTTTCTCTCTCTCCCCCTCCCTCCTCCCCCCTTCCTCTCTCTCTTCCCCCCCCCTCCCTTCTCCCCCTCCCTCCCCTTCTCCTCTCTCTCCCCCCCCTCTCTCTCTACCCCCCCTCCCCCTATCCCTTTTCCTCTCTCTCCCCCCCTACTCTCCCTCCCCCCTTTTCCCTCCCTCTCCCTCTCTCTCTCCCCCCTCCCTCCCTCCCTCTCCTCTCTCCCCCCTCCCCCCCCTTTCCTCTCCCTCCCTCTCTCTCTCTCCCCCTCCCCCCCCCTCCCTCTCCTCTCTCTCCCACCCCTCCCTCCCCCTTCCTTTCTCCCCCCCCCCCCCCTCTCTCTCTCTCCCCCCTCCCCCCTCCTTCTCTCCCCCATCTCCTCCCCCCCCCCCCCCCCCCCCTCTCTGTCAAACGAAATCTAGAGGCTCTTTCTACTACTGCAACTGTAGTAAAAGAATGATATGGTTTCATCTCGAGAACTTGATTCTGTGGATTATGAATGGTCCGTCTTCATACTAGGAACGAACTTTGAAGAAGAAAATGGCAGTTGCCCTCTTTGACTAGATTTCTTGTGTCTGTAATGAGAGAAGAGGTGGGAAAAGGTTGGGGGTTTTTGTGGGGTTTTTTTTCCGGTTTTTTGTAGTTTTGAATGTGGATTTTTCTGAGAAGTGGGTGATGGTGGGGTGGGTGGGGTGGGGGGATTAAAAACTGGGCAGAATAACAGCACGAAAAAAAAATGTTGAGAATGAAGAACAATATGTGATCTGTCAATGGTGATGTTGATAGTAATGACAAAAAGTAACAGGATGATACGAGAATATAACAATGATGTAACAATACGTGTAAACTACCAGTATAAACATGAATATTTTTTTTCCGGGCCCAGGTTTGGCCAGTATTACATATAGATTCATTATATAAAATGTTACTTCTGAAAATTTCAGTAAAAATACTGGGTTTTTTTTTCTTTTCTTCAAAAGATGTGTATTCCCATATATATATATCCTTTCCTCTTTTTTTCTTCTCTGTGTGTGCATGTCCTTTTCTTTCGTTTTTATGTTTGTTCAAAATATGGGTGTTGAATTGAATAATGAAGTATATTATGTATATGTTCCTGTACTTAAAAGACATATCTTTCTTTTTGTACTTTTTCGTCACTCAAAAGAGGTGTGCCTCAATTGTCATCGGTCAGTGTTACCTGACTGATGAATGTGTGGTGTTGAAATGATTATATAATCCAAACCAATCGGTACTGTTCATTACACGAACTGTTTTTGAGCACAAGGTGGATGCATAATGCGTTGGGTTTCTTTCATTGTTTTTCATCGAATGTGGCTTAATCATCCCTTTGTGTTACCTCCCCATCCCCTCCTTACTTTTGTCAAGACTTTTACACGATTCATCGTTGCTTTTCTTAAAAGAAAAGCAGTTTCAAACTTCCTTTTTTTTTTTTAAATTTGGGTTTTTTTTAACCTTTCATGAAATCCTTTCTTACTCAACTTAGATTATTATTTTTTCCTCCTGTAAATGAGATGAAGATGTATGCAGGAAAATAAAATCTAGTTGTTATAGTATGAATTCCCACCCAACCCTAACCCCACCCAGGTTGGTTCTTGTTAACCTTTCGAACAGGTATCTTGTTTCAACTGTCACAAAAAATATCGTCTCCTTTTTATGTTGAAGTTTTTGATCCACAGTTTGATTATAACATTTGGGGTTTTTTTTTAAATTTGGAATGATCACCGCCAAGAATGTATTTGTACAAGAAATATATTTGATAGATACTGCCGTTTGTATAAAATCAATGTTTTCATTTTGAATTAATCAGTAAGAAATGAAGAGGTCACGATTTCCATTCGCAACCCACCGGGTTTTATCCCTCAAGTTTGTTCTATGAGATGCTTCATTGTTCATTTTTGTTATCAACCCTCTCCCTCTTATTTTTTAAAATCCTATTCCCCCTTCTGAACTGCTATCTCACTGTGTACAAATGCGTGGGGAAAAGGTTTTTTTGCAAGGCCCGGATAATGTCTAATTTATAAAACTAGATTATAAACGAGACTCGAAAGAAATGGATCGTTTTGATTGGATATGCCGTGTATCACGTGAGTGCTGTAAGAAATGGATCGTTTTGATTGGATATGCCATGTGTCACGTGAGTGGTGTATGTGTAGTTTTTTGCACACTCTGTATGTTGTGATCCTGTTGATGTGGAGAGTGCTGTTAATGTTTGTTGTGTTTGGTAGGCTGGTTGGTTGGCTGGTTGATCTGGCGTTTCCGCTTTTTGCTCTGTGTGTTTGGCTAGCCTCTGTTTAATATTTCCGGTTAATTCATGAATTTGTTTCTTCTGTCTGTGAGCTTTTTGAGACCCGTGATACATCCGCACCATGTTTTTATTTTATTTTGAGGTTTTCTTTTCTTTTCCTATGCCTGCCCCCCCCCCCCCCCCCCTCTCTCTCTCTCTCTCTCTCTCTCTCTCTCTCTCTCTCTCTCTCTCTCTCTCTCTGCTCTTCTCTTCTCTTTCCCTCTATCTCAACATTAGTGAGCGTTTCGTTTCGATTTGGAGTTTTCGTTTTCTTAAGCCAAAAAGAAAAAGAAACTGCACACACACACACACACACACACTACTCTCTCTCGCTCTCTCAACGCTCACAAGAGAGGCGTGTGGCATGTCACAGTATGGCAAATAACTGTTGCCATATATGTCATCATCAGTGGCAGTGGTTTTGATCAGACCACCCTACTTGTCAGTGATCACAGTGGTGAGTTCGTGTGACATTGTGGTTTTCTCGTCACAGTGGCATACACACAGTGTGTAATTTTCTTTCCTTACTTGATTGTGGGCGTGCAAACCAGACGTACCCTGTCACCTTGTGTCACTTGTAACTAACCGGCGTTACCTGGCGTGACCTGTTGCTGATGTTACTCGTCCCGTTTGTGTGACCTGTAACAGAAGACCTGTTGCTGATGTTACCCGTCATGTTATGTGACTTATCGTGTGATTGATGTTACCTGTCACGTAGGTTGTGTGACCTGTAACTGGTGTTAACCTGTCATGCTACCTGACCTGTTAGCTGATGATGTTACCTGTCACGTTGTGTGACCTGTATAACTGATGTTTACCGGTTATGTTGTTTGGCTTGTTTGTAGCTTGTTGCTACCTGTCGTGTGTGACCCTGTAACGGATGTCTAGCTGTCAACACTGGGTGACCTGGTAGTGCCAAGTTACTACCGGGTGTGCTCTGGGACTGGCGTTAAAGGGAGTGCTGTTACCTGTCACTAGTAACATCATCAAGAGTGTGGCCCGAAAATGTAAACGACTGGACTTGTGACGTTGCCTGGGTAGGGTTCAGTGAATGTTGGGGCCATTTCGGCCGTTTGACACAATTTGGCTACTTTACTTTTAAAAAAAAATTTTCTATAAGAATCGTAATGCAATTTTTTTTCTTTCTTTAAGATTAAAGGGAAATCGTCTTTTGTTTGAAAATTACAGGAAGAAAGTGGTTTTGTTTGAAACTTAGAGGAGAGTTGGTTGTTTTTTTTTAAAGTTAAGAGGAAAGGAGCGGGGTTTTTTGTTTAAAAATTAAGAGGAAAGTTGCTCTCTGTGTCTGTCTGTCTGTCTGTCTTCTTCTCTCTCTCTCTCTCTCTCTCTCTCTCTCTCTCTCTCTCTCTCTCTCTCTCTCTCTCTCTCTCTCTCTCTCTCTCTCCTTCCACTTATTTTCTGTCTGTCAGTCTGCTTCTGTCTGTCTGTCTTTCTGTCAGTCTGCCTCTCTCTCTCTCTCTCTCTCTCTCTCTCTCTCCTCTCTCTCTCCTTCCACTCTTCTGCTTCTCTTATTTTTTTTTTTTACCCCCTTCCCCTCCCCCTCCCAACTTGCTTACTGTCATTAACGTATAATGGTATATAATGATTTGATCTTGATCCAATCCAGACCCGTATCAAAGTCCCACCATCCTCCAGTTTCTCCTCAAGCTTACTCAGCCACAATGTGGTTATAATATCAATGTTGCATTTATATATATAATAGAACTATTGGATTTTTTTGTCTTTCTGGTTTTGTTTTTTCTTCTTCTCTCCCCCCCCCCCCCCCCCCCCCCCCCCAGGCCCGTGTTTCGTTCTGTATACAATACGGCTTTTTTCTTATTCGCGATAGTACTCTTTGCTGTTGTAATAGTATTCAGTGTTACCATCGATATATTCAATAATAATGATGATGATGATGATGATGAAAGAGTCTGTATTCATTGTTAACATTTTTTAAATTATTATATTATACTCCTTTCCCATCGCATTTTCAGTGATAGTGTCATGAAGCTCCTCCCCTCCATCATTACTGAACATTGGGACGACCTTTTTTTCTTCATTACAAAACTGGTTCTTTCAGTGTACATTTTCAGCACACGTCATTTTTGTTTTCGTCGTGTTAAAAGCTTTTGAGAGCTGAATCCCAATCACAAAGCCCCCCTCCTGGTAAACTAACTCTCTCTCTCTCTCTCTCTCCTCTCTCTCTCTCTCTCTCTCTCTCTCTCTCTCTCTCTCTCTCTCTCTCTCTCTCTCTCTCTAGCTCTCTCTAGCTCTCTCGAAAAGTAAAAAACAAGCTTCCATGTTTGGCAAGGCTTATGGCGTCCAAATGTTTTTCCAATCTACGAATTCTCTTTGGAGTCAAAAGACTGCTTTGAACTGATTCTTCTGTCTTTCAGCTCAGTGAAGAAGATTGTCGATGTCAAGATGAAGCTGTTTTCTTCATGGTCCTCTTCTCTCTCTCTCTCCTCTCTCTCTCTCTCTCTCTCTCTCTCTCTCTCTCTGTCTCTGTCTCTCTCTCTCTCACTCTCACTCACAGTCTCTACCCTCTGTGGAGGGATATTTGGAGGTGACGTACATATGATTGTTTCGTCATTGTGTGGGTCCTTGGCTTGTGGTTGGGGTCCAGCTCATGAAAGCTGTATGAATATTCTACTTAGAAAACAAAATACCTTGAAGAAATTATTATATTGACTCTGTTAAATTATTATATATATATATATATATCTGTGTGACAACAATTTGCAATGTAAATGCGCAAAAAAAAAAAATAATAAAGAAGTATTATACTGATAAATTTTAAAAAACAACATAAAAGAACAAATTATTTTATTATTTTGTATTGGTTCACCTTGTGGAAGAGTACTATAATCGTTGTGTGCAGAACAGAAGATTTATGTGTTCAGAAAACAGAGAGGAATTATCTTTGCCATGAAATTATTTATGACTGGACTTTTCTTCTTTTTTTTTTTTTTTGGTCTTTTTTTCTGTTTTTTTCTTTGTAAAAGAAATAACTATGTTCGACAGATTATGGGTTTCAGCAGCAAACGGTATATTATATAACATATATCTAAATCTATATGATTTGTTCAATAAGATACCTATATGCTGTTGCTGTCGTGATGATAGTTGTCACTATGCGACTTATGCAAACTTTACTTACCGTTGGTTTGAGCCGTGTTAAAACTGAGTTATATAATTCAAACTGTGTATGTATGTATGTGTGTATGTGTGTCACGGAGTATCGATGGTATCTATATAATATATCTATATATTATACATTGAATATATTATATGTGATGGAACTGGTGATTGGTTTCTTGTTTTTCGGTGATGACATAAAAAAAAGTTTGGCACACGAGTTTTTTCAGTGTTGATGTTCGCTTCAGTTCAAAAATGGTGGCAAGGAAAAAGAAGAAGAAGAAGGGGGTCTTCTTTCGCAGACAGTTGGAATGACAACGGAAAAGAAAGATGTCTTATGAAATGTTAATCTCCTTCTTCCTGAAGATAATGATTTGTGTGTGCAGTGGTTACAAGGAACCAAGTCGAGATTCTGTTTTTTAAAATTTTTTACTTTTCTATATTTGACGAGTGAATGCTTGCGCTCTCTCCTCTCTCTCTCTCTCTCTCTCTCTCTCTCTCTCTCTCTCTCTCTCTCTCTCTCTCTCTCTCTCTCTCTCTTTTCTCCCTCTCTCTCTCTCTGTGCTGTACTGTGTACTCTCTCAATACTCTCTCAATACTCTGCGTAGCTGTCGTTGTAATGAATGTACGAAGAAATAAATTTATACGATGTATTGCACTCAGATGAAATGCTTTGTATTTAATACAATGAAATGTACTACTTTTTGTGTTCATGAGATTTTTTGGGGATTCGGGCCGCAGTATGGTTTACAAAATGAATGATTTGCATTTAAACTTTGGAAATCCTTTTTTTTCCCTTCTACCTTTTTTCCCCCTTTTATATTATCCCTTTTTGATAAGATGTCAAAACGTTATCTGCCCCCTTTTCAAATGAAATATTTTACTTGATTTCCCCCCTCTCCCTCTCTCTCTCCCCCAGAGGTTTTTGCTTTATGAATTCTTACAAAGAGATTTTATACCAAAAAAGGATTGATTTACTATTATATAGTACGATGCAGATTTGCACTCTTAATTCGAAACATTTGCTAAAAAAAATAAAAGGTGGAAGCATTCCGCAAAATGTTTAGTTCTCAAAGTGTTTTAACGTTAAATTGCGGATAAACATGCGGTTGTTTTGGATTGGGTTTTTTTTCTTCTTTTTTTTAAACTTTCGTTTAAGATGTGCTTACACGAACGCATATTGCAACGAAAGCGAAGGTTTTAGAATTTCTGTTTTAATTTGGATCATCGCTTTCCGAATCAGGTAGGAGGAAAATATAGGGAAGAATGGACAATCAACGTCACATAGGCAAAGCTGCTTTGGGGTTTTTTGTGTTGTTTTTTTATATATTTTAATTTCTGTTGTTTTTCTTATCGAAGCAAATTTAGATGCTTTTGGCGCCAGGTAGACGCCATAGTTGTGACTGGTTAGATCACGTGACTGAACAGGAAATCCGTCATGTTTTTTTTTTGTTTTTTTTTAAAAGTTTGGCCTACTTCATTTTTACACCATACTGTGTGTCGATTCGGTATCACAACAAAAAAACACAAACAAAACAAAACAAAAACAAAAAAACACAAAAAAAGTATCTGCATATTATATATTGCGGTATTATTAATGAGATTGTGTTTTGTTCTGTTTTTTTCTTTCTTTTTTTAACAATGATTATTCGTTTATCAATCTGACCAGAGTATTTTTTTCTCCTTCCTTTCACGGAAATTTTATTTTGGTTTGTTTGTTTTTTGGCACCTCTGCAAAGTAGTTGTGTACATCCGATATATTTTTGGGGGTTTTGTTTTATGTTTTCATTTTGATTATATTCTCGTTTCGTTCCTGATTCTGTGGCATTGATAAACTAATAATGATTTGCCACAGTCTGGGTTTGTTTGTGACAAAACACAACAAAAAGATAAATGTTTATTTATTGACCCTAAAGACAAAAAATATGCAACCATGGGTCAGTTTCTGTCACAGTTATGATTACAAAAAAAAACCACAAAAAAAACGTGTGCTGGAAAAAATATTTAACTTAAAACTTAAGAGTTTTTATTTTTCTGCCATTAAAATACATAAAGAGAAAAAAAATCGGTTGGTGTGTGTTGTGTTTTTTTGTTTTTTGAATTTGTGTGGTTGTGATTGCGTGTCTGCTGTGACTGACTTTTGCTTTTTTTTTTCAGAATCTGTCCCTCTCTGTCTTACCCTTTTGTCACTGTCTGTCTGTCTGCCTCTCTCTTGCTCTCTCCCTACCTTCCTCCCTCTTTCTCTCTGTCACCTTCTGTCTGTCTGCCTTCTTGTCTGTCTGTCTGTCTCTCTCCTCTCTCTCTGTCTCTGTCTGTCTCTCTCTCTCCTTCTCTCTATCACTTCTCTGTCTGTCATGCCTGTCTCTTCTCTCTTCTCTCTCTCTCTCTCTCTCTCTCTCTCTCTCTCTTCTCTCTCTCTCTCTCTCTTTCTCCTTCTCTCTATCTCTGTCTGTCTGTCTTCTCTCTCTCTCTCGCTCGTCTCTCTCTCTCTCTCTCTTCTCTCTCTCTCTCTCTCTCTCTCTCTCTCTCTCTCTCTCTCTCTCTCTCTCTCCTCTCTCTCTCTCTCTTTCTGTGGATTAACTTTCCTAGCTAATTTCCCGAATATATCACTTTAATTTTTTTTTAATGGTTTTCAACAAATTCGGTTTAGCTAATCACTATTGTGCCATTAAATCTAATTACCATAGCGCCATTAAATCTAATTACTTTCGACATGGTTTTATAAATTATGTTTTCACACACACACACACGCACGCACGGACACACACACACAGAACTCAAACACACGCCCGCTCCCCCTACCCCCCCGCAGCCTCCCCCCTCCACCCCCCCCCCCCCCCCCCCCCCCCCTTCCCCACACACACACACACGAACCATCACGTGTGTGCAAGCTCAAGACATAGTATGCTGTTGATTCATCTTGTGTACAGACTCGATGAAACCTATTCAGAAACACTTCCAGAAATTCTATATTAAAATTTAAAAAAAAACACAAAAAAACCCAGTAAAAAGAATGGCACATATTCCACAAGATGCTGTTAACTGACGTGCCTTGACTTGAAAGACCTGTTCTAAAAAAAAAAAAGAGAAAATAATCTTATTCGCAACTCAGAATTGAAAAATCTTTTCTAAATTTTTTTTTTAAATAATGTTATTCGTAACTCAGAATTTAAAAACCTTTTCTAAAAAAAGAAAAAATCCTTATTCGTAGCTCAGAATTGAAAAACGTTTTCTAAAAAGAGAAAAAAATAGTCTTACTCGTAGCTCAGAAATGAAAAAAACTTCTTTTTTTTAAAAAACAGATATGAAAAACCTTTTCTAAAAAAAATAATGAAAAAAACCAACACAAATCTTATTCGTAGCTCAGATTTGAAAAACCTTTTCTAAAAAACAAAGAAAAGAATCTTATTCGTGGCTCAGAATTGGAAAACCTTTTGTAAAAAAAAAATTTTTAAGAAAAAAATAAGCTTATTCCTAGCTCAGAATTTCCAGAAGGTGAGGATGCTATTTATACTGAGCGGCACCAAGCATTCTCACGGAGTTGGAACTAATGTTAACTCCAGAGAAAAATCCGCTTTAAATGTACGCCCTCAGCACAAAAATCCGCTGTAAAAGTACGCCTCAGCACAAAATCCTCTGTAAAAGTACGCCTCAGCGCAAAAATCCGCTGTAAAAGTACGCCTCAGCGCAAAAAAACCGCTGTAAAAGTACGCCCTCTGCACAAAACCCCGCTGTTAAAGTACGCCTCAGTGCAAAAAATCCTCTGTAAAAGTACGTCTCAGCACAAAAAAATCCTCTGTAAAAGTACGCCTCTGTGCAAAAATCCGCTCAAAAGGTACGCCTCGGCACAGGCTCAACCCCAGGTTTCTAAGGTTACGTTCAGATCACAAGTTCCACGTTCTAACCACTACACAATTACACACACACACACACACACACACACACACACACACACACACACACACACACACACATTGGAGTTAACATCAGTGCCGATTCCACTCTTCCCCTACAGTTCTTCGGATGAGATTATAAACCGAGGTTCCGTGTGCGAACGCACGCAGAACATCTTGCGCACACGTTAAATCCTGTTCCGCGTTTTGGAAGAGTAGGCCATTGTGTGCCGGTGGGAACGGATAACAAAATTGACAAAACTGCATACACACAGGGGCTGGATGGAAAAAAAAAGCACATGAGTGCTTATTTCATTATCCTCGAAATAAAAGAATAAAATAAAACACACACACACACGTACGCACGCACGCGCGCGTGCGCGCACACACCACCAACACAACACACACACACACACACACACACACGGATCGTCTAATATCACTTTGAGTGAACAGACGTAAAATCGAAGCAACAACAACAACACACACACGGGCGCGTGCGCCCTCCCCCCCCCCCACCCCCCCCACCCCCACCCACACACACACCACCACCACCACTACCCTTCCCTCCCACCTGAAATACATTTTAATACACGATGCTTCCTGTGTTTCAGATTTCAGAACGGAACTGGGATGGGAGTGGGGTCTAATCTACAGGAGGTTGTTTTTTAAAATTCAATTTATCATATTGCATTTTTTTCCCCGAGGATAATGTTAAAGCAATTATGTGTTGCTTTTTTTTTTTTACATTCATTCCTCGTGCACAAGCAGTTTTGTAAATTTGGTCATCCGTTCCCACAAGCACACTAAATGTCCTACTTTTTCCTCCGGAGAATAGTTATGTATGGATAAGTGGCATGCTTTGTAAAACTGAAGTTCGCTTTATTTCACCATCCTCTCTCTCTCTCTCTCTCTCTCTCTCTCTCTCTCTCTCTCTCTCTCTCTCTCTCTCTCTCTCTCACACACACACACCACACACACACACACACACAACACACACACAATACACACACACACACTCACACACACACACACACATAACACACACACACACACACACACACACACACACACACAGAGCGAGCGCCAAGCAACAACTGTGCATTCTGAACCTTGACAATGAAGCATAGTACTAGTGTTTTGTTTTGGTTTGTTTTCTAATAACTTCATGCAGGTCTAATCATGAAACATTAACACCAAAAGACTATGAACAACAACAAAAAATGTATGATTTGATACGTTTCACTTTCCACTATCCGTGGCAGTCAGTCTGATATCTTATTTTATACTGTCTGTACTGAAACACGTTTACTGATAATATCAGGAATCAACACAGTGTGTGTACGGGCCATTGAAGCAGGTAGTAGAACGCATTATGATTATACAACGGGGAGTTTTATCCGCGCACTAACGTGTGCAGTTGAGGAATGTAAACGTAACTGAGTGGATTTCTTGGCTGATGTATTGAGGCGTTTATGGAATATCCGGTAATCGGTAATACCCATTTGATAACCTTACTATGCCTTGATGGCTTCAGCCTTTTAGTATACTTTTCAGCAGTCTTTTTTTTTTCCAGAGAAGCAACATATAGTGTGGAAAGTTGAAGACTGTATCAGGTTTCCAAACAAAAACAAAAACAAAAAGCCAAAACAGAACGAAAAATACCATCAGCATCACCACCACCAATAACAACAACAGCAAACCTCCCGTTAAGAAGGAGGCTTGTAAAGCGGTGATATAACTACAGAGTTAACAGTATAGTAGAGAAAATCGATACTGTTCATCGTTACTTTCTGCCTGTTTGAGAGATACGTCTCATCACTTGCAATCTTGAAAACTGATTAAAAGTATTTATAAGCAAAACATAAGCAGCAACATTTATTTACAAATGGTTATCTTACCCAAAGAGGACAATACCAAAGATGTTGGGATTTTTAAAAACCAATGCCTCAACCTCTTCTATATAAGAAGAAGAAGAAGAAAAAGTAGTAGTAGTAGTAGTAGTAGTAGATAGTAGAAGAAATGGAATTTATATAGCACTATATCTTGCAAAGGCAAATCAAAGCACATTCATCAAACAAAATAATCACAAAATGTCCGAATGAGACAAATCCGGCAATGCTATTTTCTAGAAGTAGGCGAAACGAAGTCTTATGTTATCTTGATAATTATTTATTATTATTTCAGTTCCCACCTTTCCTCATTCATCATCAAATCTTCCACACTCGCTGTGATAAATATAAATGCATAAATGAGAAAACATTCATACCAGAAGCAGGCAAAATGAACAAAATGTGCAATTTCTGTATTCACGGTTCTTCCTTTTTTTCTGATTTACGATTACTACACTACAATTGCCACGATAAAAGAATACTACATAGAAAATACCGGAAAGCAGACAATTATATAATTATTCTACCTACCGCACCGGAAACTGACCAAAATTAATCACCAAATAAACCCAGTCTTTTACACTTAGATTTCTAGCTTTCCTGATCTACAATGACAGAACCCTACACCCGCCATGATGAACGCAATAAATCTATGTTTCTACCGGAAGTAGAGAAAAAACTATTTCCGGTATCGACAAATGGCATTGTCGCAAACGGTTGATACATAGCGCTTGGGAGAAGAGGGTTTTTTTTGTCTCTACATGCAGTGAACTGTGCCAGGAAGTTGTTTATCACATGTGTGGCCCGACTGTTTATGCATCCAGAGAGAAAACCCAGAGGTCGCCTGGTTCGTTTCCTATCTAGTGCCACACCTTCCCTCTTCCTCTTATCTACTAAATCATGAGGTTGATAATTCTGGTTTGCTGCTTTTTTTTGCAGCTATGACGGACTTTCAGCCAAGTTTTTGTGTGTGTGGGTATTTGCTTACAAACATGCATGCAGACATGCAATAATCATACATACAGGCATACATTATATACATGTGTATTCATACATACATACACACACACAAACGAGCGCAAGCACGCACATACACATACTGTACGTACCTACCTACTTTCCTACCTACCTACCTACCTACATACATACATACGGACATACATACATACATACATACATACATACATACATACATACATGCGGACATACATACATACATGCATACATACATACATACATACATACATACATGCGGACATACATACATACATGCATACATACATACATACATACATATATACATACATACATACATACATACATACATACATACGTACATACATACATACATACATATATACATACACACATACGGGCAGACAGACTAGATAGATAGATAGATAGATAGAGAGACAGACAGACAGACAGACAGACAGGCAGGCAGGCAGACAGACAGGCAGGCAGGCAGGCAGGCAGCAGACAGACAGACAGAAAGCTAGATAGATAGATAGATAGACAGGTAGGTAGGTAGGTAGATAGATAGATATACAGATAAATAGATAGATAGATAGATAGATAGATAGACAGACAGACAGACAGATAGATAGATAGATAGATAGATAGATAGATAGAGAGACAGACAGATAGATAGATAGATAGATAGATAGATAGATAGATAGACAGACAGACAGACATACAGAGAGACAGTCAAATTTAATACGATTT
>CM054147.1:66848266-66858266 GCA_028751875.1 Rapana venosa
GAGAATGGAATAAGCACTCATGTGCCTTTCTTCATCCAGTCCCCCGTGTGTATGCAGTTTTGTAAATTTTGTCATCCGTTCCCACCGGCACACAATGACCTACTCTTCAGCAAAAGCGGAACGAGTTTTAACGTGTGCGCAAGATGTTCTGCGTGCGTTCGCACACGGGATCTCGGTTTATAGTCTCACCCGAAGGACTTTTGGGGAGAGTGGAGTCGGCACTGGGGGGAGAGGGAGGGAGGGAGGGAGGGAGGGAGGGAGAGAGAGAGAGAGAGAGAGAGAGAGAAGAGAGAGAGAGAGAGAGAGAGAGAGAGAGAGAGAGAGAGAGAGAGAGAGAGAGAGAGAGAGAGATTATGGGGGTGACCAATAGCCTGTTACAGCGTTTCACATTGGGCTCATGACCTGACAGCCCAGGTTCGAGCCCTGGTTTGAGCCACCACCCAGACACCTGGGGGACAGGATAGCCTAGTGGTTAGAACATTGCGCTCGCAATCTGACAATCCAGGTTCGGTTCCCGTTCAAGGGGATATTTTCCCCTGGAGTTAACATCAGTGCTGACTCCGCTCTCCCCAAAAAGTCCTTCGGATGAGACTATAAACCGAGGCCCCGTGTGCGAACGCACGTCGTCTAATATCACTTAGAGTGAACAGACGTTAAATTGAAGACAACAACAACGCAGAACATCTTGCCGCACACGTTAAATCCTGTTTCGCTTTTCGCAAGATGACCTACATTGTGTACCGGTAGGAACAGATGACAATTGACAAAACCGCATACACACGTGGACTGGATGTAAAAAAGCACAGAAGTGCTTATTCCATTATCCTCGATATGAAAGAATAAAATAAAATAAATAAATAAATTTTTAAAAAGTGGATTTTCTCCCTGGAGATAATAGCAGTGCCGACTCCACTCCCCCACGAGAGATAGGTTCGGATAAAACTATAATTATAGTGAGGAGAGATAGGTTTGGATAAAACTATAATTATAGCGAGGAGAGATAGGTTTGGATAAAACTATAATTATAGCGAGGTCCCACAAGACAACTTGCACCCACGTCAAAACCGATTGCGCCTTTCGGAAGAGTAGGCCACTTGTGCCAGTTGGAACGGATGACAACATTTACAAAACTGTATGCACACAGGGACTGGATGTAAAAATAAAAGCGCCACATGAGTGCTTGTACATTATTTTCAAAATAACAGAATGATATAGCATAAAGACACACATGTGGGCGCGCGCATGGGCGCACGCGCAGGAATGTACACACACACACACGAGCACACACAGACATACACACATAACACAGCACAACACACACATCACAGCACAACACACACACACACACACAAACACACACATAAACACAACACAGCTCAACACACACAACGCAACACAACACAACACACACACACACACACACACACACACTACACATGTACACACACACATACTTAGAAAAAGATAGTACACATCCAACATTTAGCACATTATACCCTATTTCCTGTCTCTTTCACACACATACAAATACAAGTTCCAAAACCAAACAAATTAAACAAGACACAACTTGCGCAACAACAACAACAACAACAACAGCAACAACGCTCAACAACAACACTCAACAACAAGAGCACCCAAAGCAACTCCATAATGAAGCGCAACAGCTCCAACGAAACAAAACTATACACAATAAAAAAAACACACAACCTTAAACAAAAAAACACCCCAAAACACACATATAGACTTGTCAGTCAGTGTTGTCCCCCAAAGCATATATTTTTTTCCACTGATGACATAATACTCACTAGCCCTCTTGTAAATGCATTAAGTAAAAAAAAAAAACCCTAAAAGAACAACAACAAAAACCAACCCAAAACGCCGTTCCGTAATTTTTTTGTAAAAAAAATGAATCATACGTAAGGAACGATCTGATTGGATCATTATGTGCTCTGTAATTATGTTCTCCGACAGTAAACGTGATCATAATCATATGGTGATTAAGAGCAATCAAGAGCTGCTGAGCGAATAGTGTGTGTGTGTGTTCTTTGTGTTGTGTGTGTGTTTGTGTGTGTGTGTGTGTGTGTTGTGTGTGTTGTGTGTTGACTTTTTTTCTTTTCTATGCATTGTGTTATTTACACAGTTGGTTTTTGAGAGGGAAAGAGCAGTTGGAATAGGGTTTCCTGTGCTAAATGTTGGACTTGTACTCTTTGTTAAGTGTGTGTGCATTATGTGTGTGTGTGTTTGTGTGTGTTGGTAGTGGTGGT
This sequence comes from Rapana venosa, assembly GCA_028751875.1. Lineage (NCBI taxonomy): Eukaryota > Metazoa > Mollusca > Gastropoda > Neogastropoda > Muricidae > Rapana > Rapana venosa. Next base: position 66,850,531 of record CM054147.1, read on the forward strand.
GTGTGTGTGTGGTGTGGTGGGGTGTGTGCATGTGATTTTTTTTTATTTCGATGGTAATGGAATAAGCACTCATGTGGGGTTTTTTACATCTAGTCCACGTGTGTATGCAGTTTTGTACATTTTGTTATTAATTCTCACCAGCAGACAATGGTACGCACGCACACATGCACACACACACATGCCAAACCAAACCCGTTAAACAAGCAAGACACAACTCTAAGCAACTGCAACAACAATAACAACACTCAACAACAAAAACACTCAACAACAACAGCACCCAAAGCAACTTTATAACGAAGTACAACAACTCCAACAAAACAAAACAATACAAAATAAAAAACACACAACCTAAAAAAAACAACAACCTAAAACAACAGGTAAAGACTTGTCAGTCAGCATTGTCCCCCAAAGCATCATTTTTCCCCACTGATGACATAATACTCACTAGCCCTCTTGTTAATGCATTGAGTAAAAAAATAATAAAAAGTAAAAACAAACCTAAAAGAACAACCCCAAACGCCGTTCCGTAATTTTTTTTGTTAAAAAATGAATCATACGTTAGGAACGATCTGATTGGATCATTATGCGCTCTGTAATTATGTTCTCCGACAGTAAACGTGATCATAATCATATGGTGATTAAGAGCAATCAAGAGCTGCTGAGCGAATAGTGTGTGTGTGTGTTCTTTGTGTTGTGTGTGTGTTTGTGTGTGTGTGTGTGTGTGTGTGTGTTTTGTGTGCATTCTGTGTGTGTGTGTGTGTGTGTGTGTGTGCATTCTGTGTGTGTGTGTGTGTGTGGATTCTGTGTGTGTTGTGTGTGTGTTGTGTGTGTGCATTCTGTGTGGTGTGTGTGTGTTCTGTGTGCATGTGTTTGACTTTTTTTCTTATCTATACTTTGAGTTATCAACACAGCTGCTTTTTGAGAGGAAGAGACAATGAAATAGGGTATAGTGTGATAAATGTTGGACTTGTACTCTCTTTTTAAGTGTGTGAGTGAGTGTGTGAGTGTGTGAGTATGTGTGTGTATATGTGTGTGTGGATGTGTGGTGTGGCGTGGTGTGATGTGGTGTGGTGTGGTATGTGTGCAGTGTGGTGGTGTGTGTGTAAGCACACTGTGTGTGTTCGTTCTTTTCAATTAACGTCTGTTCACTATTAGTGATGTGTGTGTGTGTGGTGTGTGTGTGTGTGTGTGTGTGTGTGTGTGTGTGTGTGTGTGTGTGTGTGTGTGTGTGTTCAAATTCATTTAACATCTTTTCACAAGTTGTAATATTAGACAGTGTGCGCGTGTGTATGTGTGTGTGTTCAAATTCATGTTATGTCTTTTCACAAGTTGTGATAGTAGACGGTGTGTGTTCTGTGTGTGTGTGTGTGTGTGTGTGTGTGTTCTGTGTGTGTGTGTGTGTGACAGTATGTGTGACAGTGTGGGTGTGGCTTTTCTTCTTCTCTATGCTTTGTGTTTTTAACACATTTGCTTTTTGAGAGGGAAAGAGATGATGAAATAGGCTATTGTGCCCTAAATGTTGGACTTGTACTCTTTTTTTAAGTGTATGTATATATATGTACGTGTATGTGTGTAAGTGTGTAAGTGTGTGTGTGTGTGTGGTGGTAGTGGTGGTGGTGGTGTGTGTGTGTGTGTGTGTGTGTGTGCTTATTCTGTTATTTTGAGGGTGATGGAATAAGCACTCATGTGTTTTTTTATATCTAGCCCCCGAGTGTATGCAGTTTTGTACATTTTGTTATTCATTTCCACCAGCAGACAAATGGCACACATGCATGCACGCACACACATACATGCCAAAACCAAACATATCAAACAAGACACAACTTGCACAACAAAAATAACAACAAACACAACAACAACAACAACAACAACTCAACAACAACAGCACCCAAAGCAACTCGATAACGAACGCATCAACTCCAACGAAACAAAACAATACAAAATAAAAACACAACCTTAAAAACAACACAAAACCCCCCCACGTATAGACTTGTCAGTCGTGTTGTCCCCCAAAACATTTTTTTTTCCGCTGATGACATAATACTCACTAGCCCTCTTGTAAATGCATTCAGTAAAAAATAAAAAAGTTAAAAAAAACAACAACCAAAAGAACAAAGAACAAAAAAACAAAAACGCCGTTCCGTAATTTTTTGTGTGTTAAAAAATGAATCATATGTTAGGAACGATCTGATTGGATCATTATGTGCTCTGTAATTATGTTCTCCGACAGTAAACCTGATCATAATGATGATATGGTGATTAAGAGCAATCAAGCGCTGCTGCTGAGCGCATAGTTTGTGGTGTGTGTGTGTGTGTGTGTGTGTGTGTGTGTGTGTGTGTGACGTGTGTGTGTTGTGTGTGTTGTGTATATGATGTGTTTGTGTGTGTATGTGTGTTCTGTTTATCTCTTTCTCTCTCTCTCTCTCTCTCTCTCTCTCTCTCTCCTCTCTCTCTCTCTCTTCTCTCTCTCTCTCTCTCTCTCTCTCTCTCTCTCTCTCTCTCTCTCTCTCTCTCTCTCTCTTCTCTCTCACTCTCTCTTCTCTCTCTGTGTCTCTGTGTGACTTTTTTCTTTTCTATGCCTTGTGCTATTAACACAGTTGCTTTTTGAGAGGGAAAGACACGAAATAGGGTATTGTGCACTAAATGATGGAGGTGTACTTTCTTTTTTCTAAGTGTGTGTGTATGTGTCTGTGTGTGCGCGCGCGTGTGTGTGTGTGTGTGTGTGTGTGTGTGTGTATGTGTGTGTGTGTGTGTTGTGTGCGTGCGAGCGTGCGTGCTTGCGTGTGTTTGTTGTGTGGTGGTGGTGGTGGTGGTGGTGTAGAGGTGTGTGTCTGTGTGTGAGTGTGTGTGTGTGTGTGTGTGGTGTGTGTGGTGGTGGTTGTGGTGGTGGTGGCGGTGGTGGTAGTGGTGTGTGTATTTGTGTGAGTGTGTGTGTGTATGTGTGTGTGTGTGTGTGTGTGTGGTGTGTGTGGGGGTGGTGGTTGTGGTGGTGGTGGCGGTGGTAGTGGTGTGTGTGTTTGTGTGTGTGTCAGTGGGTGGTGTGTGTGTGTGTGTGTGGTGTGGTGGTGGTGGTGGTGGTGGTGGTGGTGTGTGTGTGTGTGTGTGTTGTTTTGATTTACCATCGGTTCACTATTAGTTATATTAATGTGTGTGTATGTGTGTGTGCACACGTGCTTGATTGGGTGAATGAAGAATGAAGCGAAGATGACCACTGCTCTTATTGTTTTAATTAGATATCTTTCTTTCCTGGATACAGTTAATTCTGTTTTCAACCATAACCATTTTGATTTAACACCTTGAAATATTGCACTGTATAAAACACTTTTTTCTCCCAGGAAATTCTCAGCCAAGCAAGCCTCTGGCTCTATTTCAGTGGACATTTTTGGCTGCCATTATTAGATATAAGTATACTGTAATAGCATCTAACTCCCATTTGTACAGAATGTTCTCTCTCTCTCTCTCTCTCTCTCTCTCTATCTTCTATCTATCTATCTATCTATCTATCTATCTATCTATCTATCTAGTCTAGTCTATCTTCTGTATCTTCTATCTATCTATCTGTCTATCTTCTTTTCTTCTATCTATCTATCTATCTATCTATCTATCTATCTATCTATCTATCTATCCATCCATCCATCCATCCATCATCTATCTATCTATCTATCTATCTATCTATCAATCTTTCAATCTATCTATCTATCTATCTATCTATCTATCTATCTATCTATCTATCTATCTATCTTCTAACGCTCAGATAGCAAGTATTTGCGCCTGTCATATGAGCGAAAATGTGTTGCGCTGCCGTTAGGCGCCTGACAAGTCAGGTCTAGCGCATCTGACTTCGGCGTGCGAGAGAATTGTTATCTTTTAAGTCTTCCGGAAAAAAAAGGTTGGAGAATAGACAAAGAATGCAGAAATTAGATAAGAAGGAGAGGACAGGAAGAAAAAAGAATAAAGCAGAAACAAAGAGAGGGATAGAAAAGAGGGAATTCCTAGCGCATAATTTCCAGAAGGTGAGGATGCTATTTATACCGACAGGTCTCCGGCATTCCTATGGGGGAGTAATCTGTAGAAACAACGTTTACTTTCAGTATCTAATGTCTGAAAATTATATATTTTTTTATTTACCGCTTCAATAGATAGCACACACCTAGTATATGTTATAAAGTCAGTATAAATCACCTTAAGTTACTTTCGAACACTAGACGGCTTACAAAGAACCTCCCCATTGTCTTGCATAGTTATAGTGGGTAATAAGGTGCACAACATGTTCAATCCAGAAGAGTTTTGTTTGTTTTTTGTTTTTAAATCGATGGCGCTGCTCTTGTGGCGACGGGCTCTCCCCTGGTTGAGTAGCTCGAATTTCATACAGGGAAATCTGCTGTGACTGATTGCGTATTCAAATAGGAAATAAGAACGCAGACTTTATATTGTTATGGAATATAGTCTTCCATTCCCAAACATCATTCCCAGATCCATATGCCCTCAAAACTTTTAAACACAAAACCTCTGTTGAGCGTATCAGAAGCTGTCTCAAAATCCAAACATAAAAGCAGACCTGCAAATTGTTTTGAATGTAGATATTGCCAACAGGTTGCTTCTGGCATGAATGGCCTGTTCCTCTAAAAGGCAGAAAGGGCTTTGACGTGTGCACAAGATGCTCAGTGTGTGTTTGCACTGAGAACTTCAGTTGATAGTCTTATCTGAAGGATGTTTGCGGGAGCTGAGTCAGTATTGATGTTAATTCCAGGGGTAAAATCCCTTCAAATTGGCTCCTCAGTGATGGCTCAAAAAACAACATAGATATCAACTTCCAAGTTAAAGTGAAACAGAGAAGGATAAGACAGAAATAACGGAGCTACAGGTATATTCTAAAGGACATGCTAGAAGAAGAAACATCCCAAGAGGGAAAGTGACAGGATGGTTAAGATGTTTACCTGACCAACAAGTAAGCTGGGTACGGTTCCAAGTCTTCCCTTTCTTCCTCAATTGACACCAAAATCAAACTGAATGTCAAAGTCCTTCGGATAAGGCAGATGCTTGAAACCATGAACCCGTATTCACATGAAAGTGGAACATCTCGCACACATGTTGAAAACATGTTCTGTTTTCGGAAGAGTAGGCCATGTCATGCCAATAGGAATGGATTACAAAATTAACAAAAATGCATGCACATGGGCGTCATGTTTAGACACCATCCCCAAAGTTGGGATCATTTCATCTGCTCCCTTAACCCCGTCCAGGGTCGTAGGGGCTCTGCAGTGATGATCACAGCACCAGTTGGCTCCATTTGCGGTGGTTGTGGGCAAGTGCCTGGATTGTGGAGAAGCTCTTCCCCGTCCATTCAGTGATGCTGTCTGCCCATTTCTTCTTCGGCCTGCCTCGCCTTCTCTTCCCCTGCACTGTTCCTTGCAGTATGGTCTTGGAGCGCCCATCTGATCTTGTCACATGCCCATACCATCTGAGCTTCCTTTTCTTGACTGTGGTCAGCAGGTATTCCTACTGTTTTACTTGTTGAGTGATGGTTTGCCAGACTTCTTCATTGGTATTGTGGTCCGTGTATGAAATGCCAAGGAGTTTTCTGAGGCATCTCATCTCCAAAGCATGGATCCTTCTTTGTAGATCTGCATTCAATGTCCAGGATTCGCATGCATACTGGTATGTGGAGATGACCAATGACATGCAGCTACCTCAATAATGGTAAAAAAATATGGTTGCATACACGAAAATATCACCATAGGTAAACCTCAGAGCTCTTGCAAAGGAACAATAAAAAAGAAGAGAAAAAAAAGCAAAACCACATAAAATGGTGGTGTGTGGTGGGGGGGGGGGGGGGGGGGGGGGGGGATGGTTGCATATACATGTACACAGTTCACCATATGTGAACCACCAGAGCTCTAGCCAAGGAACAAAAAAAGAAAGTAGAAGGGGTAAAACACAGTAAAAGCAAAAAGCACACAACCAAACAAACAGCAATCTAAATGATGGATTTCCTGCAGACCCAAATCCCCATCTTTCCCCCAAAAGGCTAGAGACCCTCTCTCCATTTGTGGCCATCTCTAGTCCCCCTTGTGTCTGTCTCCCTTCCCCTCTCCACCACCCCTACCCAGCCTGTGTGTCTGTTGCTAAGCTATTGTATTTAGCAGTGCTTTGGGCGCCTCTCACAAGCCTGTCCTCATCATTCCCTCTCCGTGCCAGCCCTTATGTGTCTGCAGATGAGCGCACTTCAAATTTACCCCTGCCCCAAAAAATGATCGATAAAATGAATGAATTGCTTGCAGGCATCTTGTTGCTGCTTTTGGTGGAGAGATCTGTCAGCTTTTCAGTTGTCTGTCTGCCTGTCTGTGTGTTCCACTCTTTCCTTATTTGTTTGTGTTTGTCTCTGTGTGCATGTATGTATGTATGTATGTATGTATGTATGGATGGATGGATGGATGCATGCATGTATGTATGTGTGTATGTATGTATGGATGATGTATGTATGTATGTATGTATGTATGTATGTATGTATGTATGTATGTATGTATGTATGTATGTATGTATCTGTCTTTCTGTCTGTCTATTCTTTGTTTTTTTGTTGTTGTTATCTCTCATTCATGCTTCTTCTGTGGCCTTTGCCAGTTTAGACTGCTTTTCTTCTTTCTTTTTTTTTCTTTTTTTTCTTTCTTTCTTTCTTTCTTTATTTTCTTTCTTTCTGTTTGAGACCACGTATGTCTTTTGCTCCCTTTTTCCACTTTCATGCTGCTATTTCTTCACCCCCCCCCCCCCCTCTTTTCTCTCTTTATTCATTCATTCATTCATTCATTCATTCATTCATTCATTCTATCTTTCTTTCTCTTTTGTTTTGTTTTTTCTAATACATATTTCCTTCATTCCCTTTGCCAGTTTTACATTATTATTTCTTTCTTTCATTTTCTTTTCTTTTCTTTCTGTCTTTCTTTCTTTTGTCTTTTTTCATCTTCTTTCTTTCTTTCTTTCTTTCTTTCTTTTAAAATGTTTTTTTTCTTCCACAGACCTCTTTTTGTTCTCTTTGCCAGTTTTGCTCTGCAGTGTATGTGTGGCGTTAAATTCTGACATGTTATGTGGTGTCATGTTCCTGTTTACTTTACAACTGGGGAACAGAAGGATTACACAGAGAGAGAGAGGGGGGAGGGAGAGAGAGAGAGAGAGGGAGAAAGAGAGAGGGAGAAAGAGAGAGAAGAGAAAAGAGAGAGAGAGAGAGACTCTGTGTGTGTGTGTGTGTGTGTGTGTGTGGATGTGTGTGTGTGTGTGTGTGTGTGTGTGGATGTGTGTGTGTGGGGGGGGGGGGGGTTGGGGTGGTGGTGGTGGTGGTGGTAGTGGTGGTGTGTGGTGGTGGTTGTGTAGGTTTGTGTGTGTGGAGGTGTGTGTGTGTGTAGGTGTGTGTGTGTGTGTGTTGGAGTGGTGGTGGTGTGTGTGTGGTGGGGGTGGTGTGGTGTGGTATGGTGGTGGTGGCGGTGTGTGTGTAGAAGGGGTGGTGGTGGCGGTGTGTGTGTGGTGCATGGGTGGGTGGTGGTGTGTGGTGGTGTTAGGGGTGGTGGTGGGGGGGGTGGTGGTGTGTGTGGTGAGGTGTGTGTAGTGGTGGTGGTGTGGTGTGTGGAGGGGGTGGTGTGTGTGTGTGTGGTGGTGGTGGTGTGGTGTGTAGAGTGGTGTGGTGTGGTGGTGTGGTGTGTGTGTAGAAGGGTGGTGGGTGGTGTGTGTGTGGTGGTGTGTGTAGT
>CM054147.1:66873266-66875766 GCA_028751875.1 Rapana venosa
ACCTAGATTCAACCAATCCACCGTTGGCCGCCGCTCTTTCTCTATTTCGGGTCCATCGACCTGGACTGAGCTCCCTCTCTCTCTTCTTAAGATGTATCCCTAACGGGCGGGGACTGGATGTAAAAAAGCACATGTGTGCTTATTCATTATCCTCGAAATAAAAGAATTTGTCATTGTCATTGTCTTCGCCAGAAACCTAGTTATGACACTTTTAAATCCAGCCTCAAGACATATTTATTTCAAACCTAAGATTCCGCCCCCCCCCCCCCCCCCCCCTCGTTTCATATCATAGCTATCCCACCTTCACTAACCCATGCCCTATCACCCTGCTAAAGTATACGACCTGTGTGAGTGTGTGTGTGCTTTTGAAAAACAAATTTTGACTATTGCAATTTTATTTCATAGATTTTGTCTGCAGCGCACCATGTTTGTAAATATCTGTTTGTTTAAACTATTGATTATTTATCATTGATTGCATGACCGTGTAAGATTAGGTTGAATGCATGCGCTTTGATTTGTCTTTGCGAGATATAGCGCTATATAAGTTCCATTTATTATTATTATTATTATTATTATTATTATTATTATTATTATTGACAACATTTCAAACTCTCAGTCACACAGGTGTCATCTTTATCACCACCTTCCAAAGTGTGAGTGTGAGGGTACCTTGATGGTGGGTAAAATCGGTCGCATACGCAAAATCTTACCATTGGTGAAAATCGAAGATCTAGTTCCACCCACCACCAGGCATTGTCTATTTATTTATATTTTATTCATACCACTTTAAGTCACGAGATTTCTCTGCGTGAAATTCGGGCTGCTCTGCCCGGTGAAAGCTCGATACCACAAGAGCAGCGCCACCCTTTTTTGTGTCTGCATCTACATTTGTTTCCCTATCAGAGTGGCTTTTTCATAAGAATTTTGCCAGGGACAACTCTCTTGCTGTCGTGGGTTCTTCTACGTGCGCTGAATAATTATGTGTAACACACGGGACCTCGGTTTTTCGTCTCATCCGAAAGACTAGCGCCCAGACCACCACTCATGGACTAATGGATGGGGGAAAAAGTTTCGGGCCCAAACGGGATTCGAACAACCTCACACTTCCGACCCGGATTTTTCGCTTTCTAGACAGGCGCGTTACCTCTAGATCACAGATCTACCATAGTATAGACTCGAACCCAACAACGCACGACTTTACAACTATTGGGATTGGATGGATGCGACCTTATCCACCCAGTTATTGTGCCCTTCACTTAATTGACAAAACCCCCCAAATCATCAAAAAGAAAGCACACAAAAGTTAGAGAGAAGATGCTGCAAGAAGTAGGCCTAAGTTTTCGTGGAATGCTATGATTTGCTGGGCTCTGCGAATAAACACTGAGGGGAAAAAATGAAAGAAAGAAAGAAAGACAGAAAGACAGACAGACAGACAGAAAGAAAGACAAATAGAAGAAAGAAAGAAAGACAGAAATAAATAAATAAATAAAGACAGACAGAAAGAAAGCAAGCAAGAAAGAAAGACATACAGAAAGAAAGAAAGACATACAGAAAGAAAGAAAGACAGACAGACAGACAGACAGACATAAAGACATAAAGAAAGACAGACAGACAGACAGACAGACAGGCAGACAGAAAGAAAGAAATGAAGGAAGGAAGGAAGAAAGAAGGAAAGAAAGAAAGAAAGCAAGCAAGCAGAGAAAGAAAGAAAGGAAGAAAGAAAGAAAGAAAGAGAGACAGAAAGAAAGACAGACAGACAGACAGAAAGAAAGCAAGAAAGAAAAAAGGAAGAAAGAAAGAAAGATATAAATAAATAAATAAATAAAGACAGACAGAAAAAAAGACAAACAGACAGACAGAAAGAAAGGAAGAACGAAAGACAGACAGACAGACAGAAAGAAAGAAAGACAGACAGACAGACAGACAGACAAACAGACGGACAGACAGACAGACAGAAAGAAAGGAAGAACGAAAGAAAGACAGACAGACAGAAAGAAAGACAGAAAGGAAGGAAGGAAGAAATCAAGAAAGAAAGAAAAAAAAAACTAAGGAAGGAAGAAATAAAGAAAGAAAGAAAGAAAGAAAGAAACAAAGGAAAGAACACACAAGAGACAAAACAGTGAAAAGCGATTTAAAAAGATTAAAAGTTTGCCTAGCTACCAAGTAGTCAGAGATTTGTGGGCGTTCTGAAACTGACCTGTAAACCTTAAGGGGAAAAGGGGAAAAAAACAACAAAGAAACAAAGAAAGAAAGAATTAAAGAAAGAAAGAAAGAATAAAAGAAAGGACCAAAAAAAAACCACGCACAGAAAGATAGACAAAAACCAAAAAATCCAATGATATACCCATGGAAGAGGGAGAAAAAAACCGAATAAACAAACAAACTGGAAAATAACAAAAAAGAAAGGAAGAGGGAGAAGGGGGAGAAAAATAAAGGTGCGGAAGATGAAAGATTGAGACGGAAAAGAAAGAAAAAAATTGACTAAATAAAAAAAGAAAAG
>CM054147.1:66880766-66895766 GCA_028751875.1 Rapana venosa
TTTCGTGTTTGTTTTTTTTTCTTTTCATTCTTTTTTTTTATATTTCATTTTTTCTTTCATTTTTCTTTCTTTTTTTCTCTTTCTTCTTTTTTTCTTTTTGTTCCCAAAGGTTTACAGATCAGTTTAAAAAAAATACCGCCCACAAAATCTGTAAATGCTTTGGAAGCTAGGTAAAAGTTGAAATCTTTTTTTAACTGTTTTCCGTGTTTTTCCCCCATTCTTTTACCTCTTCTTCTTTTTTTTCTTCTTCTTGTCTTCTTTATTTCTTCTCTTTAACGTCTTATTTGCAGAGCAAACAGCCCAACAAATCATGGCATTTCCTGTAAACTTAAGGTCTCTTCTTGTAGCATTTTTTGGTGTTTTTTTTTTTTTTGTCAAATAAAGAGAAGAATGCGTTAGCCAAGTGGATAAGGACACATGCCTTCTATCCCAATAGATCTGAACTTGTGTGTGGTGGGTGGGAATCTAGGCAGTGGGTCATAATAATAATAATAATAATGATAAATGGAAATTGTATAGCGCTATATCTTGCAAAGACAAATCAAAGCGCATGCATTCAACCTAAATCTTACACAGTCATGCAACCAATGACAAATAATCAATAGTTTAAACAAACAGATATTTACAAACATGGTACGCTGCAGACCAAATCTATGAAATAAAATGCCAATGGTCCAATGTTTTTCAAAAAGCAACACACCCACACACACCCCACACACCACACACACACACACCACACACACACACACACCACACTCACACCACACACACCTCACACTCACACTTACACACACACCACCTCACCTACACCACAACACACACAAACACACACCAAAACACACACACACACACACACACTCACACAGGTCATATACTTTAGCAGGTTGATAGGACAGGGTACTTTGTGGTTGGGGTGGTAAGGACTTTACCAGCTTTTCCTGAGTCTAAGTTATATGCAGACGTGCCAGTGCCTTACTCTACTAACACATACTGAAATTCAAGTATGCATGTTAAAGATCCCATAGCGCGCAAAAGATTGAAACTTTTGCCTAGCTGCTAAGGCAGCCACATATTTTTGTGTGGCGTTTTCAAACTGATATGTAAACATTTAGGAGAGAAAAAGAAGAAGAAAATAGAAAGAAAGAAAGAAAAGGAAAGAAAGCAAAGCAAGAAAGAAGAAAGACAAGAAGAAAAAAAGAAATAAGAAAGAAAGAAAAGAAAAAGAAAGAGAAAGAAAGAAAGAAAAAAAGAAAAAGGAAAGAAAGAAAGTAAAGTAACAGAAAGAAAGAATGAAAGAAAGAGAAAAACGAAAACAAAATACCCGACATAAAACAGACAGAAACAAAGAAGGGAGGAAAGGGAAAAAAAAAAGAACAAAAAAAGGCAGAAAGATTGACAGAAAAAAAAATCACGTATACACAGAAGTAGAAGACCCCCCCCACCACCCCCCCCCCCCACTTCTCAAAAGAGAAAGTGGAGAAATACAAGTAAGAGGAGGAGGATGGAGGTATGGAAGATAAACGGGAAAAAAGGGGGGGGGGGGGGGGGGGGGGGGGGGGTGTGTAACATAAGTAGAGAAGAAAAAAAAGAGAAAAAGAAAGAAAAATGAAAAAGAAAACAAATGGAAAAAAAAACGACAAGAAAAGCACTTAAATGAAGGGAAAAAGAAGATCGAATAATAAAGGAAAATAAAACAAACAACAAAAACAAATAATAAAAAAACACATGCAGGAAGATCAAAGGCAAAAACAAGACCCCCACAAACCCAAACAACAACACCCCACATCAAGACAGAATGAAAGACAAATGAAACAACAGATACAGAATGGAAAACAAATGCATAAACACACAAATAAAAGTGAACTTACCAGATACCGGAATGACATGCTGTAAAAACAAAACAAAACAAACAAAACTTGAATATTTCAAACGTTCAACACACGAACGAAAGCACAAACAAGCAAAATAAACAAAAACTCAAGCAAGCATATAAACATATACTCATATATCAATACACAACTTTGCGACAAGAACAAAAAAAAAAGGGAACTACATACATACACAGAGCAAATAAACAAAAATCATGCTACAAGCAAAACAGAGCACATAAAATATAGAACATTACATATCTATGCCGATGATGTACTGTCCAGAGAGAGAGAGAGAGAGAGAGGAGAGAGAGAGAGAGACAGAGACAGAGACAGAGACAGACAGAGACAGAGAGACAGAGACAGACAGAGACAGACAGAGAGAGCAGAGAGAGATTGAGAGAGATTTAAAAAAAATATATATCGAGAATAATGGAGTAAGCACTTATGTGCTTTTTTACATCTAGTTCCCGTGTGTATGCAGTTTTGTCAATTCTGTCATCTGTTCCCACCGGCACACAATGGCCTACTCTTACCAAAAAGCGGAACAGGATTTAACGTGTGCGCAAGATGTTCTGCGTGCGTTCGCAGAGATTGAGAGAGATTGAGAGAGAGAGGTTGAGAGAGAGGAGAGAGGAGACAGAGAGATGAGAGAGAGAGAGAGAGAGAGAGAGAGAGAGAGAGAGAGAGAGAGAGGAGAGAGAGAGAGAGAGAGAGAGAGAGAGAGGAGAGAGAGAGAGAGAGAGGATGCGTGCAGTAATGTTGCAGGCCTCAGAAAGGTGACAAGAAAAATGACGTCAGCTGTCAACTTCTGCTTCCGTGGCACATGATGTGCCAGTTGGCTCCAAACATTGCACAAATTGTTTACAGAAGAAATGAGAAAAAAAGAATAATAAAAAAGAACGAAACAAACAAAAAATAATGAAGGGTAGAAAGAAAGAATCACAAAAAGTAACAAGAGAAAAATAGACAGGAAAATGGAAATACAATACCAAAAAGGGTCAAACAATGAAATAAAAGAAAGAACAACCCCCCCCCAAAAAAAAAAAAAAACCCACAAAAAACAACAACCAAAACCAAACAAACAAGCAACACCAAAACTGTTTTAAAATGAATAATGAATAACGCATAAATAAATGAAAAATAGAAATGAAGGGTAGAAAGAAAAAATAAAGAAAATAGAAAGAAAATAGAAGATAGAAAGAAAATAGTAAACAGGAAAATGAAAATAAAATACCAAAAAGGATTCAACAATGAAAGAAAATGTTTAAAAAACCATGAAAAACAATTGCCGTGTATATGAGTAAACACACACAAAAACCCGAAAAAAACTCCCAAAGAATTGAAGGGTAGAAAGAAAGAATCCAAAAAAAATACAAAGAGAAAAATAGATAGGAAAATAGAAATAAAATACCAAAAGGGTACAACAATGAAATAAAATGAAAAAGCAAAAAACAAAACAAAACAAAAAACAAACAAAACAAAAACCCCAACCCCAAAACCAGTTGCTGTGTAGATGAATAAATACATAAATAAATGAAAAAGCAAGCAAAATGAAAGGTAGAAGGAAAGAAAGAATCAAAGAAAGATACACAGACAAACATAAACAGTAAACGGGGAATAAAAACGCGTGAGGGGAAGAGCAATGAAATGAAAGCCAAAAGAAAAACAACAACCAGAAAGTCAAACAATTGCTGTATAGATGAATAAGTACAGTAAACAAACGATGCCATATTTTCCCTGGAGTTAACATCAGTGCAGACTCCACTCTCCCCCAAAGTCCTTCGGATGAGACTATAAACCGAGGCCCCGTGTGCGAACTCACGCGGAACATCTTGCGCACACGTTAAAATCCTGTTCCGCTTTTCGTAAGAGTAGGCCATTGTGTGCCGGTGGGAATAGATGACAGATTTGACAAAACCGCATACAACACGGGGACTGGATGTAAAAAAGCAAATAAGTGCTTATTCCATTATCCTCGATATAAAAGAATTTTTAAAAAATGAATGAAGAATTGAACGATTGAATAAATATATGCATAAATAAACACCCAAATGTAAAAGATGAATAAACAAAAACACACACAAAAAGACCGTGGTTCATTGAATTAACAGAGTGAGGGTAAAACTAATTGTTTTGGGACACTTAATGTAAGGATTGTAAAAAAATCTCCCTTAAGTGGCGATAAAGATAAAAAAAAGAAAGACAAGAACATGGAAGAAAATGTCCATAGCTCTCTCTCTCTGTGTCTTTCTGTCTCTCCATCTCTCTCTGTCTGTCTCTGTCTGTCTGTCTGTCTGTCTGTCTGTCTGTCTGTCCTCTCTCTGTCTCTCTGTGATGAGACTATAAATCGAGGTCCCGTCTGCGAACGCATGCAGAACATCTTGCGCACAAGTTAAAACCCGTTCCGCTTTTCGAAAAAGTAGGCCATTGTGTACCGGTGGGAACGGATGACAACATTTACCAAACTGCATACACACGGAGACTGGATGTAAAAAAGCACGCGAATGCTTATTCCATTATCCTCGAAATAAGAGAATAAAATAAAATAAATAAAATACATCTATGTCTTTCTCTCTCTCTCCATCTCTCTCTCTCACTCTCTCTCTCTCTTTCACTCTCTCACTCACTCACTCTCTCTCCTCTGTCCTGTCTCTGTCTCTCTTTCTCTCTCTCTCTCTCTCTCTCTCTCTCTCTCTCTCTCTCTCTCTCTCTCTCTCTCTCTCTCTCTCTCTCTCTCTCTCTCTCTCCTTTCTCTTTCTCCCTCCCAAAACGCTTTGCGTGATGTTAAGACCACTTTATGTCAGAATCGGACAAAGAAACATTCCTATCCAGTTAATTTCGTTGTGGACTGAAGGGTTAGAATGGAAAAAAAAAAGAAAAAATTGACACTATCATCAGAAAATGACTTAAAAGCTTTTGGGGTTTTATTAACAAATCTGCTCTCAGGGGAGAGCTTTTGGAATATTGAAATCAGCAAAATAACAAAAGTTGTTGTTGTTTTTGTTTGCTAAGTTGGTTAGTTTGGGTTTTGTATGTATTGATTTTCTTGGTTTGGTGTGTGTGTGTGTGTGTGTGTGTGTGTGTGTGTGTGTGTGTGTGTGTGTGTTGTGTGTGTGTGTGTGTGTGTGTGTGTGTGTGTGTGTGTGTGTGTGTGTGTGTGTGTGGTGCATTTTAATATTTCTTGTGAGTTATTTCTTCTGGAGCAATGAAAATGTCACCTTAGGACAAACGATAAAATGGCTACTGCCTGTCTTAATGCCTCAGTATACAAGAACATGAGAATCTTCGGAAGGCTCCAGAATGCAATCGTAGATGCCACAAACTTTTTGACATTGTAGTTATCATAGGTTGTAAGTCAAAGTCAAGTTAACGTCAAAGTCAACATTTAAAATTTTTATGTCCAGATGGTACATTGCATATGGGCACGGGATAGCTCAGTGGTCGGAGCACTCGCTTCCCCCCAGCCAAGGTTAAGCAGCGTCGAGCGTGGTTACCAATTGGATGGGTGACCGTTTTCGCGCCTTGGCTTCAGTACAGTTCCCCCAGTTCCCCCAGCTGTAAATGGGTACCTGCCCTCTTTAGGGTCAGGAAAGGTAAAGCAGCGAGGGAGAGGAGATGGGCGCCGCCCTCAATACGCTGGCCCCTAGAGAAGTGAGGTCTCTGACGCCTCGCTCCCCTACGACCTTATAGGTTAGAGGACACCTTTACCGTTTTTACATTGAATAAGCAATGGATTTGTTGTTTTTCATCAGACCACCAATCTAGGAACAAAAATGACTTAATAATACTATTTAACATGTAATACTATACATATGCCTCATATAGAATAACTTGCACTCATTAATAACTTGTACTAATTACTTTTCTTAAGATGACATCTGCAACATTAGAGCATTATATTAGATCCTCGCACTCTTAGCCCCGCCCCCCCCCCCCCCCCCCCCCCCCCCTAATCATTTCTCCCCTCACCCTTCAGTATATATATTATATTTTTTCACACGCTAAAAGCATGTTGCATACTCAGCATCAATCCATTGTCTCATACAAAAGACTAGCAATCAGACCACCCTAACACACTGTAAAGTAAATGGAGAACAAGTCTATCTTCAGAATCAAACCCGCGACCTTAAAGATAAGATTTCTCACCCACGCCAAAAGTTAGACACGCTGGGCCTAACTTGTCAGGTTGCTTAACGGCAGCTGTGCAACGCATTTTCGCTCATACGACAGACAAACAAGTCAAGTCAAGTCAAATGTTTATTTCCAGATGGTACATTGAATAAGCAATGCATTTGCTTTTTGTTTGTTCATCAAGCCATCTATCTACGAACACATTTCTTCATGATTATACTGAAATACTACATTATTGCAACATTTACCAATAAATTGAAAGCGGGCGTGTGAGCGTTCAGACGACAAAAGAGACGAAACCCGTGACCTTTTCGCTTTCTGAATTAATGGATACCTTACCGCTGGACCGTCCACAGGACATATGACCTACACCGCAGGAACAATACGCTAGTGATGGGAAGCGGTATGACACCGGAGAACACTCTTGATCATGAAGTGTACTTCAGCAGCGCTAGCCCTGGTCACAGACAGATAGATTCGGGAAGCTGAGAGTAGGAGACGGGGGAAGAGCGAGGGGAGGGAGGGGGGAGGGGGGTTGGAGGACAGGGGTGAGGGAGGTGGGCGGATGGGTGGGGGGTGGGGGGGGGGGGGGGTAGGGGCAGGATGGAAAGCGGCCGGGCTGCTCTCTTGGGACCGCTTGGTCTGGCACTGTCCTGTATGGTGGTATTCCAGAGCTGGCTTGGGTTGGCTGGACACTTTATGGCCCTTCTGTTCCCCCCGCTGCTGCTGCTGTTTGCTGTTGCTGTTTGCTGTTGCTGTTGTTGCTGCTGTTTGCTGTTGCTGTTGTTGTTTGTTGCTGTTGCTGTTTGCTGTTTGCTGTTGCTGTTTGCTGTTGTTGCTGTTTGCTGCTGTTGCTGCTATTGCTTTTTGCTGTTGTTGCTGTTGCTGTTTGTTGCTGTTGCTGTTTGTTGCTGTTTGCTGCTGTTGCTGTTTGCTGTTGTTGCTGCTTGCTGTTGTTGTTGCTGTTGCTGTTTGCTGTTGTTGTTGTTTGCTGCTGTTTGCTGCTGTTGTTGCTGTTTGCTGTTGTTGCTGTTTGCCGCTGTTGCTGCTGTTGCTGTTTGCTGCTGTTGTTGCTGTTGTTGCTGTTGCTGCTGTTGCTGTTTGCTGCTGTTGTTGCTGTTGCTGCTGTTGCTGTTGCTGCTGTTGCTGCTTGCTGCTGCTGCTATTTGCTGCTACAAACTTCTTGTTGTAGCCATCCCTCTCTTGTTTTATTGATCGGTGAGGTTCTGGGTTCTCTTTTTACTCTTGTGTGTGTGTGTGTGTGTGGAGGGGAGGGTGTGCGTGTGTGTGTAAGTGTGTGTGTTTATGTGTGTGTGTGGGGGGGGGGGGGGTGCGTGTGTGTTCCGGGGGGAGGGAGGGGGGGGGGGGGGCTGGCGGCGGTGTGTGTGTTTATGATTGGTCGAGTTCTGGCTTTTCTTTTAGCTTGTGTGTGTGTGTGTATTGGATGGGGTGGGGGTTGTGTGTGTGTGTAAATGTGTGTGTGTGTTTATGTGTGTGAGTGTGTGTGTGTGTGTGTGGGGGGGGAGGGGGGGTGTTGGTGTGTGTGTTTCAGGAGGGGGGAGGGGGTTTGGCGGCGGTGTGGGTGGTGTTTAGTGTGTGTGGGGGGAGGGGGGGGGGTTGGTGTTGTGTGTTTCAGGAGGGGGGAGGGGGTTTGGCGGGCGGGGGTGTTTTTTTGTGTGTGTTTATGTGTGTGTGCGTGCGTGTGTTGGGTGGGGTGGGGTGGGGTGTGTGTAAGGTGTGTGTGTGTGTGTGTGTGTTGTGTGTGGTGGGGTGGGGGTGTGTGCGTGTAAGTGTTTGTGTGTGTTTATGTGTGTGTGTGTGTTGTGTTGGTGTAGGGGGGGGGTGTTGGTGTGTGTGAGTTTCAGGAGGGGGGAGGGGGGTTGGCGGCGGTGTGTGTGTTTATGTGTGCGTGCGTGCGTGCGTGTCAAGTCAGGTCAAGTCAAATCAATTTTTTTAAATTTCCAGATGGTACATTGAATAAGCAATGCATTTGCTTTTTTTCATTAAGCCATATATCTAAGAACAAATTTCTGAATGATTATACTGGCATACTACATTATTGCAACCTGTGTGTGTGTGTGTGTGTGTGTGTGTGTGTTCATGCGTGTGTGTATGGGTGTGTTCTGTCTTGTTCTTTTATTCTCTCGATTTTTTTTCGCTGCTTTTAAAAAATATATATATACAAGATGTTCAATCTCATGAAATACAAACACCAACACAAGATGAACACTTTCTTGTAGGAAATTCGTAGACGAACAAGCACTGATATTAGCAAGCATATTTGAACTCACTTGCTCTTGTTCTGAAAAAAACCCCCCAACAGATGACAGAATTGACAAAACCGCCTACACACGGGGACTGGAGGTAAAAAAGCACATAAGTGCTTATTTCATTATTTTCGATATAAAAGAATACAATACAAAATAAATAAAATGAAAAAAAACCTCTCTCTCAAAACAATAAAAAGAACAAAACCAAAACAAAGAAACAGCTATCTGTCTCTGTTTGTCTGTCTGTCTGTTTGTCTGTCTGCCTGCCCGCCTGTCTGTCTTTCTGTCTGTCTGTCTGTCTGTCTGTCTGTCTGTCTGTCTCTCTCTCCTCTCTCTCTCTCTCTCTCTCTTCTCTCTCTCTCTCTCTCTCTCTCTCTCTCTCTCTCTCTCTCTCTCTCTCTCTCTCTCTCTCTCTCTGAATCCCATTCTCTTACCTCTCTTACTGAATAATCATCAATTATGTATACACATGACAAAACATGCTTCATACATCAAACATAAAAAGTTTATTCCAGCATGCACTAGCTCTATAAAAATGCTTCATGCTGTTTTCTAAACTGCTTATTTCTGATCTTTCACTTTGGGATAAAAACAAAATTGCCTTCAGTATTGTGGCGGATTCAGTGTTCATTCTTAGGGACAGTTATGCATATTTCAACAATCAAAACTCAAGAAAAATGGCTGATATATTGGTATTTTTTCTCTCCTCTGAATACAAAGAATTTGTTACGCCTAATAATTTTTCTGTCATCAATAATTTAAGACGAATATAAACATTCACACACACACACACACACAAAACACACACACACACACACACACACACACACACACACACACTCACACACACACACACACACATTATATAAATAATATATATATATATATATATATATATATATATATATTATATATATTATTTTTATTTTTTTATTTTTTATTTTATTTTATTTTTTTATTTTTTTATTTTTTATTTTTAATCGATTTTGTTCGACTGTACCTGCTAAAAACGATTTTCAATCAGTTTGGTTGTTGTCAAAATACTACAAATATTGATACATTTTTCGTTTGATTTTTTTTTCTCAGAATGTGTGATAGTTGGATAAATATTAAGTAGAATGATCTTGATATGGTTTATTGTGTGAATTTTATTCTCTCTGTTGTCGATTTATTTGAATAATATTCTTTTTGCTTTGCCGGAGCTGAAAGACATATGCATTCCTGTTTGTTTCTGCTCTGCAATAAACGGGGTTTTGATGTGTTTAGGCTATGTTGTTATGTTGAACAATTTCATCTGTCTTCCCGCCCTCATCTGTGTCATTTAAGAAAAACAACAACCCAGATTGAAACAGAGCTCGGGGTTAGAGGTAAAGAGTGTCTTTTTCAAGTTTGTTGATAAGTATACTATTTTTCAACCTTTTTGATAAGAACGTGATTTTCAAGGTTGTTGATAAGCATGTAACTTTCACGTTTGTTGGTCAGTATGTAATTTTCAATCTTGTTGATCAGTATGTAATTTTCAATTTTGTTGATCAGTATGTAATTTTCAATCTTGTTGATCAGTATGCAATTTTCAAGATTGCTGATCATTATGTAATTGTCAATCTTGTCGATCAGTATGCAATTTTCAAGCTTGTTGATCAGTAGGTAATTTTCAAGCTCGTTGATCAAATATGTAATTCTCAAGCCTGTTGACCAGGATGTAATTTTCAAGCTTTTAAAGGTCAGTATGCAATTTTCAAGCTTGTTGACCAGTATGTCATTTTTTTCCCCACTCGAGAAACATTTTGATATCCTAAACATCCTCAGCTAACTCAACTTCACTGAAACCACAGGAATATAAACTATTAACGATGCTTACAAATGTTATGAATGTAACATAGAAGGAAGATGACAGGACCATTAAGACATTCACACGCCTAACCAGTAAACCTTGACATTAAAAGTTCGATTCCCAATGTCTCCCTTTTAACACCCTCCCCCACCCCTTTGACGGGAAAATCGAACTTGAATGCCAAGTCTTTGGAGGAAGACACTAAACCAACTGGACCTGTGTACGTACGTACGTACGTACTTACGCACGTTAAAAGAAACCAAGGCAAGTCGAAAATCAGAGAGAGCAGGGAGGAGGTAGCCTACCTCCCGACTGTCCTGGCAGAATCGTTAGGTTCGACTCCCAAACTGTATCCCCGAAGTCAGAATGTGGCAACCTTAATGATGAAGAAGAAAAAAAAGGCTCGCATACGCACAAAATTCACCATTGGTAAACCTCAGAGCTCTAGCCAATGAACTAAAAAAACCCCAAACAACCCACAACCCGCACCCCAAACAAACAACAACAACAACAACAAAACATAAAATACCCAAAACCAACACCCCTCCCCCAACACCCACCTACCCTAAAAACAAGAACAACATCCTCCCCCAACAACCCCCCCCCCCCCCACTCCAAAACAACAACAACAACAACAAAACAAACCAAAAAATTAAAAAACATCCAAAAAATCCATGCTAGTTTTAATTCCGCAGGATCAGAAGCATTTTGTACACATGCAAAGGGATGATACTGTAGTCCTTTATATTCGCTATACGTGGCCCAGATTTGATGGATGTTAACATTTTGTTTTCGTGTTGTTGTTTTTTTTTAAGAGGCTGCAGAGCTTCCTGTTTGTCCATAAACATAGTGCCTTTGGGGGCTTTTGCGGGCTTACAGCCACAAATCTCTTTAATGCTGCCAAATGCACTCTTTCTTTCCATCCACTCTTTCCTTAACCATGTGTCAGAGAGAGAGAGAGAGAGGGGGGGAAGGAGAGAGAGAGAGAGAGAGAGAGAGGGAGAGAGAGAGGAGGGAGGGAGAGGGAGGAGGAGAGAGAGAGAGAGGGAGGGAGAGGAGAGAGGAGAGAAGGGAGAGAGAGAGAGGGAGGGGGGAGGGGAGGGAGAGAGAGAGAGAGAGAGAGGGAGAGAGAGAGAGAGAGAGAGAGAGAGAGAGAGAGAGAGGGAGAGGAGAGGAGAGAGGGGGGGGGAGGGAGGGAGAGAGAGAGAGAGAGGAGGGAGAGAGAGAGAGAGAGAGAGAGAGAGAGAGCGAGAGAGAGAGAGAGAGGGGGGGAGAGAGAGGGAAGAGAGAGAGAGAGAGAGAGAGAGAGAGAGAGAGAAGAGAGAGAGAGAGAGAGAGAAGAGAGAAGAGAGAGACGGAAGAGAAAATCAGAGAGACAAACAGACAGAAGCAGACAGAGACAAGGGACGAAAACAGAGATAGAAGAAAACCAAAGGGAGGGAGACAGAGAGATGGGAAGGAAGAGAGAGAGAGGAGAGAGAGAGAGAGAGGAGAGAGAGAGAGAGAGAGAGAGAGAGAGAGAGAGAGAGAGAGAGAGGGAGAGAGAGAGAGATGAGAGAGAGAGATTCACACATACACGCACGCACACATGCACACACACGTGCACGCACACACACAAGACACACTCACACGCACACACATACACCACACACACACACATACAACACACACACAGAACTCAGAAAATATCTTGATTTATTTTTCTCTAAGAAAGAACTGGTCTTGCAGGACACACACACACCACCCCACTCCCCACCCCCCCAACTCCACTCCCCCACCGACCACCCCCCACCCCCACTGCACCCCACCCTCACTGCACCCCCCCCCTCACCCCCTATCCCCCACCCCCACCCACCCTCTTCTACTCACACAAATGCTTTTCAATTCACTTTTTTCCAATACAGCAACATGTGCTTATAACCTGTATGTTCGTGTGAGAGTGTGGCTGTCTGCCTGTGCCCATATATGCATAATTATATGCGTGATAACACGCACACGCGCAAACTCGAAAGCCGCTGAGGGGGGGGGAGAAGGAAATTAAATAAATAAAACATGTCATGCAATACACTATGAAAGG
The DNA here is from genome assembly GCA_028751875.1 of Rapana venosa. Classification (NCBI taxonomy): domain Eukaryota; kingdom Metazoa; phylum Mollusca; class Gastropoda; order Neogastropoda; family Muricidae; genus Rapana; species Rapana venosa. Next base: position 66,892,950 of record CM054147.1, read on the forward strand.
AAAGGGGGAAGAAGCGAGATATAATGTTCCATCATTAAATCCTGGAAAGTAGAGGGGAGACACGCCATAGCGGGAAAAGGGTGGTGGGGGTGGGGGGTGGTGGTGGTGGGGGGGGGGGGGGGGTATGGGGGTGGGTATGGGGGGAGATAGAGAGAGAGACAGGGACAGAGAGAGAGCAGGACAGATAGACAGATAGATAGATAGATAGAAGATAGAGAGTATATAGATAGACAGATAGAGAAAGAGAGGCAGACAGTCAGAGAGAGAGAAGAGAGAGAGAGAGAGAGAGAAGAGAGAAGAGACAGAGAGAGAGAGAGAGAGTGAGAGAGAGAGAGAGAGAGAGAGAGAGACAGACAGACAGACAGACAGACAGCACAGAAGAAAGAAGACAACAAAGACAAAAGGGGCATAATAAAGAAAGGAAAAAGAAAAAAAAATAATAAGTTGGAAGGAGGACAGAAAATGATAGAGGGAAGGAAAGAAGGAAGAGTAATGAAGAATGGAAGAAGGGAGGAATGAAGGAAGGGAAGAAGAAAAGGACAGAAGGAATGAAGGAAGGGGAAACGCAGGAATGAAAGGGAAAAGGAAGAATGAATGAAGGAAGGAAGGATGGAAGGAAGGAAGAAGAGATCAAGGGAAAAAAAAGAAAGGAAAATGAGCTATAGCAGCACCAGCAGCAACGACCATGACAAACAACAGCAACAAAAACAGAACAATGACAACAACAGTGGACAACAACAGCAACACTAACAACAATAACACAACCAACAACAACATACACTAACAACAACACTAACAACAACAGCAACAAACAACAACAACAAACAGCAACAATGACAACAGCAGCATCAATGGCAACAGCAGCAACTACGTCAACAACAGCAACAACGACAGCAACAGCAACAGTGAAAACAGCAGCAGCAACACTGACAACAACAGCAACAGTGAAAACAGCAGCAGCAACAACGACAACAACAGCAACATTGACAACAACAGCAACAGTGACAACAACAGCAACAGTGAAAACAGCAGCAACAGTGAAACAGCAGCAGCAACAACGACAACAACAGCAACAGTGACAACAACAGCAACAGTGACAACACAGCAACAGCAACAACAACAACAACAGCAACATTGACAACAACAGCAACATGAAAACAGCAGCAACAGAACGACAACAACAGCAACAGTGACAACAACAGCACAACAACGACAACAACAGCAACAGTGACAACAACAGCAACAGTGACAACAACAGCAACAGTGAAAACAGCAAGCAACAGTGAAAACAGCAGCAGCAACAACGACAACAACAGCAACAGTGACAACAACGCAACAGCAACAACAACAACAGCAACATTGACAACAACAGCAACAGTGAAAACAGCAGCAACAAGAACGACAACAACAGCAATAGTGACAACAACAGCAACAACAACACAACACAGCAACAGTGACAACAACAGCAACAACACGACAACAACAGCAGCAGTGACAACAACAGCAAAAACAACGACAACAACAGCACAGTGACAACATACGCACAGTGACAACAACAGCACAATACTAACATACAACAGAAACAACACTAACAACAACAGCAACAGTGACAACAACAGCAACATTGACAACGGCAGCAACAGTGACAACAACAACACTAACAACAACAACAACAACAACAACAGCAACACTAACAGCAACAACAACACTAACAACAACAACAACACTAACAACAGCAAACAACAAGAACAACAACAGGCGGTAGAGTACACACATGCAAGGTATATATTTTTCCCCCCCTGTCAATCCTTATCATTAACCTTGGCGAGGTAAACACGATCATGATTTTGTCCTCATCTGAACCACTACACACACAGGTGACAAAAGCACACATGTATGGAAGTTCAGCATCTTTGAAACAGTCTGTTCACCCATAAAATAACATAATAATAATAATAATAATAATAATAATAATAATGTATGGAACTTACATAGCGCTGAATCTTGTAAAGCAACAAATCAAAGCGCTCAGATGACTTTTTTTCCCCAGAGGATAATGGAATAAGCACTCATGTGGGTTTTTTTACATCCAGTCCCCGTGCGTATGCGGTTTTGTAAATTTTGTCATCCGATCCCACCGGCACACAATGGCCTACTCTTTCGAAAAGCGGAACAGGATTTAACGTGTGCGCAAGATGTTCTGCATGCGTTCGCACACGGGGCCTCGGTTTATAGTCTCATCCGAAGGACATAGGGCATTTTCGGATCGGAGTTCTAAACAGTGCCATAGCCTGGAGAGGACTTAATGATCCATCGATGACGGACGCTATTGCCGAGTGGTTAAGACCGTTTGCACTTCACTAGGCCTACTACCATGGGCCCATTGAAGTAGTCGGTTCGAATCTCGGCGGTATCCAGTGAATTACAGACCGGGGGGAAATTTTACGATCTCCCAGGTCAACTTCAAGCGCAGACCTGCCAGTGACTTAATTCCCTTAGTGTATATACATATATCCCTTCAACGTATACAAAACTCCGCAGCTCGACTAGTTCTCAGAAAGAAAAAAATCTGAGCACATTACCCCCCTCTTGCGATCTCTCCACTGGCTGCCTGTGCCACAGAGAGTAAATTATAAGACCAGTACCCTCTGTTACAAATGTCTCCACAAAACTGCACCATCCTACCTCTGTGAATGTCTTAACCTGTACACTCCTTCACGTTCCCTCCGCTCTGCTGCAGATACTTGTGCCTACGAATACCTAGATTCAACCAATCCACTGTTGGCCGCCGCTCTTTCTCTATTTCGGGTCCATCGA
>CM054147.1:66905766-66935766 GCA_028751875.1 Rapana venosa
TGTCAGGATTATCCAGCACGTGGTAGTATGTTTGCAACACCACCTGCCAACATGACAAATCTGGCAGATGACAGAGAGGAGCTCAGCCTTCACAACCCTCTCTTCTCTGTAACCAGCAGATTGAGCAGACAGGCTTGACATCAGCTGCGGTCTGTTGTCATTTCATCAAGCTAAAAGTGTCAATCATACTTAGGGTGTGTCAACAGTCCTTCTTGTCTGCCCTTGCACGCAAAAAAGAAAAAAAGTCAATAAACAAAACGAAACGACACAATTTTCCCCCAACAGTTGCAGTAAAGTCAATGGCTATCACTTGATTGGTGTCTTTAGAGCACTCGGTGGTACAATTTGCAGTGTTCGGTGATGTGCAGTGAAATGGAAATGATCAATAGACTATTGCTGGATACACTATACGACCATTGAAGGTTAGTGCGACCCATGAATGTATGGTCACTTTTTAGTGTCACAAAAAAAACAAGTAGTCCAAATGCGTGTGTATTCTTTTAAATAAACTGGTATTATTATGTTTTTTCCTCTAGAAATGTATTCTTTGTTTTGTTTTGTGTTTTTGCTTGATTGGATTTTCTTTCTGTAACTTTATTTTATCTTGGATTTTTGTGTTTGTTTTGTTTGCTTGTTTGTTTTTAAAGTGTATTAAGTACAATTGCACGTTGTTTACCAGAATCACATTCATCTGTTTTAGCGTCTTCTTTCTCAGATTGCAGCAGCGGACAAAAAATGCCCAGGTCATTGACCTAAATACACTGTTTGTAACAAATGCTAAAGAATATAAGAACAAAACCACAACAAGATAGACAAGGAACAATTAAGCAAGCAAGAAAAAAAGACACGCACTTAAAGCTGGCCACAAAAAAAGACACGCAAAAACAAAACAAAAATATCTATAAACAATAACATAAACAAAAAAGTTCAGGTGTTTATGCGAAATATTGCTGACCTTAAAATTGTAGAAAAAAAGATATATCTCTAGCATGCTATGATACAGTGGTTTTACTAAGAGGACAGCATGCAGACACGTCTGCAGTTCAATGTCCTAAGCAACCGAACCTCAAAGGAGTTTAGGGTTGAAGTTACAATCATTCTGTAGTTTGTAACAGAGTGCCAACACACACATATACACGTGCGCACGTACACACATATATGTATACAAACCGAGGTCATCAATGTAAACCCCAATTTACCACACACAGGGCACTACCCAAACGCGCGTGCGCGCATGTCACACTACAGTTTACACGTTGCTAATTAGTAATGTGAAAAGACAAAAAAATTTAAAAAAAAAGAAAAACATATTAACAAGGCATTCGCTCAATCACACGCACGCACCCCCTTCCCCCCCCCCCCCCCCCCCCCCAAAACACCCCCAAACAGCAAGACTCACGCACGTATACACAAAATAATCAGCATACAGAAGACACAGACAGGGACAAAAAATTATAATAATATAAAAAATATATATATGATGTATTATGATTATAAGATATATATGATAAAAAAGGACAAAAGAGACAGACGACAGAGAGACAGAGAAGGGGATGCAAAGAAGCAGATTGAACAAGGCGGGCACACGCAGACAGATAGACGTCAAAAAAACAGGGGAAAGGGCTCCCAACAACAAGAACAGGGGGTTACATATACAAAACTTTTTTAAAAAAAAACTTCCCATTCTTTTTCCCCAGAAGACTCATTTTTGCAGCAAAATTTCCTGAAAGTGTTTGGTTCTTTTTGGGGTGAGTAGGTACCCATCTATGAAAGTTAGTCCGTTGCGCGGCGGGTGCTTGCGTTTGCGCGCGCCCCTAATGTCTGCATGCACATTGTAAGATGATTGCTTGCAAAATGTGGCACTCGCGGGGAAAAAGGAAATGAAATAGAAAAACCGCCCGGGGGATGCTTTAAGAAGGAGAGGGGGAAAGAGGTGAGACAAACTTTTATCATTAAATTTGGGGGAGAAAAAAAGAGCTTTACAGAAGGGGGGGAGCACAGAGAAGAGAGAAGACAGAAAAGGGAGAGACAGGAGACAGAGAGAGAAAAACAGAGAGAAGGAGAGAGCGAGAGAAAACGGCGGGCAGGAGGAAAGGCCCGGCGGGACAGACAAACGGAGGGAAGAAAAGAAGAAGAAGAAAAAAAGAAGAAGAACAAAAAACCAACAACAACAACAAAAACCCAGTAAGAAAGAAAGAAAGAAAATGAAAGAAAGAAGAGAAAGAAAAAAACGAAAGAAAAAAAGAAAGAAAAAAAGAAAAACTAAAAAAGAAGGAAAAACCAAAGGAAGATGACAAAAAGAAAAGAAAAAATAGAAAAAAACTTTTGTGATGAGGAAAAAAACAAGGATAATGAAAAACACTATAACTACTATACTACATACTACTAAATATATATACTTTATAACTTCTACTACTACTACTAACTACTACTACTAATACACTGCGCGGGGGCTGGCTCTACCGTCTACTCGCTACTAGTCTACACTTCTCACTACACTAGACGACTACACTACTACTCTACTGCTGCTGCTGCTGCTGCTGCTGGCGTGTTTTCTTGGGGTGGGTGCTGCTGCTGCTGCTGTGCCTTTTTACTACTATACTACTATTACTACACTGCTGTGCTGCTGCGCTGCTGCTGCTACTCCCCAGATAACACCAAAATATCCATAAAATGTGATTTTAAAAATTAATAATCATGAACGTCTGTTCTTAAAGTGATATCAATGAAATTTTTTGAAGTGGGGTGATGAGACGCAATGATGGTGATAGATAAAAATGGTGATGTTGATGTAGATGATGACGTGAGATGGATGATAAACAACTATAGTGAAATGGATGTTTTTTTCAATGTGTGGAAAGTGTTTTGTTTGCCATTACAAGCAGGAACTTAGTTTAAAATTTTCTCCAAAAAATTGTAGAGAAATGGAATTGAACACCGGAAAATGAAGGAAAAAACTGCACAGAAATTTTCGTGAAAAAAACCTCAGCAAAACGGGAACTGTACTATCATTGCCATGGATCACAAATTTATGCCGACCCTTGGCAAATTATCTTTTTTCCCTTTTTCTTCTTTTTCTTCTTCTTCTTTTTCTTTCTCTCCTCTCACTCCTTCATCATATCATCATCATATCATCATCATCATCATCATCATCATCATTCTTCATCATTTTATCTTTGTTCTTCTTTTGTTGTTGTTTTTCTTCTTTTTTATCTTCTTCTTTTCCTTTTTCTTCTTTTTTTCTTCTTCATCTTTAAAATTGTCTTTTCTTCTTCTTCTTTTTTCTCTTCTTCTTCTTCTTTTGTTTCTCCCCGTTTTTTTTTTTCTTTTTTGTGTGGCTTGTTGTGTGTGTGTGTGTTTTTGTGTGTATTGTGTGTTTTTGTGGTGTGGTGTGTGTTTGTTGTTTTTGGGGGTTTTTGTGTGTTGGGTGGTGTTTTTTGTTGGGAGTTTCTAAGGAATCTATGGGGATCATTTTTAAAAAGGGAAAAAAACCTTATTTCGCTAAGAGCGGAGACAGAGAAAAAAAGACAGAGAAAGAGACAGAGAAACAGACAGACATAGATCAAGACAAAAACAGAGATCGAGACAGAGAAATACATAATTATGAAAGCTACTGAACTGCAGCCAGACTGACAGAGAGACAGATACCTCCCCCCCTAAAAACCCTTCACTAACCCCCCCTCCCCCCAAAAAAATACCCCACAAAAAAGAGGGGGGGGGGGGAAAGGAAAACTAAAAAAGAAAAGGGCAAATATAGCTAGAACCACCACACAGACAGACACAAACAGGCAGACACAAGAGTCTGACAAGCTGACAGATCTCTCCACCAAAAGCAGCAACAAGATGCTGCAAAGCAATTCATTCATTTTATCGATCATTTTTGGGGCAGGGGTAAATCTGAAGTGCGCTCATCTGCAGACACATAAGGGCTGGCACGGAGAGGGAATGATGAGGAAAGGCTCGTGAGAGGCGCCCAAAGCACTGCTAAATACAATAGCTTAGCAACAGACACACAGGCTGGGTAGGAGAAAAAAACGAAGAAAAGAAAAAAAGATTGAGAGGGAGGAAGGGAAGGAGACATGAGGTGGGGAGGTGGTTGGTGTGTGTGTGTGGGGGGGTGGTGGGGGGGGGGGGGGTGAGGGAGAGGTGGATAAGAGGAAGGGAGTGAATAGCTCTTGAAAAAGAAGTGGGGGGTTGTGTCAGCAGGAAATCAATCAGTTAAACCACAGGGGTTTTTTAATGTTTCTTTTATACTGTTTTCTTTCTGGTTTATTTGCTGTGTTTGGCACTGTCTCTCTGTCTCTCTGTCCCTGTCTGTGTGTCTGTTTCTCAAATAAACAGATAGCCAAGAAAGAGAGAGAGAGAGATAGAGAGAGAGATGGAAAGAGAGAGGGAGAGAGAGAGAGAGAGTGAGAGAGAGAGAGTGAGAGAGAGGAGAGATAGAGAGAGAGAGAGAGAGAGAGAGAGAGAGAGGAGAGGTGGAAGAGAGAGAGAGAGAGAGAGAGAGAGAGAGAGAGAGAGAGAGAGAGAGAGAGAGAGAGAGGAGAGAGAGAGAGAGAGAGAGAGAGAGAGAGAGAGAGAGTCTGAAGCCTCTCTCTGTCTCGGCTTTCTGTTTGTTTGTTTGTTTGCAAATTTGGTGATTGTTTTGCTTTTCTTGTTTGTTGCTTGTTGGTTTATTTTTATCATCACCAATTTGCGTTTTTTGTGTTGGTGTGTGTATATGATATATGTGTGTGTACGTGTGTGTGTGTGTGTGTGTGTGTGTATGTGTGTGTGTTTTGTTCCTCAGCTAGAGCTTCAAGCTCCACCAATGGTGAGATTTTGTGAATGCAACTGTTTTGCTCATGATTAAGGTCACTGCATTCCGACTTCAGGGATAATATCTAAACATTATCATTGTGTGCATTTGCTTTTTTAAAAGACAAACTTAGTATTTGTTCCTTCTAGCATAGAATGGCCTGCTCTTCTGAGAGCTGGAACAGGTTTTAACATGTGAGAAAGATATTTTGCATGCGCTGAGACATGGAACCTTGGTTTACAATTTCATCCAAAAGGAATTTCAAGTCAGGGGAGTCAGTACTCATGTTAGGTGTTCCATTACTTATAATGTCGTAGGGGAGCGAGGCATCAGAGACCTCAGCTTCTCCAGGGTACAGTATAATATTGAGGGCGGCGCCCATCTCCTCTCCCTCGCTGCTTTACCTTCCCTGACCCTGAAGAGGGCAGGTACCCATTTACAGCTGGGGGAAGTGGGGGAACTGTTCTGAAGCCAAGGTGCGCAAAATGGTCACCCATCCAAGTAGTAACCACAGCTCCGTGCTGCTTAATTAACACTGGCTGTGGGGTTAAAGCAAGTATTCTGATCACTCACTGAGCTATTCCATCTCCAGTACTTATGTAAAGTCCAGTGGAAAAGAATCCTGTTGAAGAGGAACCCCAATGGTGGTTTGACCTCAAGCTATCAGATCACGAGCTTGATGCTCTAACCAATCTGCTCAATTTCAACTCCATAATAATAATAATGATAATATATGGAATTTGCATAGCGCTTAATCTTGCACAGCAAGCAAATCAAAGCACTTATATTGACTTGATAATGCAATAACAATGATTACGATCAGATCACATCCACCACCACCACAACAACAAACACTTCTATGATGATGATAATGATGATGATCGATGTCATCATCATCATCCCTGATTTGTTGATATGTTTGTGATGCATAATCTGCTTTTAGAGGCAAATGTCCCATATGTTGCTTTGCAGACACACGTTCATGCATGTGTGTGCATGTATGCATATATGCATGTGTGTAGATGTGTGAGAGCTTACGTGTGTGCCTGTATTTGTGTGTGTGTGTGTGCATATCTGCATATGTGTGCATGCAGGTGTGTGTACATTCACTGACATGCATATGCATTACATAAGAGTAGGCCATTGATTGCCGGTGGGAACAGATGACAGAAATGTACAAAAACATACACACGGGGACTGGATGTAAAAAAAGCACGTAAGTGCTTATTCCATTATCCTCGATATAAAAGAATAAAAAAAAAAAAAGAAGAAATAAATTACACACACATACACGCACATGCACTTCAACCGCCCCCCCCCCCCCCCCCCCCCCCCCCCCCCCCCCCCCCCCCCCCCCCCACCACCAACACACACACAGAGTTTTGAGTCAACACTACCCTATAAATCAATAATAATCAAAGTAGGCATACAAATCGATCAATCAATCAATCAATCGCTCCTGAATAGAACCAGCAGCGGACAGACAATTAAGCGGAACAACAGCATTCTCTCAGCAGTGAGGGACGCAGCAACACTGATGGTCTGATTGGCATCCGGATAGCACTCAGTCGGTCGTGAAATTTGCCTTGTTCTGCTGCTTGCTGTCTGGGAGAGGTGACAGTACAGTACAGTCTGGGAGAATCGATACCCTGACTACTAATTGTGTGTGTGTGTGTGTATGTGTGTGTTTGTATGTGTGTGTATGTGTGTATGTGCGTGTGTGTGTATGTGTGTGTGTTGGTGTCTGTTTCTGTGAGGGAGGGGTGGGGGATGGGGGTGGGGGTGGGGGTTAGGGAGGTGTGGATAGAGTGGTGAAGATCAGGAAGTAAGGAACAGAGATGTGTGTGTGTGGTGTGTGTTGTGTGTGTGGTGTGTGTGTGTGTGTGTGTGAGTGTGTGTGTGTGAGTGTGTGTGTGTCTGTGTTTATTTTTTTTTTTGTATTTATTTTATGCTTTTATATCGAGGATAATGGAATACGCACTTATGTGCTCTATTTTAGATCCAGTCCCCGTGTGTATGCTGTTTTGTAAAATCTGTCATCTGTTACCACCAGCACACAATGGCCTACCCTTACGAAAAGTGGAACAGGATTTAATGTGTGCGCAAGATGTTCTGTGTGTGTTCGTACACGTGGCCTCAGTTTAAAGTCTCATCTGAAGGACTTTTGGGGGAGAGTGGAGTCTGCACAGATGTTAACTCCAGGGGAAAATATCCCCTTGAACGGGAATCGAACCCGTGTGTGTGTGTGTGTGTGTGTGTGTGTGTGTGTGTGTGTGTGTGTGTGTGTGTGTGGTGAGAGAGAGAGAGAGAGAGAGAGAGAGAGAGAGAGAGAGAGAGAGATAGTGAGAGAGAGAGAGAAACAAAACGAGAGAGAACTGTATAGGCACATGTAACGCTTGGTAAAAGGATGAAGCAATACATGAGAACAAACATCATGTTCCTCTTTTCGGAAGCATGGTGTTCTGTGCATGGATATTGGTTTGTCCATGTAAGGTATACAAAAAGGTTAGATTACTTAGCATCTTCATGAAAGCATAACTTGACTTTAAAAAAAAAGGCATCTGCTTTACTTGTAGTGGCCATATTCTTTCTATAACAAAGGTACGTAAAGCTGTGTTTAAAAAAACCCAAAACAACCCCCCCCCCCACCTCAAGACAGATCAGAAGTATGAAACTGAAGTAAAGAGATCCTGGCAGTTAAGGAAAACAATCCATATATAAATAAAGTATACTCAAACATAAATATGGTAGCATATCACTCATTGTTTGTATGTGTATTGTACACTTTTTTTGGGTGGAAAATATAATTTCTGTACATGCATCATTATATTAATTCAGTATGCTATCCTTACCACTGTTATGTTATCATGTAATGTTTTCTTGCCTTCCTCCTGTCTTCCTGGTTCGTTTCTTTCTACTTAAAAAAAGGACTTGTTTAATATCTCAAATATAATGATTGATTATACTGCATAGTTCAGTACCAAAACGTTTCTGCAACTGTCAGGATTATCCAGCAGGTGGTAGTATGTGTGCCACACCATCTGCAAACATGACAAATCTGGCAGATGACAGAGAGAAGCTCAGCCTTCACAACCCTCTCTTCCCTATAACCAACAGATTGAGCAGACAGGCTTGACATCAGCTGCAGTCTGTTGTCATTTCATCAAGCTAAAAGTGTCAATCATACTTAGGGTGTGTCAACAGTCCTTCTTGTCTGCCCTTGCACGCAAAAAAGAAAAAAAGTCAATAAACAAAACGAAACGACACAATTTTGCCCCAACAGTTGCAGTAACGTCAATGGCTATCACTAGATTGGTGTCTTTAGAGTGCTCCGTGGTACAATTTGCAGTGTTCCGTGTTGTGCAGTGAAATGGAAAGGATCAATAGACTATTGCTGGATACACTATACCACCGTTGAAGGTTAGTTCGACCCATGAATGTATGGTTACTTTTTAGTGTCACCAAAAAACCAAGTAGTCCAAATGCGTGTGTATTCTTTTAAATAAACTGGTATTATTATGTTTTTTCCTCTAGAAATGTATTCTTTGTTTTGTTTTGTGTTTTTGCTTGACTGGATTTTCTTTTTGTAACTTTATTTTATTTATCTTGGATTTTTGTGTTTGTTTTGTTTGCTTGTTTGTTTTTTTAAAGTTTATTAAGTAAAATTGCATGTTGTTTATCAGAAGCACATTCATCTGTTTTGGCGTCTTCTTTCTCAGATTGCAGCAGTGAACAAAAAAAATCCCAGGTCATTGACCTAAATGCACTGTTTGTAACAAATGCTAAAAAACATAAGAACAAAACCACAACAAAATAGAAAAGGAACAATAAGCAAGCAAGCAAGCAAAAAACACACACTAAGCTGACAAAAAGAAAAAAAAGACACGCAAAAACAAAACCAAAATATCTATAAACAATAATATAAACAAAAAGTTCAGGTGTTTATGTGAAAATTTGTGCCCTTAAAATTGAAAAAAAAAGAAAGTATTCTTAGCTCTTGTACAGGGACAGCATGCAGACAAATGTATTTCAATGCCCTAAGTACGAATCTCAAAGGGTTTATTTTAAAGCTAAAATCATTCTGTAGTTTGTAAAAAAGTGTCAACACAACACACACAAAACCACACCCCCAAAACCAAAAAACCCCCCCCAAAAACCCCCCAAAACACCACCCCCACAAACCCCACGTGCCCCGCACCATATATAGCATACAAACACGCGCGTACATCACATGTAGCACACGTACACACCTGCGGGCACAAAAACGCGCGTTCGCGCATGCACCCCCCACCCATTCGCTCAATGCACGCACACACACACATGCAAGCAAGCACGCACGCCCCTGAACACCCGCACGGGATATAAAATTTTATATATTATATATTTTAAATATATATATATTAATATAATTTTATATATATATATCATACATATATATGCTAAACATGAAGGAACAACAAGAATAATTGAATAGATAGATAAAATAGAAAAAAGATAGATTGATAGAAAAGGAAGAAGAAAAAGACAAAGAAGCAGACAGAAAGCCCAAAAAAGGACAAAAAAAACAGAAAAGGGGGAGCAAAAAAACAGAATAAAAAGGCAAACAAACCCAGAAACAGACAAACAAAAACAGGGGGCTACCAAAAACAAAAAGGGGGTTTTAAAAATTTTTTTTCCCCATTCTTTTTTCCCAGAAGACCTTTTGCGCAAAAGTCCTGAAAGTGTTTGGGTTCTTTTTTTTTTTTTTTTTTTTTTTTTTTTTTGCGTGCCTAGGTATCCATTATAAAAGTTTGTGGGGTGCTTTGTGCGGGGGTGCGTGCGTGGCTGAAAGTCTGCATGCACACGTGATAAGAGTTTTGCTTGAAAATGTGGGCACTCTGTGGGAAAAGGAAATGAAATAGATAAACCATACCTGGGATGCTTAAAAAGGAGAGGGAAAGGGGTGGACAAAATTTTTTTTTCATTAATTTCGGGGGAGGAAAAAGGGGCAAAGAAAGGGAGAGAAGAGAGGAGACAGAGAGAGAGAGAGAGAGAGAGAGAGATTGAGAGAGAGAAGAGAGAAGAGACAGAGAGAAAGAGAGAGAGAGAGGGGGGGGGAGAGAGAGAGAGAGAGAGACAGACAGACAGACAGACAACAGACAGACAGCAGACAGGCAGGCAGGGGCTGAGACAAAACGGGGACAGACAACGAGTAAAGGAAGAAGAAGAAAAGAAGAAGAAGAAAAAGAAGAAGAAGAGGAGGGGAGGGGAGGAGGAGGAGGAGGGGGAGGGGGGAGGGGGGAAAGAAACCCAAAACCAAAACCGAAAGAAAAAAAAAAGAAAGAAAAAAAAAAAGAAAAAAAGAAAAAAAGTAACAAAGAAAGACAGAAAGAAAAAAGAAAGACCAAAAAAAAAGAAAGAAAAAAAAGAAAAAAAAAAAAAAAAGAAAAGATGAAAAAAAACACAAACGAGAAAGAAATAGAATAAGGTAGCTACGTGAGAGGAAGAGAACAATGATAAGGAAAAATAACGATACTACTACAAACACTTTCTGTGCTGCTGCCTGCTGCTGTGCCTGCTGCTGCTGCTGCTACTACTACTACCACCACTAACACCCCCACCACCACCACTACTACACTACTCTCCCTTTATACTACGACTATACTACTACTATATACACTACTACTCACGATAACACTCAGAATATCCAAAATAATGTGATTTAAAATATTCATAATCATGAACGTCTGTTCAAATTAAGTGATATTAGTGATATATTGATGGTGATGGTGATGGTGATGATGATGATGATGATGATGGTGATGGTGATGATGATGATGATGATGATGATAACAACAATAGTGATAATGGATTTTTTTTTCAAGTGTGGTGAAAGTGTTATGTTCGCCTTTTACAACGGAACTTTTTTATTACTCCAAAAAAATTGAGAGAAAGGGAATTGGAATCCCCTGGAAATTAAAGGGAAAAAAACGCATCGAACTTTTCCTGAAGAAAACCTCAGCAAAAAAATAAAACGGTACTATCTTTTGCCATGGTTTCAAAAGTTTCTTTGCATGACCCTCCGCAAATTATCGTCTTGTCCTTTTTTTTTTTCTTTTTCTTGTTCTTTTTTCTTTTCTTGATATCTCATCATCCATGATCTGACACATCATCTCCATCATCATCATCATCTCTTCTTCTTTTCTTCTTCTTCTTCTTGTTGTGTGTGTGTGTGTGTTTGTGTGTGTGTGTGTGTGCAAGTATGTTTGTGTGTGGTGTTGGTTGTAGTGTGTGTCATTGGGGTTTTTGTGTGTGTGTGTGAGTTCTTAATGGAATCTTGGTAAATCTTTTTTCAAAACGGGAAACGCCCCGTTATCTTCGCTAGAGAGAAGAGAGACAGAGAAAGAAAGAGTGAGAGAAAGAGACAGAGAAACGACAGCAAGTTTCAAGACAAAAACAAGAAAGACAGAGAAATTACATAATTATGAAAGAACGCCCGCAGCCGACTGAAAAGGAGACAATCCCCCCCCCCAAAACCCCCCCTCATCCCCCCCCTCCCCAAAAAAAACAAAAAAAGAGGGGGGAGGGACAAAAAAAAAAAAGGGAAAAATGTATAGAACCCCACCAGAAAACAGACAAAAAGGGTCTGAAAAGCTGACAATCTCTCCCCCAAAAGCAGCAAAAAGATGCCGCAAAGAATTATTCTTTTTATCATCGTTTTTTGGGGCGGGGAAAAATTTGAAGTGCGCTCACTGAAAAGACACAAAAGGGCGGGCAGGGAGGGAATGATGAGGAAAGGCTTTGAGAGCGCCCAAAGCATGCTAAATACAATATTGAACAGACACACGGTGGTGGGAGAAAAAAAACGAAGACAAGAAAAGAGATTGAGAGGAGGAAGGGAAGGGGAGACATGGGGTAGGGAGGTGGTTGGTGTGTGTGTGGGGGGTGGGGGTTGTGTGTGGGGGGGGGGGGGGGGGTGTGAAGGGGGAGAGGTGGATAAAGGAAGGGGTGAATAGCTCTTGAAAAAAAAGTGGGGGTTGTGTCAGCGGAAATCAATCATTTAAAACCACGGGTTTCTAGTTTTTTTTTACTTTTTTTTTTTTTTTTCGGGTTTTTTTTGCTTGTTGGATGTCCCTTCTCCTGTCCGGGGAGGGGGGGGTTTTAAAAAAAGAAGAAGAGAAAGAGAGAGAGAGAAAAGAGAAGAGAGAGAGAGAGGGGAAAAAGAGAGAGGGGAGAGAGAGAGAGAGAGAGAAGAGAAGGGAGAGAGGGGAAAGAGGGGGAGAGAGAGAGAGAGGAGAGAGAGAGAGAGAGGAGAGAGAGGGGGAGAGAGAAGAGAGTCAAAGCCTCTCTCTGTCTCGGCTTTCTGTTTGTTTGTTTGTTTGCAAATTTGGTGATTGTTTTGTTTTTCTTGTTTGTTGCTTTTTGGGTTTTTTTTTTTATCATCACCAATTTGCGTTTTTTGTGTTGGTGTGTGTATATTATATGGTGGTACGTGTTGTGTGTGTGTGGTGTATGTGTGTGTGTTTTTTCCTCAGCTAGGCTTCAGCTCCACCAATGGTGAGATTTTGTAATGTAACTGTTTTGTCATGTTTAAGGACTACTTCCGCTTCAGGGATAATATCTAAACATTTCTTGTGTGCATTTGTTTTTTTAAAAGAAAAAACTTGTTTTGTTCCTTTGCATAGAAGGGCCCCTGCTTTTTCTGAGAGCGGGAAACGGTTTTTTAACATGTGAGAAAGTTTATTTTTATGCGCTGAGACGGGAAACCCTTGGGTTTAAAATTCTTTCTAAAGGTTTTTCTAGTCAGGGGAGTCAACTAGTTAGGGGTTCCATAACTTACAATGTCGTGGGGGGGAGCGAGGCATCGGACCTCATTTCCCCAGGGTACAGTATAATATTTGAGGGCGGCGCCCATCTCCTCCCCCTCGCTGTTTTACCTTCCCCTACCCTGAAGGGGCGGTACCCTTTTACAGCGGGGGGAACTGGGGGGACTGTTCTAAAACCCGGGGTGCGCAAAATGGCACCCATCAATTTAGAAAACCACAGCTCCGTGCTGCTTAATTAACACTGGCTGGGGGGGTTTAAGCAAGTATTTGTCACTCACTGAGCTATTCCATCTCCAGTATTATGAAACTCCGGGGAAAAGAATCCTTTTAAAAGAGGAAACCCCAAGGGGGTTTTGCCCTCAAGCTATAGTCACGAGTTTGATGCTTAAAAAATGGGCTCAATTCCAACCCCCATAAAAATAAAAATAATATATAATTTGTATACCCTGAATCTTTTCCCAAAAAAAAGCAAATCAAAGGCTTATTTGATTTGATAATGCAATACCATTTTTCGATAAATCACAACCACCACCCCCACCCAACAACAACATTCTATGATGATGATAATGTGATGATCGATGTATCTATCATCACTGATTTTGTTGATATGTTTGTGATGCATAAAAGGGGGGCCCCTTTTAGAGGAAATGTCCCAGTGTGCCTTTGGGCGACACTTTTGTTCCCATTGCGGGTGCATGTATGCAACATGCATTGTGTAGAGGTGAGGTTACGTGTGTGCCTTATTTTTTTAAAACCCCTTTTTTTCCCCTTTCCCCTACCCCCAAAACCCCCCCCAAAAAAACCCCCAAAAAACCCAAAACCCCAAAACCCCCCCCCCCCCCCCCTCCCCCCCCCCCCCCCCCCTTTCCACACAGATTTTTGAGCCGCCTACGCTAAAATAATAAAATAAAAGTAGGCATACAAATCGTAAAATCAAAAATCAATCGCCCTGAATAGAACCAGCAGCGGCAGAAAATTTTAAGGGAAAAAAAGCTTTCCTTCAGCAGTGAGGGACGCAAACACTGAGGTCTGATTGGCATCGGATAGACTCGTGGGTCGTGAAATTTGCCTTGGCTGCGCTTGCTGTCGGGAGAGGTGAAGTCGTACAGTCTGGGAGAATCGATCCCCTGCACAAATTGTGTTTTTGTGTTGTGTGGTTTGTGTGTTTTGTGTTTTTTTGTGTGTTTTGGGGTTTTATGTGTTTGTGTGGTGTGTGTGGTGTTTGTGTTGGTGTTGTTTCTGGAGGGAGGGGGGGGGGATGGGGGGCGGGGGGGGGGGGCGGGGGGGGGGGGGGGGGGGGGGGGGGGGGGGTGTGGGGAGGTGTGAAATGGTTTGGGAAGATCAGGAAATAGGCTGCAAAAGTGTGTGTGGTGGTGTGAGTGTAAAGGGTGAGTGTGTTGCATGTGTTTTTATTTTTTTTTTAAAATTTTATCTTTTTATCAAGGATAAAGGAATAAGCCTTTTTTTTTTTATTTTTTCATCCAGTGCCCGTTGTGTGTCGGGTTTTTTAAATTTTGTCATCTGTTCCCCCCCGGGAACAATGGGATACTCTTTCGAAAAGCGGAACAGGATTTAACGTTGGGGCAAGATGTTCTGCTGCGTTTGCCCAAAATGGCCTCGTTTTAGCTCATTGAAGGACTTTTGGGGGATGGAGTTTGCAAGATGTTAACTCCATGTGGGGTTGGGGTGTGTGTGTGTGTGTGTGTTTTGTGTGGTGTGTGTGTGTGTGTGTGTGTGTGTGGTTGAGCGAGAGAGGGAGTGAGGTAACAAAACGATAACGGAATTTTATTTCCGTTAAGTGATAAGCATCAGCGGGTCACGAATTACAAAACATGGAAACCACGGCATTTATCTTCTAATGTACGCCCAAACACGAAACTCTTTCTGCCACATTTTTTACGACACCCCAGCCCTTTCTTGTGCCAAGCTCTGTCAAGAGAAGAGAGAGGGGGGGAGGGGAGAGAGAGAGAGAGAGAGAGAGAGAGAAGAGGAGAGAGAGAGAGAGAGACAGGACAGGGAAAAGACAGAGAGAGAGACAGAGAGAGAGAAGAAGAGAGAAAAGGGGAGAGAGAGAGAGAGAGAGAGGAAACAAAACGAGGAGAACTGAAGACACGTTTTTAATGGGTTTTGGAAACCTAAGAAAAAAAGGGTAAAAAGACAACAATGTTTTCCTTTTTTGAAAAAAAACTGCTCGGCGCAATTGTTTTTCCAGAAGGATACCAAAAAATTAGGGGTTTCTTGCATCTTCGGAAAGCATAATTTACATTTATTATGCGAGATGATGATTATTATTTTTATTTGTTTTTTTAGGAATGTTTCTTGTAGGGCCTATTTTTCTATCAAAGGGACGTTAAAAACTGTGTAAAATTTCAAAAAAACCAAAAAAAACTCAAGGACCCGAAGGACAAAAAATGAATAAAAAAGGACCCGGTAACGAAAAGGAAAACAATCCATATATGAAAAAAGTATATAAACATAAGTATGGGGATGCATTCACTCATTGTTTTTTAGTGTAGTACACAATTTTTGTGGAAAAAAAATAATTTCTTTACATGTATCAATATTTTTTAGATGCGTCCTTACCATGTTTTTTTTTCAAGTTTCTTTCCACTTGCCTTCCTTTTGTCTTCCCAGTTTTGTTTCTTTCTACTTTTTTAAAAAAAAAAAAAAAAAAAAAAAAAAAGGACTTTTTTTAATATCTCAAATATGTATATATATTATTTTTTTGTTGTTTTTTGCTGCCTCTCTTCCTGTCGCCCCCCCCTCCGCTGTTCCACGCCGCTTTCCAATCTCCCACACAGCCAACCCAAATTTGTTAGTCTCAAATTTTAGGGGCGGAAGTCAACAGGGAGCCATCCCTCAGGCTGCCATGGGGGCCACCCGCCAGAGGTGACCTGCACTGCTGCTGGGGCACTTTGGTGGTGTTCAGTTGTACCCCGTCGAGCAACATAGCAGGCACCCCTACAAAACCCCTACTAAGACAGTATTACTCATCGCGGGAGCAGACTGAGTGAGTTGCCTACCCGCGTTGCAACCACCCCAACGTCCCTCCCAAAGACCCTCCCCCGCAAACCCCAACCCCAAAGGCTTTGACACAAACTACCACAGGACAGAAGTGATGGGCAAACCCAATCTGAGGTCACCCCGAGACCCAAGCAATGGGACCACCGAATTAGAGGCAATTTGTTTTTTTTTTTGCATGATGATCAATGAAATGAGGATGACGTAATGAAGCGTTGGGAAGTGATAGCTTTGAGAATTTGACAGGGTTTATCTACTTACTATCATAATAACCCTGCGTCAACAGGCCTGAGAGATACAGACACTGCAGTGTTTGGGCGGTAATTTGACAACACTCCAAACCGTATCCGTAAAGGGGGGGTTTTTAAGCTCGACTGTGGGTCCCCAAATCTTCCCTGAGCCCACAGCACAAACACTGGGTGGAGCGGCCGGAGTCCGAAAAAATCCCTATGACCTTAGGGAATCGCCCGCGCCTTCCCCCGAACCCAAGGCGCAACCATGCGCCTGGCGCTGGTTTCAAAAAATATTATTAATTATACCCCTTTAACTGATAGTTTGTACCAAAAACGTTTTGCAACTGTCAGGATTATCCAGCAGGTGGGAGTATGTGTGCCACACCATCTGCAAACAAGAAATTCTGGCAGATGACAGAGAGAAGTCAGCTTCACAACCCTCTCTTCCCAACCAAAAATTTAGCAGACAGGTTGACATCAGCTGCATTCTGTTGTCATTTCATCAAGCTAAAAATGTCAATCAACTTGGTGTGTCAAAATCCCTTTTGTCGCCCCCTTTCACGCAAAAAAAAAAAAAAAACGTCATAAACAAAACGAAACGACAAAAATTTTCCCCCCAGTTGCAGTAACGTAATGGGTATCATTGATTGGGTCTTTAGAGACTCGGGGGGTACAATTTGCAGTATTCCTTTTTGTGCAGTGAAATGGAAAGAATCAATAGACTATTGCTGGATACACAATAGGACCGTTGAAGGTTAGTGTGACCCATGAATGTATGGTCACTTTTTAGTGTCACAAAAAAACCAAGTAGTCCAAATGCGTGTGTATTCTTTTTTTTAAAAACTGGTATTATTTTTTTCTCTCTAGAAATGTATTCTTTGTTTTGTTTTGTGTTTTTTTCTTGATGGATTTTTTTTTTGTAACTTTATTTTTATTTATCTTAGAAAATTTTTTTGTTTTTTTTTGTTTGCTTGTTTGTTTTTTTAAAGTGATTAAAATACAATTGACGTTGTTTAACGAATCACATTCATTGTTTTGGGTCTTCTTTCGAGATTGCAGCTCGGGCAAAAAATGCCCAGGTCATTTACCTAAATACACTGTTTTAAAAAAAATGCTAAAAAAACATAAGAACAAAACCCCAACCCCAAAAAAGAAAAAAGGAAAAATAAGCAAGCAAGCAAGCAAAAAAAACACACTTTTACAGCTGACAAAAAGAAAAAAAAGACACGCAAAAAAAAAAAACAAAAAAATTAAAAAACAATAAAATAAACAAAAAGCTTCAGGTGTTTATGCGAAAATTGTCCCTTAAAATTGTAGAAAAAAAAAAGATTATCTTTGATGCTTGAACAGAGGACAGCATGCGACACGTATGTAGTTCAATGACCAAAACTACAGAATCTCAAAGGATTTACGGTTTTTAAATAAAAACATTCTGTGTTTGTAAACAAAGTGTCAACACACACACACCACACCACACACACACCCCATGTTGCACGCACACAATATATATACAAAAACCCCGCGTACATCAATGTACACCAGGGTACATACACACAAACGCGGTGCGGCATGCACACACTACAGTTCACATATAGCACGCCCTTTTCTCAGTCGCACGTACACACAAAACACACCACATGAAGCCTCAGTACCAGAAAACATGCACATACACACACACACGCACGCCCACACACACATACATACCCAAAGAGACCAGAGGAAACAGATATATTTTTTTAAATATTTATATTTATAATATTGAAAAAGTAAAAGAAAATAGGAGACTAGAGACACAAAGAGAGAGAGAGACAGGAAAAAAAGACAGACAGAAGAGGAGAGAGAGAGAGAGAGAGAAGAGGAGGGGGAGGGGGAAAAAGAGACAGAGACGAGACAGAGACAGAGCAGAGATAAAAAAAAGTATGAACAAGGCGGCACAAGACAGCAGGCAGCCAACAAACAGAGGACAGGCACCAGCAGACAAGCATACAGGCCAGGTTCATACGCAAAACTTGTTTTTTAAAAAATTCCCCATTCTTTTTTCCCCAAAAATCTTTTGCAGAAAAAGTCCTGAAAGTGTTTGGGTTCAGTTTTTTCGTGCCGTAGGTATCCATCTATAAAGTTTGTGCGTGGCGTTTGGTGGGTTGTGCGTGAGCGTGCGCGCCTTGAAAGTCTGCATGAATGTGATAAGATGATTGCTTGCAAAATGTAGGACTCGCTGGAAAAAAAAAAAAAAGAAAAAAAAAAAAAATTTTTAAAAAAAAAAAAAAAAAAATTTATAAAAAATTTTGGGGAGAAAAAAAAAAAAGAATTGTGGGGGAACCAGAAGGGGGAAGAGAGGGGAAAAAAAAAGAATAAAAAGGGGAGAAAGGGCAAGAAGGGGAGAAAGAAAGGAAGAGAGAGAGAAGGAGAGAAGAAAAAGAGGAGGGAGCAGACAGAAGGGAAGACAGAGGAAAAGAAGAGAGAGAGAGGGGGAGAGAGAAAAAAGAAGAAGGAGAGGGGGGGGGGGGAAAAAGAAAAAGAAGGAAAAAAAAGGGGAAAAAAAAAAAGAAAAAGAAAAGAAAGAAAGAAAGAAAAAGAAAAAAAAGAAAGAAAGAAAGAAAAAAGAAAAAAAAGAAGAAGAAAGGGGGAAAAGGGGGAAAAGGGAAGAAAAAGGGGGGAAAAAACCGAAAGAAAAAAAGAAAAAAAAAAGAAAAAAAAAAGAAAGAAAAAAAAAACAAAAACAAAGGAAGAAAGAAAAAAGGAAAAAAAAATAAAAAAAAAAGGGGAAAAAAAAAAAAAACTAAAAAAAAAAAGGAAAAAAAAAAAAAATAGAAAACATTTATATGAGAAACAAATAAGAAACTTAAAACATCACTACTACTACTATATACACTACTCTCTTGCTGCTGCTGCTTGTGCTGCTGCTGCTGCTACTAACCACCACTAACACCGCCCCCCCCACCACCACTACTTACTACTACTATTTCTATACTATATATACTACTATACTCTCCAATAACACTCAGAAATCCAAAAAAAAGTGATTTAAAATATTCATAACATGAACGTTGTTCAAATTAAGTGATATTTGGAATTTTTATTTTGGGGATGGTGAGGTGATGGGATGAGATGATGATGATGTGGGGGATGGTGTGATTGATGATGATGATGATGATGATGATAACAACAATAGTGATAATGGATGATTTTTTTTCAATGTGTGGTGAAAGTGTTATGTTCGCCATTACAAACAGGAACTTAGTTTATTATCTCCAAATAAATTGAGAGAAATGGAATTGGAATCACCTGGAAAATGAAGGGACAAAAACGCACCGAACTTTTCCTGAAGAGAAACCTCAGCAGAAACTAGAAACGGTACTATCTGTTGCCATGGTATCACAAGTTTCATGCACTGACGCCTCCGCAAATTATCGTCTTGTTCTTGTTCTTGTTCTTGTTCTTGTTCTTCTTCTTGATCATCATCATCATCATCATGATCATGATCATCATCATCATGATCATCATCTTCTTCTTCTTCTTCTTCTTCTTCTTGCTTGTGTGTGTGTGTGTGTGTGTGTGTGTGTGTGTGTGTGTGTGTGTGTGTGTGTGTGTGTGTGTGTGTGTGTGTGTGTGCATGTATGTTTGTGTGTGGTGTTGTGTGTATGTGTGTGTTCATTGTGGTTTGTGTGTGTGTGTGAGTTTCTTAATGGAATCTATGGTGAATCATTTTCAAAACGAGGGAAACGCACCAGTTATCTTCGCTAGAGAGACAGAGAGACAGAGAAAGAAAGAGTGAGAGAAAGAGACAGAGAAACAGACAGACATAGATCAAGACAAAAACAGAGATCAAGACAGAGAAATACATAATTATGAAAGCAACTGAACTGCAGCCAGACTGACAGAGAGACAGATACCTCCCCCCTAAAAACCCTTCACCAACCCCCCTCCCCCGAAAAAAAACACACAAAAAAGAGGGGGGGGGGGGGGGGGGAGGAAAACCAAAAAAAAAAGGAAAAATATAGCTAGAATCACCACACAGACAGACACAGACAAACAGGCAGACACAGAGTCTGACAAGCTGACAGATCTCTCCACCAAAAGCAGCAACAAGATGCTGCAAAGCAATTCATTCATTTTATCGATCGTTTTTTGGGGCAGGGGTAAATTTGAAGTGCGCTCATCTGCAGACACATAAGGGCTGGCACGGAGAGGGAATGATGAGGAAAGGCTCGTGAGAGGCGCCCAAAGCACTGCTAAATACAATAGCTTAGCAACAGACACACAGGCTGGTAGGAGAAAAAAAACGAAGAAAAGAAAAGAGATTGAGAGGGAGGAAGGGAAGGAGACATGGGGTAGGGAGGTGGTTGGTGTGTGTGTGTGTGTGTTGGGGGGGGGGGGGGATGAGGGAGAGGTGGATAAGAGGAAGGGAGTGAATAGCTCTTGAAAAAGAAGTGGGGGGTTGTGTCAGCAGGAAATCAATCAGTTAAACCACAGGTTTTTTATGTTTCTTTTATACTGTTTTCTTTCTGTTTTATTTGCTGTGTTTGGCACTGTCTCTCTGTCTCTCTGTCTCTGTCTGTGTGTCTGTTTCTCAAATAAACAGATAGCCAAGAGAGAGAGAGAGAGAGAGAGAGGAGAGAGAGAGAGAGAGAGAGAGAGGAGGGAGAGAGAGAGAGAGAGAGAGAGAGAGAGAGAGAGGAGAGAGAGAGAGGAGAGAGAGAGAGGAGTCTGAAGCCTCTCTCTGTCTTGGCTTTCTATTTGTTTGTTTGTTTGCAATTTTTGGTGATTTGTTTTGCTTTTATTGTTTGTTGTTTGTTGATTTGTTTTTATCATCACCAATTTGCGTTTTTTGTGTTGGTGTGTGTGTATGTGTGTGTGTGCGAGTGTGTGGTGTGTGTGTGTGTGTGTGTGTGTGCACGCGTGTGTATGTGTTCGCATGGTGCATGCATGCGTGCATGTGTGTGTATGTGTGTGTTTTGTTCCTCAGCTAGTGCTCCAAGCTTCACCAATGGTTAGATTTTGTGAATGCAACTGTTTTTGCTCATGATTAAGGTCACTGCATTCCGACTTCAGGGATAATATCTAAACATTATCATTGTGTGCATTTGCTTTTTTTTTTAAAGGAAAAAACTCGGTATTTGTTCCTTCTAGCATAGGATGGCCTGATCTTCTGAGAAGTGGAACAGGTTTTAACATGTGAGAAAGATATTTTGCATGCGTTGAGACATGGAACCTTGGTTTACAATTTCATCCAAAAGGAATTTCAAGTCAGGGGAGTCAGTACTCATGTTAGGTGTTCCATTACTTATAATGTCGTAGGGGAGCGAGGCATCAGAGACCTCAGCTTCTCCAGGGTACAGTATATTGAGGGTGGCGCCATCTCCTCTCCCTCGCTGCTTTACTTTCCCTGACACTAAAGAGGGCAGGTACCCATTTACAGCAAACTGGGGGACTGTACTGAAGCTAAGGCACGCAAATGGTCACCCATCCAAGTAGTAACCACATCTCTGTACTGCTTGATTAACACTGGCTGGGGGGAAAGCAAGTATTCTGACCACTGAGCTATCCCATCCCTGGTACTCATGTTAACTCCAGTGGAAAAGAATCCCGTTGAAGAGGAACGTCATCGTTGGTTTGACCTCAAGCTATCAGATCTCAAGCTTAATGCTCTAACCAATCGGCTCAAATTCCAACTCCATATTGACTTGATAATGCAATAACAATGATTACGATAAGATCACAATCACCACCACCACCACCACCACAACAAACACTTCTATGATGATGATAATGATGATGATCGATGTCATCATCATCATCACTGATTCGTTGATATGTTTGTGATGCATAATCTGCTTTTAGAGGCAAATGTCCCAGATGTTGCTTTGCAGACACATGTTCATGCATGTGTGTGCATGTACGCATACATGCATGTGGTTAGATGTGTGAGAGCTTACGTGTGTGCCTGTATGTGTATGTGTGTGTGAGTGTGTGTGTTCATATGTGCTTGTGTGTGCATGCGGGTGTGTGTACATTCACTGACATGCATATGCATTACATAAGAGTAGGCCATTGTGTGCCGGTGGGAACAGATGACAGAATGTACAAAAACGCATACACACGGGGACTGGATGTAAAAAAAAGCACTTAAGTGCTTATTCCATTATCCTCGATTATAAAGAATAAATTAAAATAAAATTAAAATAAATTACACACACACATGCACTTCAACACCCCCCTCCCCCCCCCCCCCCCCCCCCCCCCCCCCCCCCACACACACACAGAGTTTTGAGCCAGCACTACGCTATAATAATAATAATAATCATCAAAGTAGGCATACAAATCGATCAATCAATCGCTCCTGAATAGAACCAGCAGCGGACAGACAATTAAGCGGAACAACAGCATTCTCTCAGCAGTGAGGGACGCAGCAACACTGATGGTCTGATTGGCATCCGGATAGCACTCAGTCGGTCGTGAAATTTGCCTTGTGCTGCTGCTTGCTGTCTGGGAGAGGTGACAGTACAGTACAGTCTGGGAGAATCGATACCCTGACTACTAATTGGTGTGTGTGTGTGTATGTTTGCACTCTCGTGCGTGCGTGCGTGCGTGCGTGCGGGGGGTTGCTGGATGGGTTGGGGGGGGGGGGGGAATGGGGAGCGGTGGAGGAGGTTTGGATGGAAGGGGAATTAATAGGGAGAAGTGGACAGAAGCATGTGTGTGTGTTCGACAAAGTGATAGTGTGTGTGTGTGTGTGTGTGTGTGTGTGTGTGTGGTGTGTGTGTGTGTGTGTGTGTGTGTGTTCGACTTTGTCTGTTCACTCAAAGTGATTGTGTGTGTGTGTGAGTGAGTGAGTGTGTGTATGTGTGTGTGTACTGGTATGTTTCCTAACATTTCTTTCCTTTAAAAAAAATTGGGGTGAGACTTTCTGTCTTTCTAGCGTATTTCTCTTTTTTTTTCCCTCTCAAGGAAGTCTTGACACCTTTTTTGTTGTTTTCTTAAATCTCTGGTCAATAGTTTTTGAGTTGGCAGATATTGATTTGCTTCAAGATAAGGTATGCTGGAAATACTTTTTGCGTGTGCAGTGGTAATAGGATAAAAAGGGATAACATTTGAACACGCCACAGCTGAAAAGGTTATGTAAATATTCTGAAAAACCCTGTGGGAATGTCAGGGGCCTCTCAGTATAATTAGCATCCCCACCTTCTGCAAATTCTGTGCTAGGAATTCCCTCTTTTCTATCTTTCTCTTTGTTTCTGCCTTGTTCCTTTTCTGCCCTGTCACCTCCTCCTTCTTCTTCTTCTCTGTTTCATGCCTTCTAGATCCATTCTTCTGCCTTTTCTTTTCAGAAACACTTTAAAGATAACAACTACCTCCCATGCCCAAGTCCAATGCACTCGGCCTGACTTGTTAAACGTTTAGTGGCAGCACAACGCATTTGCCCTCATCATATAACAGACAACAATATCTGCTGTTTGAGTGATGACAAAGAAGAAGTGTTGTGAAAAAAACTAACATAAATGTTTAAAAAAAATCTCCATTGCTAGTCTTTTAGCACTGCACTCCATCATTTCGGTATGACTTTTTTGGGGGGATTGCTACAACATAGTGGTCACAGAATCTTCATTAGTGCCCCTATGGTCCAAGAGACTACAGGATAGGTCCTAGGTCCTACTACATCATGCAGTTGGTATGTTGTTATCATAAGTTTGGAATTTAAAGGCGCTCTAATGCGGTGCCTGTCATGTCTTCTTGGTTGATAGTTAGTATTAGCAGCATGTGTATATTTATGGTAATTTTAGGTATAGGTCTTTTCTTGTTTGTTTTTGCTTAAAAAAACAAACTTAAAAAAACTTACTGTCTAATATATTTTCACCAATGTTGATTACAGTTTAGTAACTGAAATGTATTTACTTTATCATTAGAGTTGTGCTAGAGGCAGTTAGAAATACATTTTTACTCAGTTTTCATTGTAATTCTATAGTTTTGGAATGCAATTTTTTTATGTCACCTTATTTGAAATTCCTTGCCCCCATACACTGCCAATTGCCCCCCTCCCCATCCCCCTTTCCCCTTTTTTCTTGTTCGTCTAATATCGCAACTTGTGAAGAGAAGTTAAATGAATTTGAACATAACCGATATTTCAACACCTTAGGAGCACACACACCCTAGTGCTTAAAAGATGCTGCACCAATCAGGTCTGTTTTTCATGCAGCAACCTTTTTGCATGGACAAAACTTCAACTTACGAGCAAGCCAGTGCATTCGCACCGCTCCCTGAATCCCCCTCCTTTACCATAACTCAACAAAGGGTCATAAAGATTGGGCAGACAGGCTTGACGATAGTCACAGTCTGTGGCCTCCATCCACTCTCTCATTTCCTCTGCCCCTACCCAAAAGTGTCAATCATAGCTAGCGTGTAATCAGCTCTTCCTGTTTCCCCTTTCCAAGCAAAGAAACAAACGTCAATAAACACAGGGCACAACACGATTCTCCCCCGCTGTGGGCAGCAGCGACAATGGCTATCACTTGATTGGTGTCTTTAGAGCACTCAGACGTGAAATTTCTGTTGTTCCCGGTTTTGCAGTGAAACGGAAAGGATCGATTGACTATTACTTGACACACTATATATATATATACCACCACTGCTGGGCTTCAATTGGGTGACCTATTGGATGTATGGTGGCATCTTAGAGCCAAACTATCAGAAACGTGGTTGAAATAGTTGCTTCTTCTAAAGCAACTGATACAGTTATATCTAAAATGTGTTGTTTAGTTATGTAATTTTTTGCTCTATAGAGATCTTTTTATGCTGTTGTTTCTGTGCTTTGTTTGTCTTTGGGCTTGTTTGTTTGTTTGTTTTTCTATAACCTATTAGGTCAGTATAGAAGCAGAGACTATTAAATCGGTCTGTGGGCGGGATAGATTAGTGGTTTAGCATTACACTCGCGATATGACGATCTGGGATAGAGGTCGGGTTCGAGCCACTACTGAGACTCCGGTTCGAGTGATTTTTTCCCATAGCGTTAACGTCAGTTCTTTATATACAACTAAAAACTGGGTTCCTGTGCGCGAGCGCACTCAGAACATCATTTGCTCATGTAAAAATCTGTTCTGCCTTTTGGAAGAATTAAGGCCATTTCTGCCAGCAAGACAGGATGTCCAAAAATATTAAACAAAAAACCGCGTCACATTGGTGTCGTGTTTAGACATCAAACTTAAAGTTGGAATGCGTGCCACCTTCATATTAGGTAGGTAAAAACGCAAAAATCCCATCATTAGTGGAACTGGGAGATAGCCAAGGAACGACTTAAAGAAATAGAATCATGGCAATCTGGTCTGTATTATTATTTTTATTTACATTTTTGATATCGCAGCACTGAAATAAAAATATTTCAGGTCACTGACCTTTTTTTTTTTTTGCTACAGAAAATTGGTAAGAATCAAAGCAAAAACAAAACAAACAAACCCAAAAAATACAAAATTCCACAAATGCAAAACAACATACAAACAGGGAGACAGTTTTATATGTCTATGTTGCTGACCTAATTGCAGGTCTACCCTAGCCATGTTTCAATACGAAAAAAGAAAATATCCGCTGTATGTCACGATGCACTGGTTTGCATATTGGACCAAGACTGGGATCTGATCCAGCCAATAAATTCCTGTGGATGGAGCCTATTGTAGAACTTCAAAAAAGCTAAGGTATGCTGATGAGTTTCTTTTTCAGTTATATTCCTCATAGACTTCAGTGTGCTTAAAATTTAAGGGGCCAAGCCAAAGGCAAGGTACCACAAGGCAATGCAAGGCAATGTGACGCAGGCCTAGGCAAGGCAAGGCAATGCAATGCAGGGCAGGGCAAGGCAAGGCAAGGCAAGGCAAGGCAAGGCAAGGCAAGGCAAGACATGCCAAGGAAAAGCAAATTGACATAAGGCAAGGCAAGACAAGGCACGGCACCTCAAAGCAAGGCAGGCAAGGGAAGACAAGACAAGACAAGACAAGACAAGGCAAGACAAGGCACGGCACCTCAAAGCAAGGCAGGCAAGGGAAGACAAGACAAGACAAGACAAGGCAAGGCAAGGCAAGGCAAGGCAAGACAATAATAATAATAATTAATAATAATAATAATAATAATAATAATAATAATAATAATAATAATAATATATGGAATTTATATAGCGCTGAATCTTGTAAAAGAAAAAAGTCGAAACGCTTGACAAGACAAGGCAAGAAAGTCAAATACAAGGCAAGACAATGTACGGTAAGACACAGCAAGGCAAGGCAAGGCAAAGGCAAGGCAAACAAGAGAAGGCAATAAATATATTCTGCTTTTATACACCAACATCGATTCCATGCATAATTTACCAAATAAGAAGCAGGGAAACATGAAAATACAGAGCCCCCCCAAAACATGCAAAAGAAAGTTATCTATCTGTTAGCTGAGTTCAGAATTAGCATTATATTTAACATTTTCGTTTTCCTTCATACACATTTAATTGACAATCTTTTCCTTCATATTTTATGAAAAATCTGGATAGTTGAATACTATCCATCACGTATTCTAGCACGTTTTGATTTCGCATACAATGTCATAAAGTAAATGCAAATACGAAAAATAATTACATTCTTCCTGTTAGCCAGCTGTAAGTAAATCTACGTCGAGCCTAATGATAACCACTGACGTTTGAAAACTCAAAATAGTACAATCTGAGATAAAGAGAAAAGAAAAAATTATGTGTTTGAATCAGTACCAGGCATGGGAGTAATCGCCTTCAGGAGTACTACAAAGAGCTACCTGAGACAGTTTGAAAGGGTTTGAGTGTTGGGGAATCAGATAGCCTATGGGTGACAAGTTGAAAGCATTGGCTTGCTGATGACATCCACGTAAAGAAGAGCTCTTTTGCTTAAGGTTTGGTTCTTCATATATCTCTGTCAGTTTGTCTCTGCCTGTGTGTCTGTTTGTCAAGTGAATTTGTCTGTGACTCTCTCTGTTTCTCGTTGTTTGTGTCTGTCTCTGTCTCTGATAGTCAACTTTTTTTTCAGAATAGTTTGTGATGTTTTTTCTTTACTTGGCTAGGGCTGTGAGGTTCACTGATGGTGAGATTTGTGTATATGCGACCGTCTTTTCTTACCACAGTCTGACTTTGAAGATGATGGTGGTTTACATGCCAGAGTGGCATATAGAAATGCGTGTTGAGAGTTTTAAATAATGCTTTATTGTTTTGTTTCTTTGATTTATATGACAGTAATGTTCAATTCCAAAAGTCGGGGCGGCAATGTGAACTTTGAGCAGACAGTCTAATGTTGTGGTATGAGATAATGTACAGTTGTTAATGGTTTAATCATTACTGTTGTGATAATCAGTGTACCTAAGTTGGTAATCTGGTTCCAGTATCACAAACTGTGTTTTTATTTTTGACGAGATTTTGTCTTAGGTAAATCTAGCACCGATAAGGGTGATTAGCACAGTTGATTTAGTGTACTTTCCTGTAGACTTAATCGTTGAGCATTGGTACCCCACAGGATGGGTATAGCAAATGAAGATTAGAATTCTGATGAGGCTGATAAACAATCTCATGTAGAAAAGGACATTTGGATCAAGGGAAAAGGGGGGTAGATTAAGAAAAAAACACCTTTGATAAAAACAATTCTAGACAAATTAGAGGCAGCTACTTTCTCTGTAAATGATAAAAATGACCTAAAACAAAACAAAACAAAAAACCCAAACAAACCAAACACCTTAAGCACCCAAACAAAATTAAATCAACAACAGTTTAGTTATTGTTGCCTGCCTTTAAGTAGCAAACACGTGCTTGTCTGAAAAAACCCCCAAACCTAAACCACAACAAACTAATATTAAGCATTCAATATAAATTGATAAAGAGCGTTACATAGCTAAAAAACAAAACAAACAGCAACAACAAAAAACAACACCCCCCCAAAAAAAAAATCAAAAACGAAAACAGAAAAGCCACACACATCTCACTTGAATGAAACTGAATATATTGACAAGAATCTAGAAGGGAAAAACGCCGACAGATTGAACATTTTATTAGGAAGGAAAACGAGCACATGCTTATCAAAACAAAACAGATGGACTGTAGCAGACAAAACGGGAAATAGTCTGTCCATGTCATCACTGCTTTGAAAGCTTGCAAGTTGCAAAAGTCGTGGCAGGAATTAGCAATGTATTACATATCAGAAGTAGTGTAAACATTTAAAGATGATTGTAGAAAGGATTATATAAATGATTAAAACAAAACTGAACCAACAAGCGCTCTTAAAGAGAGTGAAGATTATGTACTTAAATATTTGTCTTGGATAAACAAAACTAAATGAGCTTTCAGGAAAATTAATGAAACTGCGAAAAGCCCCTGGATTACATGGCATTACCACTCAAATTCTGCATGGAAGCAGGAGATCAAATTGTAATCAAAAAGACTATTTTAGTGGATTATTTGACAAAGTAGTGTATCCAGAAATAATTGACAATAGCCATAATTATTCCTATTTTTGAACATGGGCACATGCAAACAACTCCGATAATTCAAAGCTGTGTTACTTGTCAGAATACTTTATAAAATTAAAGGAATATATATATGGTCTTTACAGAATAATAAAAACGACTGTGATGAGTTATTAGATTATATTAATGGCGCCGAACGTCTTGGTTTGTTCTCAGAAGTCTATGTATTATTTCTTCCTACTTATTGTGTATTTAATAGTGAATATAGTGAATTTTTTTGCTATGCAGAGGGTGTCTACCAAGGATGAGGGTCTTAGCCTTCTATTCTTTTCTTTATTAAGAAATCAGTGATCTAATCATTTTGTTGCTTAAAGTTGTTCATAACGTACTCTAAACAACGGTGGAATTATTGTCTCCAATAACTTTTGTCATTAAATGGGGTTTTGTCTTTGTTTAGCAATGTTTTAAGAGTGACTGTGTTGGATGCTTGAAGGGATTGGTTAGTGTTAATATTGAATTTGAGGAGAAAGGTACTGGAATTACTGAAGTTGAATCTAATCTAGGTGACAGTCATGGTATGGCCTCTGTGGTAGATACCCTGTCTTCATGATATTCAACAGCTGCGTCATTAAAAACTATTGGCTTTGTTTGCAACAGATGAAAGAAACCAGATCCTCTAAACAGTGCTACTAAAAATGGGTTTGCTCTTGGATGAAAGATGTATACGAAATCTCAGATATCAAAATTACTAGTAGAGAACTCCTTTGAAGTTTACCCTTTCATTGTGTGTAATTAATCAAACCGACCAAAGTGATGACACAGGACCGCAGCTTTCAAAGACATTTAACCGAAAGTTGATTGATAAGTTCATTCCGGAATGGTCATCTTCATGACAAAATCCTAGTAAATTTACAATTTATAGGATCAGTTTTGGCAAGATACCCTTTCTTTCAAGTGCTGGTATTGGGTGATCCAGAGTGGTTCTTTTTTCTATCACACACGCGAGCACGTGTGTGTGGTGTGTGTGTGTGTGTGTGTGTGTGTGTGTGTGTGTGTGTGTGTGTGTGTGTGTGTGTGTGTGTGTTGTGTGTGTGTGAGCGTGTTGTTGTTGTTGTCGTTGTCGTTGTTGTTGGTTTGATTTTACGTCTGTTCACTCAAAGTGATACGTATGTGCGTGGGTTTATATTTTATTTATTGTATTGACTTTAGTCTTTCGTTATATGGAATAAGCACTTATGTGCTTTTTACACCCAGTCCCCGTGTGTATGCAGTTTTGCAAATTTGTCATATGTTCCCACCGGCACACAATGGCTTACTGTGTGTATATGTGTGCGTGTGTGTGTGCATGCGTTGTTTGCTTTGATTTTACGTGTGTTCACTCAAAGTGATACTCTATGTGTGTGTGCGCGTATGTGTGTCTGTGGGTGGGTGTCTGTGGGTGTTTGAGTGTGTCTGTATGTGTCTGTGTCTGTATGTGTTTTGTCCGTGTGTCTCTGTGTGTCTGTGTTTTTTCATTTCTATTTATTTTATTCTTTTATATCGAGAATAATGGAATAAGCATTTATGTGTTTTTTACATCCAGTCCCAGTGTGTATGCGGTTTTGTAAATTCTGTCATCTGTTCCCACCGGCACACAATGGCCATCTCCTACGAAAAGCGGAACAGGATTTTAACGTGTGCGCAAGATGTTCTGCGTGCG